>JADRCH010000116.1:2651693-2708782 GCA_019843965.1 Rhynchomys soricoides
TGTGTGTGTGTGTGTGTGTGTGTGTGTGTCCGGCCCCCGTAACCCCTTCCTTCATTGGCCAGGTCACAGCACACTGACTATACTCTCTTGCAGTGGATATCTGAGATGACTTTAGGAGTCTTGAATATCGCAGGTCTAGGAACCTTTCTGCTGTAACCAGCTCTTCTCAGGTAGGAATAGGGAAGCTTCAAGACCATGAGGACTCAGAGGGTGAATAGCACCAATTCTTGGTTCAGCTTTGCACTCCAGCCCTCACATCTGAGCTTGCAGGTACGGGTGAGGCTGAGCCAACTGGCCTTCCACCAACTCCTCTGTCAGAATAATTATTCCAGAGGCCTCTCTTGATATTGAGGGGTCTGCCATTCACAAGGACAATGGCCCTCCCCTGCCAGGCCTAGGTAGTTTTATTCATCCATCTAACCTACCTGCAAGGTGCTGCCCATCCCAGTCCCTGAGGCACCAGTGTGGCTGGCAGTGTCCTGCACACCATCTTGTTGCACTCAGCTGCTTTGTCGATGGGAGGGCATCAGAACTGCTGAACTTCAGGCTGTCTTAACTTGCAATTTGATTTTGTGGTCATCCAGTGCCTTGTAATGTAGGTCCTATCCTTACCACCAGGAGCTTTCCTGACTCATCATCATATAAGTCCCTGTGGGCACCAGAGGGTGCTCAGAAGGTTGAATCTGCCTAGATCAGTATGCTGTATGTGAACCCTGATACTCCACGAGTGACAATGATCAGTCCTTGGTTAACGCCTTGTGTTTTTGCTAACCTCACAGCAGCTCTAAGGCACAGCTGTCATCAGTGGCAGATGCTGATAAGGAAATCGAAGTTTTGATCCACTAAGAACCTGCTCACATCCACCCTTCCACAAATGGTTTAAGATTTGGACGCAGATCAATGAACCCTGCATAGCCTCCCAAGAAATGAGATGAAGAGAGCCCCCACAGTTCAGCCCTGAAGGAGAACAGATCACAGCACATTGGTGTCTCACAGCTCTGAGTATTCACATGCATTCTTCTCGGTTCATACCTTTCCCCAGGCTCTTCTTCCCTCCGTCCTCTTAGATTATCTCCATCTTAGAAGATGAGCTTCTGCATGACAACTGGGTAAAAAATAAGGTTCCTCATTTCTAGTATGAAAGGTCAGCCAAACAGATGTACCTGGTATCTTAGTCATTGTTCTATTGCTGTGAAGAAACACCATGATCTGATCAACTTTTATAAAAGGATGCATTTGACTGGGATCTTGTTTATAGTTGCAGAAGGTCAGTCTATTATTGTCATAGCAGGAAGCACAACAGCAAGCATAGCTCTGGAACAGTAGCTGAGAGCTACATTCTGATCCGCAGGCCTGGCACAGACTCTTGAAACCTCAAAGTCCACCCCCAGTGATGCACTTCCTCCAACAAGGCCACACCTCCTAATCCTTTCAAACAGTTCCACTTCCTAGTAGATAAACGTCCAAATATATGAATCTGCAGGCACCATTCTTATTCAAATCACCACTACAGTATGGTCAATCAGACAAATGTGCATAGTCGACCAAACAGAGACACATGAGCAACCAGGCAAATGTGTTTGGTAAGGCAAGCAGGTTGCGTATGGTCAACCAAGCAGAATTACCTGGTAAACCTAGCCAATGTGTATGGTCAACCTAGAAGTTGTGTGTGGTCAACCAAGCAGATATAGGTGGTCAACCTAGCAGGTGTGCATGATCAATGAAGCAGATGTGCGTGGTCAACATGGCCAATCTAGCAAAGGTGCAAGCAGATGTACATGATCATCCAAGCGACTATACCTGGCCAACCTAGCAGGTGTGCATGGCCAAACAAGTGGATGTACATAGTCAACTAAGCAGATATACACAGTCTAGCAGATGTGTGTTATCAATAGAACAGATGCACATACTCAACCAAGTAGATGTGCATGGCCAACCAAGTAGATATGCATGATAAGTCAAGTGGATTCCATGGTCAACCAAGAAGGGGTGCATGATCAATACACTGGATGTTGTCAGGTGGCAGAGAAAGCCAGTTCAGACCCTCAGCCTGCTGTTTGGTCTAACGAATGCCAGAGCCTTGTGCCACAACAAGCTAGGTTCAGTCACAGAAATGGACAACCTCCTAAGAGAGTTTCAAGCACAAAAACTTCGTGATGCAGATGAGGAAAGTGGAGTAAGAAAAGATCAGGGCTGGACCTACTCTGGAAGGCCTCTGGAAGTTCCAAGGCTTCCTAATCTCTTTTTCTGTAGCTTTCCTTGTGGGCTATCACAGTCTTATCATTAACTACTATTCTAGTTTCACCTCTGCTGGTGTGATAAAACACCCTGACACAAAACAATTTAGGGGAGGAAATTCTTTATTTCTGCTTACAATTCAAAGTTATAGTTTAATCATTGAGGGAAATCAAAATGGGAACTTGAAAGCAAGCCTGCTTTCTATCCCACACAGCATTACCTCTGACCAAGGAAATGACTTCACAGACAAAGAAACATAATAGGAACCATGGAAGGTACTACTTACTGTCTGGCAGGGAGGCCTATGGGTTCCCATATAGTTGAGGAACATGTGCCTAGGGAATGGCACCACCCATGGAGGGCTGGAGCCTCTTATTTCAATTAACAATGAAGATAATCCTCCAAAGACATATCACAGGCCAATCTGATCTAGGCAAATTCCTCAACTGAGACTCTCTTCTCAGGTAATTACAGGTTACATCTTAACATTTAAAATTAACTAGCACAAACATAAACTTCCTGAAAAGAACATTGAGATTTCTTCTGCCCTTCCTCTTCCCAGCCTCCGAATAAGGCAAACTTTTACTGCTTATCTCTTTGTTAGAGGAACACAATAGTGAAACTGTTCTGTGAAGCAAATCAACCCCTGCTGATTGCCTTTGGCATGTTCATCATCTAAGTGACTCTAAGTCACTTCCCATAACCAGTCATTGGTTCACATCCCAAGATCAGAACATTTTTAATTCTGCCTTGGTTTTCAGGATGTTGTTTGGAATCAGAAGCCTCCAAAATCATAAGCATCCAAGGATCCTAAGCTGGATGTATGAAAACTAAAGACAGAATATATTCAAGGCTGAAAGCAAGATTTTCCCCTCTTACTAACCTCCAAAAAATCTGTCCCCACCTTGGTGAGAATGTTTCTCAGAGGATATGCAGCATCCTGTTAACCTCTGGGAGGTACTGGTGCCTTTAATCTTCCCACATCCCAGGAGGGGACACCCAACCAAAGCAAGCTTGTCCCCATGGCACCCCTGAAGTCTGGCTCTTCTGGCCACTCCCTCCACTTTGCTCCTATTCCACAACCCTCTGCCTCCACAGCAACTGGATTTCTGAACTTTCTTGTCAGCTTGAGCATGTCTCATGGGTGTAAAACTCAACTATCAGGAATTTAGGTCTACAAAAAGAATGAAAGAGCTGGCTTCTTTGTAGAAATTGACAAGCTGATTTAAAATTCATGCGGATATAAGAGACTCTAATTATCTTGGAAAACAGAACACAGCTGGGAGAGGGACCACCCTTCCTGACTTCAAATGTTACTACAAAGAAAAAAAAGCAGGTTTTATATTGTAATAGGTGAAACCTAAGAGAGTCCTCCAGAGTCTTGAAATAACTCTGATCTCCATGTTCAGTTTATAGATGTGCCTTGCATCCATCCGTGGTTAACAAAATTGTTCAACAAGACAGTTCCAAAGGGAAACACTTTTTTTTTCAATTATTACTGTTGGGATAAATAGATAGCCACATCAAAAACGATTCCACAGCCTTGGATTAACCAATGTGACTTGCATGTGACACACACCCTGAAGACAAAAACAAAAGAAAACATATCAATTGGATTTCATCAGATTTCAAAGCTAGTATTCTTCAAAAACAAAATTTTTAAAAAATGAAGAAACCTTAGAAAGAGATGATATGTGTTAAATGCATACATATGATAAGGAATTTGAACCAAAAATACATCAAGAATTCTTACACTTCAGTAACAAAAGACAACCCAATTTATGAAGTGTAAAAGGTACATGAATAGGCATTGTCCCAAAGAAGATAAGCCAATGGGTGACGGGTGCAGAAGAGTATGCTGTGGGCAGGCATCAGGGTGGCAATCCCCCAGTGAGGTACCGCTTCATAGGCTCTAGGTTGACTCAGATGCTAAGCATTGGTGAGAAAATGGAGAAAGTAGAACATATAACCCTGTGGTGGGAAAAGAAGGCAGTACAGACACTTCAAAAACTGGCCCAGTGTCTCTTTAACTAACTAAGCTAGTTAACCACATTTCAGCAACCAACCCCATTCCTACACACCCAAGAGATGTGCACATAGAATGTTTTGTGTGTGTGTCCAGCAGCTTGTACACAAATGCTCATGGCAGCAGTATCATTAATGGCCAAAAGGTGGAAGCAACATAAATGTCCATCAGACAGTGAGTGAAGGTCCAGCAACACGACTCAACCAGTAAAGGTGTTTGTGGTCAATGCTGACAACCTGAGTTCAGTCTCAGGACTCACATGGTAGAGAGAACCAACACCTTCAAGGTTGTCCTCTGGCTTCCACACATGTGCCAAGAAAAGTGTGTATACAAAGTATCCTACTCATATTCCTGTTGCTGTAACATAACATTGACCAAAAGCAACTTAGGGGAGCAAAGGGCTCATCTGGTTTATCCTTCTGGCTTCCAGTTCGTCTCTTATGGAAGTCAGGGCAAGAACTCAAGACAGAAGCCTCAAGGAGGAACTATAGAGAAACACTAACCATCTCAGGCCTAGCCAAAGATCACCTTTCTAGGGAATAGTGCCGCCCACAGTGGGCTGCCCTCTTCACATCAACTAATAATCAAAACAATCTTCCACAGACAACTTGATAAAGATAATCAATAGCTGGCTTGAGATTCCTTTTTCAGGTGATTCTAGGCTGTGGCAAGTTGACATTTAACACTATTGAAGACACCACACACACACACACAATATAAATATAAAATTTTTCAGTGATAAGTGCATAAACAAAATATGACAGTTATATGATAGTAATCATCTTTAAGAAAGAGAATCCTACAACTTAGGTAGATTTTGAAAACCTCATACCGAGTAAGACAGTAAGCAGTGCTCCTCCATGGCCACTGCTTCAGCTCCTGCCTTAGTTGCTGCCCTCACTTGCTACAGTGATAAACTATGATATGGAAGTGTAAGCAAAATAAACCCTTTCTTCCCCAACCTCCCCTAAAACCTCATGCTGAGTGACAGAAGCCAGGAACGAAAGGTCACACAGTGTAAGATACCATCTGCACACATTGTCTGAGAAGGAAAATCTATAGGGACAAACAAATGCATGGTCACACAGCACTAGGAGGTGGGGAAGGAGAATACAGTGAGATGGGATAGGACAGAGATATGGGAGGACACAGGCCTTGTACATCAACCAAGCAGTGGAGAAGCATGGAGCAGGTGCAAGACAGGCACATACATGCCCAGAAGGGGGCACACGCGTGCCCAGGAGGTGGCTTGGATGTGACACCAGCCACCTACTCCTGAGCTCCCTTTATGGTCAAATGAGAATAGCACCTATCTTGCTGGTTTCACAGGGTTACCATGGAGACTGATAGAGAGGAGTAAGTAGAAAGGTTTTACACACCATAGAGTGCTCTAGCAAACACAACTCATGGCGCTTTGGGATGCCAGAGCTATTTGTGCCATTTTTAGCCTAGAATGGTTTCCACAGTTGTCTTCTTGGCACCTTAGACAAGGCAAGTGCCTCTTGCCAACACAATGTCAGGTCCTTGTGGTGCTCTCAGGTGAAGCTTCTCTATGTACTGCGATCAGATCTTGCAGCCCCTAAATAGGACAAGAAATCCACATGACATGATATCTACTTCAACCCCAGATAACAGACAAAACTGGAGAGGTGAGCCCCCACAGGAAGGAATGGTGACAGGCATAAATGGTTCTGGAGAAAGGACTCCTTACAGAAGCTGTCCCAGAACAGAGGACCATCAGTAGTTGTGTGGGTGGATGACATAGCAACGAGTGACTGAGGAGAGCCAGGCTTACTTCCCACCCTCCTACTGTGGCCACCAACAGGGAGTGGGGGGTCAATGAGGCGTGCCCAAAAGCCATTCATAGCAACTGGCACAAGAGCATCCTGTTCCAGCTGCCACCTCAGCCCTCCCTCAGGCAAAGTAAATGAGATACTCAGTAAAACCATTAGTGAAAGCAGTCGCTGATTCATGGTTTATAAGCACCGGTGAAGGGCTTTTTCCACTGCTGCAGTCACGGATGGCCAAGAAGCTGTAAACAGCAACTGTCACCATGGGTGAGCCTCCTCACCTCAGTGTTTCCTCAGCTCACCTCTCCAGCCATGGGGAGGGTCACTGGGGACTTGCTCACCTGTACAGCTTGCATCTTTAGCTAATACTTGGAAGTTACACAAGGCATGTGTCAAATCTGCTGCCAGGATTTTGAGGAAAGACTATGGGTAGGTTGCAGCCTGTTTCCTGGAGACACTGAAATGGATCAGGTAAGGATGCCTGTCATCCCCCCAGTGGGATTACCAGGCTATTAGCCTGGTTGTATCATTGCTTCATTCATTCATATAACCAAGCCATTCCCATCCTGTCGGGAATGAAGGATACAAATCACAATCAAGCACATATGGTTCTCAGTATGTGGGGAAAGGCTTTCAGGTTCTGAGGACAGCCTCTGTACCTGCTGTCACTTTCACCCTCCCAAGAAAATGAATCCCTCCTGGTACCAGGTACAGAGATGCCTGCTAACTGTGCCCACTCATGGCTAGCCCAGAAGAACCTCACTTGAAGGACTATTCTAGGCTTAGAGCTATTGAACCTGGCACGCATTACAGCTCTTCATTGTGGTTAAGACCAAGGGTTTGTGCAACCACACCACTGTCTCCTACCATCACCATGTTCCTCTTTTGGGCCAAGAGAACCCATCTCTCAGAAGCTTCAACTACTGATGGGAAAGTCCATATTAGCACCTGTCCCAGAAGTCAATCCTTGAGCAATGGATACATCTCCCCAGAAAGGAGCCCAGCACCTAAGGCTGGCAGAAGTGGAGTACAGGGCATCTCAATGTGTTCTCTAGAGCTTCTAAGCTGTACCCAATATGAACCCCTTCCACACTCTCTACCCTCTCCTGCAGTTCTCCCTCCTTACCAGTGTCTCTCACTGGCAGGAGAGCTTGCTACTGGCTCTGTTTCCAGATCTAAGATAAAGTGAGCCAGATGTCTGAACCAAATCCCATATACATAGGTTGTCTGGCCAGGGACTCCACCTCCTCAGGTTTCAGTATTCTGTAACATAAGCATGATAGTCACTATTGCCTGGAAGGGTGCTCTACAGATAGTCTGAATACAGTGACACAGTAAAGTGGTTGGCCCCACAAACGTGTCTGAAGATGCCACTCATTCTTCAAGACAGCAATGGGCAGATAGTTAGCCTTGAGCTTCTTATCAGACTGGATTTAACAAAACTAGAGTCTGTATCTTCTAGAATCTTCCAAATGGTCATACCTCAACCCTTTAGGACCTACAGGATGTCATCTTTGCTAGCTAAGAGGGAGCAGGACAAAGGGTGAACTGCTTTTCTCCATAATCACAGGATTCCCTGGGGACAACTGAGTCCATTGTCATACTGTGGGGTGGTACTGGCCACCTCAGGAGACCAGTGCTTGGACCAGACCTCCTGCCTTTGGCATCCAGAAGGAATGGCATGTGACACTGATTCTCTTAGACCCCAGGAGTATGGCCCTTTCTAAGGTGCCCCTTACAGGTGAGGGGCACACCTCCCACTCCCACATTCCAAACCCCATCTCTACGTCAAACAGAGGCAAAGGGCTCCATCGGCTTACACTGTGGAAGTACCTGCTGCCCAGGCTTTCAGTGTTGTTCAGGTCAGGCTGTAAAACATACCTAACAAAGACCATTGTTTTACAGACTGATGCTCCACACAAGAATCTTGCCTAACTTTCAAAAGCAATTACCCATCCTAATTGAGAGCTGTGTCTGCAGAAAGTGCCTTTCTCCTGACCCCGAGTATTTTACCAGCTGATCACTCTTTTTTACTTACTTTAATGACTGTAGAAACAGGGTGTATACCTAAAGTAAGAAATCACTTTAGAAAAGAAAGATTGTGAATTGAATATTAATTGGTTGACTTTTAAATACAGTATATAGAGTCTGTGAATGGGGATTCCCAGAAAGAAGAGCTGTCTGCTAAAGCTAACTGAATGATTAAAACTTCAGAGAGTTTGGAATGCTGTGGGTCCAGAACCTAGTTACTTGCAACTTACCCTGTGCTGTCTTGCCCCTTTGCCTACCTCTGTGTCAAACCTACCTCCCTGTCAAACTAAAGAACTTTGGAATGTATAACTTAGCAGAGCCTTGTTCTTCACCAATCAAAGAGCTAAGGGTGTCATCAGCCACCATCTGAAGCCTCTAGCTGAGATCTCTCCACTGCACTGCAATCTCCTACTTAGTGTGTTCACTAAGGTATTGGGAAAGTTCCTTGGTTTATGACTTTCTTTGTTCTGATACTATAAAAGCTCCATGAAACTTCTTCCATATCAAACCATGGTAGTTAGGCTGACCTGAATCTGTATTCCCAGGCTACGCTCACTCAAATTTTACTCTAGAATAAACCGTTATTCTCTTGGAGGTGAGATACTGTCTGGAGTTGACAGTTCTCAGGAACCAAGTCAGAGCAGTCTTTATTGGAATGTTTTCTCTCTGAGGGGGATGAGGTGTGTGTCTTGAAGTGTTCTGGAACTCTGGGAGCCTTGAGGCATATATACAAGGTGCTATAGCTCAGAGATGGGCATGCCCCTCATCTTTTAGCCGTAGCTAAGGTCTGACTAACCAAGGGACCAAGAGAGCCAGAGGTTATTCTTCTCATCCTTAATGGGTCCTTATGACATCTAAAGCCACTCCTCCAGCCATACACACTTTCCAGCCATGTGTGGGTATATATATGTGTGTGTGTGTGTGTGTGTGTGTGTGTGATATGTATGTGTATGCATGTGTGTATAAATATGTATATATACATATTTATGTTTATTTATCTGTTTCTGTCTCCTATAGATAGGCAACTCTGAGGTTTCTCCTCTCTGGTCTCACTTCTCTCCAGAAGCCTCTCCCTTGTCATTAGTTAAGGTAAAGTTGGGAACATCAAGTTTCCAAATGGAACAGCCCAACACCCTGCCAGTCCAGGCAGCAGAACTCCAGCACTGGCCAGAGAAACCTAACATCTCATTTTAGTGTAAACTATGACTTTCAGATGTTGCAGGAAGTATTCTTTGAAACAAACGCATCCTGAAGCTCTCTAGTTCTGACCTTCCCCAGAGAAAGGAGACAGCTGGAATCTGGAAAATGGAAGACAGGCCTGTGTCTGGCAGCTGTTTGCCAGCAAGGAAGAGGGCGGCCAGGGGAGGACTCTCAGGTTCCCCCCAGTTCCAGGTTTCTGACCTCTCTGCTTCTCCTCTCTAACCCCAAAATATCCAGACTTACAATTTCAGCCACTCTTGGTATCATTTATTAGAATATTAACTAAATTATAAATGTGTCTGCTCAAATGAGAATCTGGTCAAGTAAAACTTTAACCAATTACCAGATTTCCGACTGTTTTCCATTGACCCATATATTAAAATAGCAGAAGCCTTTGGTCTCTGGAGGGTTTTGGACAAGTCAGGATCCAGTAGAAATGACGCTCCCGTTGTGGAATTTCACTAGGCAACGGGCTCCAAACAGAACATGCTAGCCCTTCTGAGGACAGATGCAGTTCTTTTGGCCCTTTCTCCCTCTACCTCTTTCCTGTATCCAGTTTCTTTGCTGTCTTATTTTTAACATTACCTTTAAGTATCTGGTGTGTTTTATTATAATTTAAGTAATACCCATCCCTTACAATGGTCCTTTCTGTGTGGTGACATTTTCTAATTTATCATGCTGGCCTCTTCTTTTGACTATGGCTGTCCAATCTCAAAATGCTCACCTGAGAAAACAATGAATCCCTGCTTAATTACCAGGGTCTCTGGCTGTTCCAGGGATGGTTTAGGGTCAATTTTGGCAGGAGGTCAGGAAGGATAACTGGTCAACTTCAGAAGAATCCCAGTCCAACTGAGAGAAAAGCCAGTGTCAAGGTCTGTGAGCTGGGAGTGTGATTCAGGCACTAGTAGAGAGAGTAAACCAAACTTGTAGGTGTGGGTCCATCAGAAGCTTCTTGGCCATGGTGCCCACTCTCCACTCCACAGAACACAAATAAAGATGTTACCCAATTTACAATTTAGTCCAATCCCCTAACATACCTTCACCCAAAAATAGCAAGTGTGAAAAATGTATTTAGTACTCTAACCTACTGTACATGTTCCTTCAGCCACATAGCCCGCAGCAGACACCATTTATACCCACTGTGGTCACTAAATCAACTGATCTGTGCTTGTGGCCATTGCTCAGAAACACCAGAAGATCAGACCACAGCATAACCTTAGCCCATGGAAAGGTCCACACCAAAGTCTGAGGTTCGGTTTCTATCCAGTCTGTGTTATGCATGTCATCATACAGGGGAAAAATCATAAATTAACGAATCAGAAATTGGGGACCTTTGAGTAGCTGGTCCCCCCCCATCTACAGAGCCATCTTACTGCACCTTGTCTTTGCCTTTCAAATGAATACAAATTATGAAACACCCACTCCTCCCTGCAGGTTATTATCTCTCCTTTCAGTGGCATGGAATGTATACAAACGTATGGTCCTGCAGAGCACTCACCTCACAGATATTTAGGTATGAAGGAGTACAGGGAATGTGAGAAGCCACACGGTGACCCCAAAAGATATATCCAGGCTTGACTGCCCTGAATCTCAGAATATTGGCTTAATTCGTAATAAAATAAAATAGAAGAATCTCCATAGATACAACGAAGGATTTTGAGGCATGATTGTCTTGGATTGCCTGACTCCTAAAGCCAGTAAATAAAGTCCTCATAAGCAATCAAAGCATGATGCAGCTAGAGAGATGCCCCAGCACTTAAGGGCACTTACTGACCTTAAAGAGGACTGGGGTTCAGTTCCCAGCATGCTCTTGGAGGCTCACAACCATCTGTAACTCCAGCTCCCAGGGCTTTGGTGCCCTCTTCTGGCCCCTATGGGCACTACACTCATGTTGCGCATATATACGCAGACGCATATTCATATACATAAAACTAAAGTAAACCTTCTAAAGAAATAAAAATAGGAGACAGACACAGCTAGAAGAAGAATCCATGTGCAAATAGAGGCATAAATTAGAGAGATAAAACCACCCACAAGAACCCCTTGGAGCTTCTGAAACTAACATGGCCCTCCTAGCCCCTGATCTCAGAGCTCTGGCCTCCCAGACACTGGA
Organism: Rhynchomys soricoides; assembly: GCA_019843965.1. Taxonomy (NCBI): domain Eukaryota; kingdom Metazoa; phylum Chordata; class Mammalia; order Rodentia; family Muridae; genus Rhynchomys; species Rhynchomys soricoides. Next base: position 2,663,092 of record JADRCH010000116.1, read on the forward strand.
AAAGTAGGCTTGAATTTAATTATTACTGAACACTCAGAGAAACCCAGCTCCGGAAGAAATCTCAACAAGAGGAGGCCACTGGCTAGAGTGCAATCCCAGCGGTCCAGGGAAGCACATTGTATTAACCACTATACTGATTATATTTCTTGCTGCTGCAATAAAACACCTAACAAAGAAGCTTAAGGGCATGTTGGCTGACATGTCTAGATCACACAGGCCATCACAGAGGAAGAGGTACACTGGTAGGAGCCGGACAAGGCTGGTCACATTGCAGCCACAGTCAGGAAGCAGGGAAGTAATCTTTGCCCAGATTACTTCCTACTTTTTATTCAGTTTAAGATGGCAGAGCATTGAAGAGTAGGTACCCTTCACATTCAGGGTACATCTTTCCTAGTCGCGACATTCACACGCATGCGCAGAGATTTGCTTCCAGGATGATTGTGAATTCCACGAAGCAGCTGGGATTAGACACATACAGGTCTTTCTATTTTGTAAGAAGCCAGGAGCCTGGCTGACACTACTGATTCTCCAAGTGAGCTCCCTGGGTCCTTGATCATTTCTGATGTACAGGTTACCAGCCCTGCATGCTGGTACCAACCATACAGTGGAACATGAGCTGACTGAGGCCCCTGTCTCCTCTGAGTTCATACCAGGCTGCCCTCCACCCCAACATCACAGGACACAGCAAGCTTGGAGTGGGGACAGAAAGGCTCTGCCGGTTTTGGACTTTGGAGCCAGACTGGAGCCCAAAACACTTCTTCCAAGTAAGAAGGAGTTCCAGGGGAACAAGTGTCCTGTCACTTTATTTTTACATTTTAAACTCAAAGGAAAATATAGAGAAGAGCTTCACTTTTAAGAACCTGGAGGGGGAAAAAAAAACTCTCCCATTTCTGTCACTTTAAGAAAAAACCAAAAAACCCCCAAAAAACCAAAAAAAAACCATGTTTTGCAAAGACACAAAGACATCAGAAAAATAAAAAACCTAAACATCATAGGCCAGCAAAGCCTGGAGGTATTTACAGCCTAAAGTCACAACTTGGAAGCAAGAAATGAGAGGAGCATAGAACGAATGAAGATATAAGGCCCTGAGGGAAGGGCTTGTAAGAGTGTCTGCCTGGGTACCACACCACCCAGGAAGACTCATGGGATCCCTGATGCCACAGACAGAGGCCTCCTCCACCCAGGCAACAACCCAGAGTTCCCGGAACCAGGTAATGGCATAACAGTCTAACAAGGAGCCTCCACCAGGCTCCACACCCCTGCTACAATGAGTCGTTTATTCCCTGGGAAAAGCAATGCACAACAAGCAAAGGTATAGAGATTCAGCAGGGAGCAGTTCCAAAGAGGCCAGCCGAGGAACCAGAGAGGAAAGAAGTCATGGATACTGGACCCAGCCAGCCTCAAGTAAAACAGTATCAGAAACCACCTTCTGCTGGTCTCTGGTGAGCATGCCAGCTGACCTCCAGGTCACTACAGTGTAGTCCAAACCATTCATGTTTAGGGACTATCCCACAAACACCCCAAGGCCCAGAGCTATTGTTGTTGATGATGATGTTTTGGTTGATTTATTGGGGTGTGTGTGTGTGTGTGTGTGTGTGTGTGAGAGAGAGAGAGAGAGAGAGAGAGAGAGAGAGACAGAGACAGAGACAGAGAGAGAGAAGCACTTGTGTGGTCAGAGAAGAACTTTATGGAGTGTGTTCCTTCTACGTTTATGTGGGTTCCAAGGATCAAACTCAGTTACCAGACTTGCACAGCAGGCACCTTTACCTACTGAACCGGCTCACCAGCCCGTAATTGTAATGTTGTTTTAACATTAACTTTAAAGGCCAAGTCAACCAATAAAGAACTCAAGTTAAAGCCAACAGTAAAGATAAACATAGCTAATAAAATTTCTGAGAAAGCAGAGCAAAGATAAAAAGAGTTTGTAATGAAAAGACAAATATAGAGCCTCTAAATCCTCAAGGGGCGGGGGTGGAGGATTACAAAGGAACTAACAAAACTTTCTGGGAGTAAAGGACTTGAGTTAATGAGCTAAAGATTTGGGCTAACAGTTGGTTCCACTGGCAAAGGGCTTAGTGTGCAAGCACAAAGACTTGGGTTCGAATCCCTAGAACTCATGTAGAGCCTTAGAGCAAAGACATGAACACTTAGTCCTAGCACTTAGGAGGCAGGAGCAAGCATATGTCTGTGAGTTCAAGGTTAGCCTGATCTATAGTAAGATGCCATAGCAGACATAGATGGGCAAAAAGCAGACAGACGAACAACAATCTAGAAGCCAGGTGTGGTAGTTGACACCTGTAAAGCCAGAGCTAGGGAGAAGAGGATGTGAGTTCAAGTCCAACTCTGTAACCTCTGGCTACAGAGTCAGTCTGGGCTAGAATGAGACCTCATAGGGGAAAAGAAAAGGTCTAAAAACCATCAGCCACTGGCCTTTGCTGAGCTTGTTCATGTCCCCTTCTGTGGGAGAAGTGATACCCTGGGCTTCATTTACTACCACACCCTATGAAGCCATCACTACTGTTTAATTATTATTAAAAATTAGGGACGCTTTTGATAGTATTAATTGCAAAACAATTAATCTAAAAGATCTCTGCAGTCAAAGCCTTGCAACATCCATGTCTGGATCCCCAAACTTGTGAACAATTAATTACCTAGCTTGTAACAACTCTGCATCTCCATGGGCACAGGTGGGCCTGGGAGCGGTGCCCTCAGAGAGGACTGAGCACATTCAAGCAGAACATGATTCTCAGATCCATAAAACAACTTTCTAGAATGTGTCTTATTGACTCCCCCATTCTCCCACTTTCAGACCTCTTCACACACCAGATGAGATTGGAGTTGCACTTTTCTCTCAGAATAAACTGTGCCCTTCCCCCAGCCTTGAGCAGGCTAAATAGACCTTAAGTGTTTGCCACAGTTGGACCTTAAAGACCCAGGTAGGGTCTAGCCCGGCTGCAAGAGCTTAGAAGAATGGACTGCCCCCTGAGCTTGCTTTGCAACATAACCCAGCTGTAACAAAGGACGGGGTCTGTGGGCTCTCCCTATATAACCGCAGTGCTGAATATTAAACTTGGAGCCTTGATCAGAAACTTTTGTCCTGGCTTCATCTTTCTCTTGCGCCCTTTTTTCATTTCCAGCCCCCCTTTCAGGTACCTAGTTCATCCATGGCCTCTGGGCTGCTGCAATAAACAGGGTCTATGATGCCAGCAGCCACTTACACCTGTGTCCATTCCCAGCAGCAGCCATCTCCACCAGCAGCCATTTCTACCAGCCAGAGAAGATATTTGGAATCCAGGGGGAAAGCACAGCCAGCCAGCTCTGGGTATATGCCCAGGCTCGTAGCACAGAAGCTTCAATATACCCCACAACTGGCCTTTGGGTGACCTGCCAGCCAAGAGAGCCAGTGTCCGGCAGACAATGGTTCTGATGTGGTGGCATTCCAAGGACCAGTGACAGGCAGAAGAAAAGCATTTGAACCTGAACATCACCAAGCTAGCCTGCATGGCCAGGCAGGAAATAGGCATAGTTCACCCTGAACTTAGATTCTGAGTTCAATCAGCAGCTGTGTCACCTGTGTCCTACCCCTATGACCTGAAGCCCCTTGAGAACAGGCTTCTGGCTGAATAGGACCCCACTTCCCTCCCTGAAAGGCTCTGGGTCATCACCACCCCTACTTAGAGAAGGGCCGGGAAGTAGATGGTGTCCTTGTGGAGCCTAAGAAAGAATGAAGACAGGTAAGCAGATCTTGGCTGGGCCCCAGCACCCATCCCAGTGCCTTCTCTCACCAGGCTTCTGTAAGTGCCACAGACCCACCACCATACGGATCCTGTTCTTTGTCAGGGGGGACAACTATATTTTGCCTACCTATTGAGCAACATTCAGTCCTGATTTCTCAGTTAAAGTATCCACAGATGTTCCACTGAGTACAGTTGCTACAATATTACAAAGCAGCTGAAGTGGAGCGAAGGTACTCAGGGGCATGCAGGGAGCCCACACTCCCCCAAGAAAATTCCCCTTTCCGGGTAGCCACAGTGTGAGCAGAGGACCCACAGTGAGAAAAACCCTAGATCAGGGCTCTCTGCTAGAAAGGGGGAGGGAAGAGGGAGGGAGGAAGGAGGGAGGGAGGAGGGAAGAAAGGGAGAGAAGAAAAAGGAAGGAGGAGTAGGGAGAGGAAAGGAGGGGAGGAGGGGGTGAGAGGTGAAGGGAGCAGAGTGGAGAGGGGGGAAGCAAGAGTAGAAAAGCAGAAAGGTCAGTTTGGGGGCCGTGTAACAGTAAGACTCAGAGTAGATGCAGAATTTAGCAGCCACCTCTCAGTCAGCTCCGGGATTTGGACAGAGATCAGATGTCCCCTGCCTGAGAACAATTGGCATGTATGGCCACAGGACACTTGCTCAATATGCATTTAGCTGCAATTGGTTTCTTGGTTCTGATCCTATAGAAGTTGAAGCCAAGAGTTGAGTTGTGCAAGCAATACACTGGGATCAGGGGAGCCAAGAAGGACAGAGGGAAGAGGGGTAAGGGTCAAAGAAAGCCCACAGAAGCACTAGGTATGATACCTAGCCAGGTGGGCGGGGGGAGCAGAGGTGGGGGGAGGAGCACTGGATGGGAGGAGGCTGGACTCTAGCACAGCCCCATGAGAGAAGTCCTCAAGCGAGTTTTATTTTAGAGAAGCCCACGGTTCACAGGAACTAGCTGGGGACAGGACCCCATACACAGTCACTCTGGGCTAGAAACAGTCTTCAAGAAGTGTGACCCTAAAGAAGCCAGCTGCACATCCCAGTAATCTCTTAGCAACTGACTCTCGCAGAGCAGGCCCTGTGTGTGGACAGCTCCCAGACCTGTTCTTTCATTGGCCCCTGCTGCTGCTGCTTTCTGCAGTTTCGGAGCCTGGCTCCAACCCTCCCCCATTGCTGCCCACCTGAGGAAACCCCAGGGAAGCTTTCCACAACCCAGTAACATCACAGTACCTCAGAGTATCTCCCACTGAAGAAACGGTCTTCTTCCTGAAGCCTGTGTCCCCTGGACCAGCTGTCTCCTTACCTAGAGGATATTTCTTCAAGACTCAGAGACACTGTACTAGGGAATCAGTGTAATGAAGGAATGAAAGAGGTTTGGGATCAATCTCAGTGGTACATCACTAATGGAGTGAAGCTCTGGGCTCAATCCCTATCACCAGCGGGAAAGATAAATAAAAGGAAGAGTGTCGAATTATTGACTTGTCAAATTATCCTAAAAAAATAAAAATAGGATACATTATATCAAAACCCTGAAAACCTTAACTCATCAAGTTAGATTGTGAAACACCCAGATTTTCGACTGACTGATATTACACAAGAAAACACGTGTTTGTGATTTTAAAACTCAACTCAAAGGGGCGAAAGAGACGGCTCTGCAATCAAGAGCATGTTCTGCTCTTGGAAAGGGTCTGAGTTCGAGTCCCAGCACCCACATTGGGAAACTCAAAATCACCTATAACTGCAGCTCCAGGGAATTTGACAGCCTCTTCCAACCTCCCCCCACACCTGCACTGGCATACCCATAAATCAAAATAGTTCTTTTTTAAAATACACTTGCTAAGAGAACAGCCCTCTAAACCCATGAGGATACTCTCAGCTTCTCTTTTGCTAGCCAAGGATTTGTGATACACAAAATGACATGTTTGTTTGGTTTGGGTTTTGGTAAGCACCCACACTTACTTACCAGGCCAAGGTTACTTGATATAGATGGTCAGAAATTTAACCAGGCTCCGGTTGGAGGGGCCTGAAGGGGTAAGACTGAGGCTGTGACAATTTTATTGAGGGCAATCAAATTTTTTTTATATCTTTAAATAGAATGTAATGGCAATTGCCAGAAGCAATACAGTTGAGGTTGCCAGCGTACAATGATGTCTGTAAACCATTCAGTGTACACAAAAGCAATGTCAAAGACCAATTGTCCTGTCAAGTGTCCATGCTTCTTTGACTTCTGAGGGAGCATACAGGGAAACTCGAAGCAGTCCGAACCCTTCACTGCCTGAGGGAGTGAGTGTCTCAGTCTCTCAGAAACTAAAAGTCACACAGTGCCCCAGGAGCACAAACTTTAACCTGAAAAATTTACAATGCATGTCTCTCCAGGCAGCTAGGCAAGGCCAACTTCAGGATTCGCTGCAAATTTTGATTTTTTTTTTTTTTTTTTTTTTGGTCTCTGCTAAGCTTTCCAAGTCAAACAATCCCTTAATTACAGGCGTCCAAAAAAGATTTGACAGGAAGTCATGCACCCTTATTTTCAGCTAACAGTGCAGAATTTAGCTGAACGGAAAGAAAGCGCAAAGTCTATGCAAGGCTGTTGCCAGAGGCTTCAAAGTGTGGCCAAGCTGGATTACGCAGGTGCATAGTCACAGCACGTGCATAGTCACGGCTCGCAGCATAGCTCCTTATGGCTGCCTCCCACAGTAAAAGCTACGTGGATTAGAAACAATGAGAACCAAAAGTCCGTGGTCTGGCCGCCAGCAGTTTTAGTGCCAGTTGAGGGATGCTTCCTGGTTCATAGACGCATGGCTCATTCTCACCCTAACCTTATGGGTAGAGAGGGAAACTGAACTCCTTGGGGACTGTGGGGGCACTGATGACCTCATCTCTTCCCCTAAGTGCTCCTCTACTCTACCATTGTCTTGGGGCTGGGATTTTTCAGCGTGTGACATTGAGAATGATACAAATATTCTGGCCACAGTGGTTATAAAGGTCAGCTTTTTATTTTTTTAATTGGTTATTTTATTTATTTACATTTCAAATGTTTGCCCCCTTCCCAGTTTCCCCTCTGCAAACCCCCTGCCACCTGCTTCTCTGAGGGAGCTCTCCCACCCACCCACTCCCGACTCATCACCCTAGCATTCCCCTACATCGGGGCATCAAGCCTCTACAGGACCAAGGGCCTCCCCTCCCATTGATGCCAGATAAGGCCATCCTCTGCTACATAAGCAGCTGGAGCCAAGGGTCCCTCCATGTGTACTCTAGTCCCTGGGAACTCTGGGGAGTCTGGTTGGCTGATAATGTTCTTCCTGTGGGATTACAAACCCCTTCAGCTCTTTCAGTCCTTCCCCTAACTCCTCCATTGTGGTCCCGGGGCTCAGTCTGATGGTTGGCTGTGAGCATCCACCTCTGTATTGATCAGGCTCTAGCAGAGCCTCTCAGGGCTCCTGTCAGCAAGCACTGCTTGGCATCAGCAACAGTATCTGGGTTTGGTGTCTGCATGTGGGATGGATCCCCAGGTGGGGCCATCTCTAGATGGACTTTCCTTCAGTCTCTACTCCACTCTTTGTCCCTGCATTTCCTTTAGACAGGAACCATTCTGGGTTAAAATTTTTGAGATGGATGGGTGGCCCCATCTCTCAACCAGGGGCTGTGCCTAAACTCTGGATATGGTGTCTACGGGTTCTCTCTCCCTTTGTTTGGTATTTCAGCTAATTTAATCCCTGTTGGGTCCTTGGAGCCTCTTGGTTTCCTTGCATCTGGGACTTTTTAGTTACTACCCCTAGCTCCCCATCCCCCACTGCTACATACCTCTGTTCAATTTCCTGACCCTCTGTATTTCTCTGCCTCCTGTCTCCTCCCATACCTGATCCTGTCCCCCTTTTTCCCTTCCCTCCCCTCTCCTTCCCAGGTCCATCCCTTTACACCACCACCCCCCATGATTATTTTGTTCCCCCTTCTAAGTAGGATTGAAGCATCCATACTTTGGCCTTCCTTCTTCATGAGCTTCATATGGTCTGTGAGTTGTATTATGGGTATTCTGAGCTTTTCTCCTAATAGCCACTTATCCGTGAGTACATACCATGTGTGTTCTTTTCTGACTGGGTTACCTCACTCAGGATGATATTTTCTAGTTCCATCCTTTTGTCTGTGAATTTCATGACATCATTGTTTTGAATGGTTGAGTAGTACTCCACTGTGTAAATGTATCACATTTTCTGTATCCATTCCTCTGTTGAGGGACATCTGAGTTGTTTCCAGCTTCTGGCTATTATAAAAATGGCTGCTATGAACATAGTGGAGCATGTGTTCTGACTACATGTCGAGCATCTTCTGCGTATATGCTCAGGAGTGGTATAGCTGGGTCCTCAGGCAGTACTATGTCCAATTTTCAGAGGAACTGCCAGACTGATTTCCAGAGTGGTTGTACCAGCTTGCAATCCCACCAGCAATAGAGGAGTGTTCCTCTTTCTCCACATCCTTGCGAGCATCTGCTGTCAGCTGAGTTTTTGATCTTAACCATTCTGACTAGTGTGAGGTGGAATCTCAGGGTTGTTTTGACTTGCATTTCCCTGATGACTAAGGATGTTAAACATTTCTTTAGGTGCTTCTCGGCCATTTGAGATCCCTCAGCTGAGAATTCTTTGTTTAGCTCTGTACCCCATTTTTAAGAGGGTTATTTGGTTCTCTGGTCTAACTTCTTGAGTTCTTTGTATATATTGGATATTAGCCCTCTAGTGGATGTAGGGTTGGTAAAGATCTTTTCCTAATTGGTAGGTTGCTGTTTAGTTCCGTTGACAGTGTCTTTTGCCTTACCATAGCTTTTCAATTTTATAAGATCCTATTTGTCTACAGTTGATCTTAGAGCCTGAGCCACTGGTATTCTGTCCCGGAAATTTTCCCCTGTGCCAATGTGTTTGAGGCTCTTTCCCACTTTCTCTTCTAAATTAGATTCAGTACATCTGGTTTTATGTGGAGGTCCTTGATCCACATGGACTTGGGCTTTGTACAAGGAGATAAGAATGGGTCAATTTGCATTCTTCTACATGCTGACTGCCACTTGAACCAGCACCATTTGTTGAATACGCTGTCTTTTATCCACTGAATTCCTTTGGCTTCTTTGTCAAAGATCAGGTGACCATAGGTGTGTGGGTTTAATTCTGGGTCTTCGGTTCTATTCCATTGATCTACCTGTCTGTCTCTATATCAATACCATGCAGTTTTTATCAATATTGCTCTGTAGTACAGCTTGTAGGTCAGGGAGGGTGATTCCTCCAGAAGTTCTCTTATTGTTGAGAATAGTTTTTGCTATCCTGAGGTTGTTTTGTTATTCCAGATGAATTTGAGAACTGTTCTTTCTGTCTCTGTGAAGAATTGAGTTGGAATTTTGATGGGGATTGCACTGAATCTGTAGATTGCTTTGGTTAAATGGCCATTTTTACTATGTTAATCCTGCTGATCCATGAGCTTGGGAGATCTTTCCATCTTCTGAGGTGTTCTTCGATTTCTTTCTTCAGAGACTTGAAGTTCTTGTATAGATCTTTCACTTGCTTGGTTAGAGTCGAAGGTCAGCTTTAATTGTCAGTTTGACACAACCTAGAATCACCTGGAAAGAGAGTCTCAATGACAGATTGTCTCCATCAGGTTGGCCTGTGGACAAGTCTGGGCAAGGTTGTCCTAACTAATCGATGTGGAATGACTCAGCACAGTGTGGGTGACATCATTCCCTAGGCATGGAGTTGTAAGCTGTATAAGGCTAGAAAGATCAAGCTAAGCACAAAGAAGCAAGTGAGCATACATGCATTCTTCCTCTCTGTTCTCCACGGTGGATGTGATATGACCAGCTGTTTGACCTTCCTCCCTGGATTATAGGCCAGTACTTACCTTTGCCCCCACAATTGTTATGAAATATAATGCAGAAGTGACAAGGGTAAGGGATACCTGGTGGGCCCATTCCAAGGTGTTCCTCTGAGGAGTCATGCCATGTGACAGATCTAGTACAAGGGAAGTTATTGTGGGGGAAGGAAGGGGAGCAGGGACTCGGAGAAGGGGTAGAGGCAGATAGAGTCATGAGAGCAGAGAAAGTGGGGATAGAGAAGGACAGAAAGAGAGAAAGAGGCCAGCTGGGAACATGTGGGAATAGAGAGAGAGGAAGAGAGGAGAGGAGCGAGAGAGAAAAGAGAGAGGGGGGGAGGAAGGGTCTGGGGTAGTAACCAACCCTCTTATACATTGCCTGGCCATTCATTCCTGGCAGTGGCATAAGTAGTAATGGTGGAAGGCAATGATGTAACTGTTGCTAGGTCACTGGGAAGAGTCTAGCAGAACTGTCTCTAAGCCAACAACAATGATGGACTGCCACCTGGAATTGTAAGCTGAAATAAACTCCTGGACATGTGGAGCCTCACTGCACAGGACATTGCTTAGGCAGGTGATGACGCTGAGGCAAGGGATTTTAAGGTGGAGCAAACCCCTTTTCAGGACTTCCTGACCAAAGAGAATGTCTCCTAGCAACCCAGTGATATTGAGGTTCCAACCCTGTGATGCTGATCTTCAAGTGAGGGAGAAAGCCACAGTTTGGTAAGTGGCCTCAAAGGTCTGTGTGGTGAGGCCTGGTCCTCAGCCAATGCTGCCAGGAAGTGGTGGAATGTTAAAGAGATGGGGTGGTGTGATGTCTTGGGTCATTAGGGCCATGCTTGTGAAGGCAACTGTGAAACTCTGGTCACTTCCTCTCTTCTCTCCATGGCCATGAGGTGAGCCTTCTGCTCTGTCATAACACACCATTCTCACCCAGAATGTTCTGGAAGCCAGACACTGTGGGCCTGTCTGTTCTTGGTTTGTAACCTTCAAGATGTGGAGCCAAAATAAAACTTCCCATGTTAATTCTTATACATCTCACAGGAGCAATGGACAACTGACTCTCGCAGTCATGGTGATTGCATCAATCACTCACCAAACCAGGTACAGATTCACCAAAGGGTCTGTACAGTGCTATAGCAGGACAAGGAGCCAGGCTCTCCTCTGAACTTACATGTTTGGGGCACTAGTGATTCTTCTGGATATCTTGGATGGTTCTTGACCTGAGCAGATCTTTGGAAGGCTAGATGAGAGCCCAAGAAAGTTCTCCTCCTATGTGAGGAGTTGATGCCTATTGGGGAATAGAGGTGGGGGAGTCTTCTTAAAGGAGGCAGCCCCTGGCAGGTTCTCCCTGTGGAGGATGCCCATTCACACAGCCAATTATCCACCCAGCCAGCCAGCGCCACACACACACACACACACACACACACACTCACACACAGCCATCCACCTACTCCACACATACACACATATACCCAATGCACACACGTACACACTCTCATACATGCATTCATCCACTAAACATACATACACACACAAACTCAGAGAGAGAGAGAGAGAGAGAGACTGACTGACTCCCTGGGTTAAAAAAAAAAAAAAAAGAGCCCATGAAATTCAGAGGGAGGGGCAGTGGAGAAGAGTTGGAGAGGAGGGAACTGGTGTGGATTTGAGCAAAGCACAATGTATACATGGATGACAGTCTCAAAAAATACATTTTAAAAATGTGAAAAGAAGCACCCCCGGCATGCCACAATGGACGAGTAAGGAAAATATGATCTCTGGCCCGTTGCTGAGTAGGAAGTTTTATTTATTCAACTGTTCCTTGTTGTTTTCCTTCGCACTAGGACAGACTGAGCACAAATCTGATCTGTGGAACCCTGTGGCTGGGGAAGAGCAGGGCAGGCAGAGACCAGTACCTGCCCTCCCAAAGCACCTCTTCTCCCTCTCCTTCCTCCCCTTCCCTCCCATCTTCTCCCTCTTCCCTGTCCCTCCCCTTCTCTCTATTCATTACCCTACTTTCCTCTCTCCCTCCTCCCCTCCTCCTCTCCCTCCTCCCCCTCTTCCCCCTCCTCCCTCCTCCCCCTTCTTCTCCTTCCTCCCCCTCTTCCCCCTCTTCCCTCCTCCCCTTCTTCTCCTTCCTCCCCCTCTTCCCTCCTCCCCCTTGTTCTCCCTCCTCCCTCCTCCCCTTCTTCTCCTTCCTCCCCCTCCTCCCTCCTCCCCCTTCTTCTTCCTCCCCCTCCTCCCTCCTCCCCCTCTCCTCTTCCTTTCCTTCCTCACCATCACTCCCCTCCTTTCCATCCATTTTCCTACCTTCCCCCTTCCTCCTTTTCCTTCCCCCACCCCTCTCCTTCCCCCTCCGCCTCCTTTCACCCTCATCTTCTTTCCCTCCTTCCTCCTCTCTCCCTTCACTTTCCATTCTCCCTCACTCTCCCCCTCCCCTTTCCTTCTATCCCCCCTTCTGTCTTCCCTGTTGTTTCTCCTGATGAGAGCAGCCCTTGTGCACCCTCCTCCTCTTCCTTTGAGACCTCCGCTTAGCTACTTTCTTGCCTGTCCTTAGGGAGCCTGGGAGAAACCCATCTATGGTGGAGACTCCAGTGGAATCTTTGACTCTTCACCCATTTCTCAACCTCCACAGCAAAATCCCCTACAGTTCTGTCAAAGACTGTGAAAAAGTCATTTCAGGAAATGTTGGTGCTTTCTGCTCTGATCTTGCCACTGAAGCCCTCGTTGTGCTGCCCAGGAGGGTGGCTGGAAGCAAGGTTGCAGAGCAGAGGTGGGTCATGGAGGGTCTTTGCCCATTATAAAGCAAGGCCTGCTGGTCTCATCTGACTCTCCTCAAAGTCTTCACCAACACAGACACCATCCCCCCACCTTCAGTTCAACAACAATCAAGTACAGTCCTCTGATGCCACTCTTCTGAGTGGCTTCCAGCCCATTTGTTCACCAGTGTTCCTGATGCCTGGATGCTAATACTTCTGGCTCTGCTCCATGTCTTGTGAGAAGGGGTGACCAGGTGAAGACAACCCTCAGGCAGGCTCTACCGGAGGGTGGAAGGGACTTTGTCCTGTGTTTATTTCCTAACAGCGCATGGGGTTGAGCTCTGCATTGAACGATATGGACTGAATGGAGTCTTAAGTTATAAGATGAAGCTTAAGCTTTGATTCATTTTCTGCCTGTGGGTGCATTTAACCTCCGTAGATGGTTTAACCTCCGTAGATGGTTTCCACAGGTGGAGCCCAGGTTCGAACTCATCCTGACCAGCTGCGAGAGCATTCATGAGCAGTGTGGAGCTCTTAGCTGTGTGCTGGCCCACGGGAGTTCTGGGACTGTAGAAGAAAAATCAAGTCTCCTAAGCCTACCATAACCAGTTGCAGCCCCAGACCATTTCTTCTGGTTGCTGGCCCTACACAAACCCTCCAGAACCATCCAGATCAGTCAAAGCTGCCTGAACCCACACACACTGCCACAATCGAGGTGCAAGACCTTTGCTGTGGGGGTTGGGGCTGCAGGGCACATGGTGGGGTGAGGGAGGGGACAAGAGAGCCTGAAGACAGTGCTAGGGAAAGATGTACTTGAGCTCCCTGACAGGCCACAAGATCTAATGTCAACCCCCTCGTGTTTTCTGACCCCTCTCTCAGGATCTGAGTCCTTCTGTCCTTAAAGGAGCCTGGGTTGTCTCAGAAGCAATGTGTTGCAAACACACACACACACACCCCATGCTACAGACACCCATTTCCTCTTCAGTCCCCTGCAGATAATGAAAAACAGCTGGGAAACATCTGCAAACTCAGACTCAAGTGCACATAAGGCTCTTAAGGGATAATACGGCCCCTCCCCCAACCCCCCCCCCCCATATTAAGGAGCTGAGTGGAAATAGGCCATCTTCTTCAGTGACCTTGGGGCAGCTTTTCTTCTCACCTTCACAGTACTTGCTGGGTCCCAAGGAAGAAGCCAACCTTCACCCCTGCCCTAGTGTGTCCCTTGAACGCCTGTGGGTACACTGGACCCCTTAGGGATCACTGGCTAAACTTTGACCTTGACTCTGGTATGTCAAGGAGCTCAAAGACTGGGAAGGGGCTGACTGGTCCTGAAAAGGTGTAGCTTAGGTAGAAAAGAGAAAATATTACATACACCGTAAAGATGACAAGACACCAGAGAGGTTTCTCTGAGCCTGTCCAACATCTAGACTTCACATTTACATGGCTTGGGAAAGAAACATAAGAATTTCCAACTTTACTACAGTGATCAGTATGTCCTGCTTACAGCCAGTGTGGAATAGCAGCCAGATTGAGCAGCCCCAGGCTCTTCAATAATGGAGATGTAGAGATGTGTTGAGTGATTTGGATAATCCTGGCAGGAACTAGGTGGACAGGATTCGTTAGTGGTGGAAAAGGGGCTTCTAGCAGCCAGGTGGCAAAGGTGTCCCTACTGTTCATGGGCAATTTCATCTGGTTGATGCTTTCTGATGCTTCAAAATTACAAATGTAACCCGCAAAGCCAACCACCAGGCCTCTCAAATGTGTGTGTGCTTCCTACTCCAGATCAGAGAAATCCAGTCTGGTTGAAACAAAGCCATTCACAGTACAAGAAAATCCTCAGATAGCACTGTTGTAGCATCTGATTTTGCTGTCTGTTACTTTGATGAACACCATGACCCAAAGCAACTTGGGAGGGAAGGGTTTTTTACACCTTACAGGTCCATCATGAATGGGAATCAGGGCAGGAACCTGGAAGAAGGACATAGCCGAGGCCATGGAGGAAAGCTATTTAATGGCTTGCTCTCCAGCTTGCTTACCTTTTAATTGCTGTGAAAAGACACTGTGACCAAAGCAACTTATATAAGAGTCTATTGCGGGCTTACAGTTCCAGAGAGTTAGAGTTCATGACCACCATAGTGGCAAACATGGCAGCAGACAGCCATGATGCTAGAGCAGTAGCTGAGAGCTTACAGTTGATCCACAAGCACAAGACAGAGAAAGCTAACTGGAAACCTCAAAGCTCACTCCCAGAAACACACCTCCTCCAACAAGGCCACACCTCCTAATCCTTCCCAAACAGTTCTACCAACATGAGACCAAGTATTCAAATATATGAGCCTCTAGGGCTGTTCTCATTCATAACACCCCAATCCCCATAATTTTCTCAGATATCTTTTTATATAACCTTATAACTTCTTATACCACCTATCCAGAGGTGACCTGTGCCCTCCTGCATTAATCGTTAATCAAGAAAAGGCCCCCACAGACTTGCCTACAGGACAGTCTAATGGAGGCAATTCATCAGTGGGGGTTCCCTCTTCCAAAGGACTTGAGTATGCACATGCACATGCATATGTACATGCACACACACACACACACACACACAAACCACGACATGTAATAACTGCTGTGTCCAGGAACACAGTGCAGAGGATCAACTGGTTTGCCCACTCTCTGTCTTTGTCTCTCCCCATCTGTCTCTACCTCTGTCTCTATCTGTTCTGTCTCTCTCTGTCTCTTTCCATCTGTCTCTGCCTCTCTCTGCCTCTGTATGTGTGTGTGTCTGTCTGTGTGTGTGTGTGTGTGTGTGTGTGTGTGTGTGTGTGCCTAATTTCTTGATATACCCTCCAGGAAGACCCCTCTCTCTCTAATACAACACAGTAAACCCTTCTTCTAGATCTTACCTCCTGGGCCAATAGATCAATCTCAAGAAAAACTCTGATTGGCCCTGCAAGGGTCATGTGCCCCTTCTGAGCCAGTTACTGTGGCCAGGAGGGAATCCTCTACTGGGACAACTCCTGTAGCTGAGTGGGAAAAGAGAGATGAAGTCAGTGGTTTCCTGGAACTATATGGAGAACGAGAGGGGGAGGGGAGGGGAGGGGAGGGGGGAGGGAGTCTCTATGTAAGTTAGTGTAAAATACTTCCGGTCACAATGGTAGAGTCTCTGGCTGAGTAGAGACAAAACAGCCTGTCCATCTGGATGTTCACTTGGACAAAGGGCCACCCTAAGGAAGGTCAATTCATCTTAAGCCATACTAAACAGAATAATTAGTCCTTTCCTTAAATACCATACTTGTTCTTCCCAGAATCCCACCCTCAGTCTGCTTGCTTTTCTGAATCATTCAGAAACTTTTTTTCTAGTTCTTTTCTAAGCATACATTACTAAATACATTAGTTTCCCAACATTTGGGTTTCCTTACTTTCTCTAAAACGCCCCTCTGGACCACGTGGCTGTTTGTCTGCCATGTGTCCGTCTTCTGTGCAGCTTCGATGGCATGGCTTTCTTTTCTATCCCCCTCCATTCTCCTCTGTGTGGCAGCCCAAACACAGCTGGTTTGCTTTAAACTCTAATAAAATTGTCCTTGAGCTTCTGTTTGAGTCCATCCTTAAATTGTTTTATTAATGATGCATAGAACCCCAGAAAGAGACTCAGATTTCTCCTGTATCCAGAGGAAGGAAGAAGGGAAGAAATGAAGAAAGAAGAGAAGGAAGGAAGGGAAAGGGAGAGAGAAAGAAAGAGGAAAAGGAAGGGTGAGGAGGAAACGAGAGAAGGAGGCCAATGGCAGAAGTCCCAAGACCTCTGAAATTCACAGACATTACCTCATGTCACTCTGTAGCAAGCCCTTAGAGGACAACTCTGGACAAGAACTACAGCAGTCAGAGATGTTGGACAGTGTGTCTAGTGCAAGAGAGCAAAGTGGAAGGTACAGGGGTAGAACTAAGCCAGGGGCTCTCCCCTCTGCTAGATGCTAGACATGAGGCTGAGAGAATAGTCCTGGAACCCACTCTCCCCTTTCCCTCTGTCCCTGCTGAAGAGCCTAAGAGCTTCCCGAGTGCTCCACACCACGTGGTTGGCAAGCGGGTCAGACAAAGATGCAGGGTGTTAAGGACCCCTGAACAGCTATCAGCCAATAACAGGCCAGAGCTAGAAAGCAAACAATCTACTGTCTATCCCTTGACACCTTCACAGAATACCTAAACAATCACAAAGAGGTCCCAGTGAGCCACGGTGGTCACTTGCTTATTCACATGTCTTGCTGCTCCAGCCAGGTTCTTCCCAAGACCACCTCCCACCCAAGACCACCTCCCAAATACATGACTTAAACTCACTTTCTATTAGTCTTGCTCTAAGGAATTCCAAGTTAGATTATCCATCCACACTACTAAACGGGTCAGTCAAGGACTGGGGATGTAATTCTAACAGAGTAATTGTCTAGCAGGCAAAAGTCCTGGTTCCATCCACATTGCAGCATCGAACCAGGTGTGGTAGTGCATACCTGTAATCCTAACACTCAGGAGGTTCAAGGAGGGGGCCAGAAGGTCAAAGCTATTGAGGCTAGCCTGAGATACATGAGACCATATCTCAAAAAGGGGGAGCAGAATGAGAAGGAGGAAGAGGAGGAAGAGAAGGAGGAAAAGGAAGAGGAATAAGAGGAGGAAGGGGAGGAGGAAGAAGAGGAATAGGAGGAAGAAGAGGAGGAAGAAAATGAGAAGAAAGAAGAGGAAGAGGACAAAAATGAAAATAGGAAGGGGGGAAGAAGAAGAGGAGGAAGAAGAGAAGGAGAAGAAAGAAGAGGAGGAAGTGAAGGAGAAAGAAAAACAGGAAGAGGAAGAGAAGGAGGAAGAGGAGAAAGAAAAAGAGGAAGAGGAAGAGGAGGAGGAAGAAAAAGAGGAAAAGGAAGGAGAGGAGGAAGAGAAAGAAGAGGAGGAGGAAACAACTGAAGCCAAGCAAGCATGTGTGAGCAAAGTCTCACATGCAAATACTAAGCAGGCTTGCCCCTGCCTTAACTTAAGGAAATCTGTTGAATGCAGAACAATATGGCCATAAAAAAATCAGAGTAAATTTTCTATAACAGGTAAATCAAACGTGATGCCCATGAGCCCAGGAGAGCAGAGAGCAGTGCACAGCTACCCTGACCTCATTCCCCACTCACAGTTTTAGAGATAGAAGTGGCTACTAGCCGATGAACTTTCTCCGAAGCAATGTCCAGCCAGTGGGAGAGTATCAAGACCCATGAGTCATGTATACCCCAGCAAAGTGCACTGGGCATAGTGACAGACATGATCCTGGTTGCCATTCCTGCCCCTCAGCCCATGGGCTCAACAGGCTCACAAAGCCATCAGCAGATGTCCATGTAAGTCCCCAAAAGCTAATTTTCCCTTGGCCAGAAGCATATGTGCTGAAATACAGGCACCAAAGCCTATCAGTCACTCCATGTAAAAGACAGAGATGCAAAATTTAGAGTAGTTAGCATGGAACCTGGCCCACCTGGGTGAGTGGTAAGCTAAAAATAGACATGACTCACATTGGGCTGGGAGGGTGGATCACAGTTCCAGCAAGAGCACACCCTCCTCTTTCTCCCACCCCAGTGCCACCTAAAGCAGCCAAGGAGCAGAAGCCTGTGTGTACCCTATGTGCAGCCCAGCATGGGCAGGACACTCAGTGCACGTCTTTGGCACCAGCCTCCTGTGAGTCACATGGTTGTGGAGGACCCTGGGGAGGGTGCCTCGAGTTCTGCTGAGCATATCTGGAAACATCTGGCTAGGCACTGGAGCCCACTTGGAGTCCCTGGATAAACACATCCCGTCACTTAGGCAAACAGAATTTGATTTTCCTTACTTGATGAAGGAAACCTCTGGGGATTAGTTACAAAAATGTGTTCAGGGCTAGGGGAGGGAATTTGCCAGCTTACTAGAACAGGAAGCTGAGGGTCTTTTCACAGCACAATGCAGAGAAAGGTGAGAGAAAACAAGAGCTAGGGAAAATAGCCCCATAGGATGTGTGTTCACAACGACCAGATCTCATAGTCACACATGCTCTGGTTTACACACAGGCTCCATTCCAGGGCTGTTTCCAAGGTAATTGTTTGGAGTTTGGGACTGATTTTCCCTGTAGAAACTGCTCACTGGCGGTAAATTTAACCCATTGATAGCTTTCTCCAATATGCAAGGGACTGAAGACATCATTGCTTCAGTGGGAATTCATGCTCATGAATAAAGCAAGGGGTTCTCTCTTGTTCCTCTGTAACCCCCACCTTAGTAAGTAGAACTTGGGGTGAGTTCCCAGGAGCAGGTAAGTGGAGAGAGATGTCCTGAGCTGACTTCGAGGAGCAAGGTCACATCATTCTCTGATAAGATATTCACCATCTATGGGCCTTGGTCACCTCACCTGAAAACAGTCCCCACTTGTGCTATTGCCCTTGATGTTATTAAGTGCTAGAATATATAGCGTCCAAGAAACAGTACTTGGTCCCAAACAGCAGTTGACTAATACTGGCCGTGGCCTCTACTTTTACCCACAGAGGAGACAATTCAGGGGGAGCAACTAATAAAGGGATGAATTATGTCTATTTTTTTTTTCTTAATCTGATCATCATGGCATTCTCTAATGAGGATCTAAAAATAAATAAATGAATGGAGGGACAGATGGATGGACAGATAGAAGGATTGACATGTGGGTGTAGACCATGCACATACTGTCTTCTGAGCCACGGCCGCTAGCTTGAGTTAAGTACCCTTCTCTTGGACCCTTATCAGCTGTTTCTCTCCTTGCTGTGACAAAACACCAAGGAAGAGAGAGTATGCTTTAGCTCAGAGTGTTTCCCATCATGATGGGGAATCATGGTTGCAGGAGCTTGGTCTGGTCACATTTCACCCACAGTGAGGAAGCAGTAACCAATGAAGCCTCGGGCTCAGCTTGCTTTCTCCTTTTAACCCAGTCTTTGACCCCAGCCTTATGGAATGGTGGTTCTTAAGGTAGATCCCCCCTCCTCAAACAACCTAACGTGTCTAGGAATATCTAATCCATCCCAGGTGTGCCAGGGGCTTGTTTCCATGGTGATTTTAGATCCTGTCAAACTGCAGATACTAACCATCACAAACTTACTCCCAATCCTGCCCACAGGCCATGAAGCAATTGAATCCCATCTATTTATTACAATTGCCTGACCTCTGGCTCTGAGGAGTCATCTCTCTGCTCCAGCCTTTCTTTAGGCTCTTTGCCACCACTGGTCCCCAGGGCCATGTCCATCGAGGCATTTCCATGGTTATCCCTTAGTCCAGTTATCCCTTTCCCTCCAGCATCCGGAACATCAGTCTCCCATGACGTTAGTTCTTCTTTCCCCACACGCCTCCAGCCTTGTGGTCTTTTATCTGAGAGGCAAAGTCAAGTTGAATCTTCCTGGTGAAACTTTTCAGTTTCAGACCGCACCAGTACCTTAAGTCCAAACCTAGAGTCCCTCTTGTAGGTGTTTCCTGCCTCAAGCATTTCCTCCCTGGTCTCCATTCCCTTTGAACTATGATCCCCTCCCAATTGCAGATTCTTAGGAAAAGAAGCCCCTATTCCTTTCTTCTTCTGATTCTTCCCCCATCTGATTAGTCAGGAAACGAAGGTGGCTACATTGTATCTGCACCTCCTCCCAGGTGGCCTGAGTTCAAGTTTGTCTCTGGCTGGCTCTAACTCACTGATCTCTTTCAATGAAAAACAAAACAAAACATTAATAGCACCACTCAACAAACTTCCCAGTCACAATTCTTGACATGTTACCCGTTTCTCTTTCATGGTTTTGTTGTCTATCACTGAAAACAGCAACAACAACAAACACTTCAATATTCAGTGGCTCAGACAAGCCTTCATTCTATGATCTGTGATTCTGTGGGTTTCATTTGGCTGGATGGTTTTCTGCAGCATTGAGTGTTAGCTGGGACAGTCACCTGGGAACTCAGTGACTCAGTGCCCGAGAGCATCCAAGATGGCTCACGCATGTCTGAAACCTTAGCACTGGGCTTGCTGAGCGAAGCCTCTGCCCTTTCCTTTGTAGTCTGAGCTTCTTTCTTCTCTATGTGGTGGCTCAGAGCTTCCAAAAGGTAGGGAAGCATCAACTATAACTGTCTATAACAGAAACAGCATCATTCCAGCCACATTCCATTGGTTCAAGGGAGAACTGAACATGAGGATGTTTTACAAGGTGATGGATATCAGGAATTGTGATTCACTGGGGCCATCCTCCTATGTGGCTTCCATACAGCCTCAAGCAGCCAGTAGCCTCTGCCACCCATAGCCATTAATATTTTCAATTGTGGAATTCAGAGTCAGTCTGACAGAAGAAAGAGAAAGGAGAGAGAGGGAGAGAGAATGTGTGTTTTTAAGTCTCCCTTGAGAAGTAAAACACCATTTCTACTCACATTCCATTCACTTGACTATAGGAGGCCCTAGAAGTAAGACCATGTTTACTCCAAGGTCGGCCTAACCTGTCTCTTGTCTGCTTCCTAGTTCCCATACAGAAGTATAGCCAGTATTATTGAGCACAAGCAACACCCTCACACCCTATGTGAGAGTAGGCACTGGGGTGCCCTCTTCTGAAAGGCAGTGTGCTTGTTAGTTCTGTCAACTTGATACAATGTAGAATCACCTGGGAAGAGAATCTTAATGAGAAGTTACCAGATCGTCCTATGGGAGTGTCCATGGTGGGCGGCCCCATCCCCTAGTCAAGTTATCCTGAATAGTATAAGAAGAAAGCTAGTTGAAAATAAGTGAGCAGGCAAGGATGCATGCCTTTTCCTTCAGCTCTTGACTATGGATGTGACTTGACTTGATTCAAGCTCCTGCCACTGTAAAGTCTCCACAGTGATGGAATTGTAAGCTTTTCCTCCTAAATTGCTTTCTGTCAGAACATTTTATCACAGCAACAGAAATGAAGCCAGAACAAACAGGATGGTCTCCCACTTGTGTGCTTGCTAGACTGAGCACGGGGACCACATAATGCCCAGGGACTTTCTGACTCTAAGATTCAGTAAGTATTACTCAGCCAGAGAAAAATAAAGGTTTAGTAACCTCGGAATACGAGCTTCCCAGCTCCCTTCCCAATTTCTGTGGTGTTGGCTGAAGGGGACAATACCACAGAAGGGGAAGGAATTCATTCCACTCAAGGGTGGAGGTTGCTGTGTAAGAGAGACTTGTCTGAGGGCCACAGTTCCCACCTAGTTAAGGAGAACACACAGCGTCATTGTGGGTGGCATATTTGGTCACTGTGGGCTGGTCGATCGGTGCACTCTTTTTACAACACAGGGCCCCATTCAGGGGCCCATACTAGAGCAAAGGCAGAGAAGGAAATCCAAGAACAACAAGACACTTGACCTATAAGTGAAGGTGGAAGGAAGCAGAATTAACAGACCAAAGGCACAGGAAATGACTCAGGATCAGATGTCCCAGGCCATCTAGGGCAAGGAAATGGAGGGTAAAGTGGCTCAGGGGTATGGGCACTGACTCCATCGCTTCCCAGCCATGGGCCTTTGTCATGTTTCCCTGAGCATTACTTTTCTCATCTATAAAATCAGCAGTCACGTTAGCTTTCTCCGTGTTCTTCTGACCAAAAAAGACAAAGTGGGTGCCAGGCTACTAGTAGATACCTGGTCAATGTCTGCATGGTGGCTGTCATGTGGGAAGCCGAGGGAGCCGTGGGTGAGCGTGTATTGCAGAAATTGGCATGAACATGTTAAACACCCAATGTCTCAAACCCATAAATAATTAGCAAAGACATGGGTTGGGCTCAAGTCTTCCTCTTCCTCTGGTCCCTTTGTAAGAGTTGTCTCGGCCATAGTGCCTCTTCACAGCAATGGAAACCCTAAGACAGGAGGAGAATGCCCTCAGTCTTTGAGACTATAGGTATAGGGTGTTTGATTTTGTGTCATAGGAAGCTTTGCTGAGCAAACCCAAGTGCTTAGCTTTGCAGCTATTACTGAGGAAACATGCAGAATAGGACCATGCTTCTAAGGAATCCATGTCAACGTTATAAGCAAATAGATTGGGCCTTCAGATAAGGCGAATGGCAAAATGAGTCATGGGTTAGCCTGTCCTGAAGGAAACAGCTGTGAGATAGCCAGAACTCTCGAGGTAAGTGGCTGAGTTCAGCATTCCAAGTCCAGATGTTTCCAGAAACCAGTGGGGAGCAGCAGTGGAGGCTGCAGGACAATGTGGGGGACACTGTGAGCTAGGTCATGGTCACTCAACCACAGCAAGGAAGTCACAATGCCCTAAACCTATTACGCTAATAAACAAATAAATAAATGCTGGGCATTTGTATGTTATGAAGTGTTTCTCCCCTCCTCCTCCCTTTCTCCTTTTCTCTCCCTCTCTCGCTCCTTCCCCCACCCCCTGCCACCCACCACTCTCCAGGGTCTCATTATGCTCCCAGATTGTCCTTAAACTTTTGGGCTCAACAACTGGGCATGCCCAGGGTCAGATGTTTAAACTTGAGAGGCTCACTCAGGAGTTGTAAGACAGGATGAGCCACCGATGGCAGATCACCAATGGAAGCTTGCCAGGGGCCCGAGCCTCCATTCCCACGAAGATGGCAGACTGAGCAGGATGCTGTAGGTAAGGGTCCCATCATACTGATTGCTGACTCTGCATGGATAAAGAGGAGGCTGTTTGGTTGGTTGTGTTCTGGGAAGAAGTAAGGCAGGCAGAATCCTGCCCGTGTCTTCCACTAGTTAAAGGTTTAGGATCCCCCCCCCACCCCCGTTTTGAAATGTTTATCTTGAAAATGTTCAAGCATAGAGCAGAATGAAGAGGGATGTTAAGGAACACCGCCTCTCCTCGGCTGGATTCAGTGTGGACATTGCACTGCACATTCTCTATCCATGACTCCCTCTGGACTGCTTGCCACTGACCTTATGCAGAATTCTGGGAGGTTCTAGTATATTAGCAGGATGAAAAACCGGGACGTATCCTGATCACTGGGATTCACTTAGATTCACATCTGGGCTTCCCTTACCATGCTTGGCAGTGAAGGGTAACCATTCCCAAACCATTGTCTCCTAGCTTCTGGGTGGCTCAGACACACAGGCACTGGAGGAGGTCTGGTGAAGAGCAATGAAGAAGACACTGTCTGACTTTCTCTCTCCCTCTCCCTCTCTCTTTCACTCCCACCTGTTTCTTGTGCATGTGTGTGTATCTGTCTGTCCTTCCCTCCTCTCCCCCACTTTAGATATCACCTCTTTCCACACCCTGTGGAAACACCTCCACATCTTGGGCCTCCAGGTGACCTTCTGGATCATGTCTTTTTGTTCCATTCAGACTTTGGCTACAAAGAGTATCTAACAGGCCGATGGTTTTGGTCTTTTGGGAAGCACAGCAGAGACAGGTAACTCTGGCAGAGATGTGTAGTGGGCAGAGTCCACAGGAGAAGAAAAGAGCTGGTGTGGAGAGAGAAAGCTTCTGATGGCATGGAGTCTGGCCCTGGAAAGAGAGTCTCAGCCCATGATTCGGTATAAGATACAGAAGCAGTCCTGCAGAGGAGGTGCACTGGGCAGAAGCCACCAGACTCTGTCTAGTCCCAATGTTTCCAGAGAAGGTACTATTATGGAGCTGCCTGCAGAAAGGCCTAAGGCTCACACACCACAAAAGATGCTGAGGGTGCTGAAGCAGAGG
Source organism: Rhynchomys soricoides (assembly GCA_019843965.1). Taxonomy (NCBI): domain Eukaryota; kingdom Metazoa; phylum Chordata; class Mammalia; order Rodentia; family Muridae; genus Rhynchomys; species Rhynchomys soricoides. Next base: position 2,687,082 of record JADRCH010000116.1, read on the forward strand.
CTGCCAACCAATTCCCGCCTCCAGCTTTCCAGCATGTTCTTTTGGAAGAAAGATCTAAGTGGTATTCCGCCATATCCGCCTCATCAGACTCATCCCTGGGGATGGGGGGAGAAGAGCTTAAGTCATACATCTTGATTCCATCCTGAAGGAACTTCGTGTGAGTGGGAAATGAACAAGAAGGGGGGGCTCACCCAGGATACTGATGGATATAATTCCAGTGCCAGAAGTCTCTTGGCTGTGGACGTTTTTAAATAGCTGATGAACCCAGAAGACCACAGAGGATGGGATTGTTAGGGCCCAGCTGGGATGAGTTAAATTATCTACACAGGACAGAGAAATACTTGAAGCAATAAATCTCCAGCAGTCGTCCATGGAACATGGGAACATTTCCTATAAAATTACCATCAGTTACCTGTTCCAGCACTGAGCCAAAACCTCCCACTTGGATTTTGGATAAACTATTCTTCCCAAGTGGCTCTTATTCACATACAGCAAGATGCACTTGCTTGAAATGCCTAGCTCAGTGAATCCTGACCCTCTTGTATGTGAGTCTAGCAAATGCATTAAAATGCACAGCCACCCTCAGCAAGAGGCAGGGCACTTCCTTCAGCCTAAGAGATGCTTGCAATTCTGTGACAGCCATTCTTGACCCTGACTCCAGGCAGCCATGTATCTGAGCTGTAAATCAGATTTGCCCCTCTGGAGACTCATGCACAGAACCATTCTCTATGATGTTTTGTGTCTCCTTCACACGAGACAATGTCGGTGAGGCTCGCTCATCTGCTCTGCAACCCCTCAGTTTGTTCTTTCTATTGCAACATAGGCTCGATGATAAACATGCATGACAACGTGTTTACCTACCTACTTGTATACAGTCCCTTGCTAGGCTTCCACAGATGCCCATGCACAAGCTTCATTTCTCTCAGAACCCCTTTACATTTTAACTTTTTTTTCTTTTTACTTTGAGGTAATTGTAAATGCACAGGTGGTAAATAACAGAAATCAATGTGCCTTTGACTTAGCTTCTCTAAATGGCAATGTCTTACATAATACACAACTCTGAGTGTGTGTGTGTGTGTGTGTGTGAGAGAGAGAGAGAGAGAGAGAGAGAGAGAGAGAGAGAGAGAGACTGGGTATCTGTATGTGTCAGTGTTTGAGTTTCTCTATGTGCATCTCCCTCTCCCCCTCCCCCCCCACTCCCCCCTCCCCGTCTCTTTCTCTCTCTCTGTGTAACTGGGTGCTTCTGTATCTGTGTGTCTGTGTGTGCATGTGTGCATGCGCATACATGTTGCGTTCTTAGCAGTTTTAGTGTAAGTGTAATTCATGTGAACACCACCTGAGTCAAGACCCAGGTCACAAAGATCCTTCGAGGAACTGTAGTACCACAGCCACCTCTATTCTTTCCTGTTCATAGCTCAGACAGCTCTATAAACCTCCTTGTCTTAAATAGGGTTACTATTACTGTGCTGAAACACCATGACCAAAAGCAATTGGGGAGGAAAGGGTTTGTTTTGCTCACAGCTCTGCATAAAGTTCGTTATCAAAAGAAGTGAGGGCAGGAACTCACACAGGGCAGAAACCTGGAGGCAAGAGCTGATGCCAGCCATGGAGGGATGCTGCTTACAAGCTTACTCCACATGGCTTGTTCAGCATGCTTTCTTACAGAACCCAGGAATGGAATCATCCACAATGGGCTGGGCCCTCCCCCATCAATCACTAATTAAGAAATTGCCTTACAAGCTTGCCTACAACCCAGATCTGGAGGCCATTTTCCTAATCGAGGTTCTCTCCTCCCAGATGACTTTAGCTTGTGTCAAGTTGACATAAAGCTATCCAGGACACTCTGTAAATGTTTCACTCCTGGAATGGAATCACTACCCATGTGTCTATTCTGCATCAAACCCATCATTTTGATTCCTGTGGCCCTAACCCCTAACATTGTAACCTGCTAGTTTATAAAGAAGCAACATCTCTGCCATCACACTTTTGAAGATGAAGCACAAGTTAGAATCAAGAAGGTAGCAACAGCTGGTCCAGAACCCAGCCATGTTGGAAGACAAGAAGGGGGTGTTGAATCTTTGAGAGAAACAGAGAGCTCAATGGGATTCCCACCTACCACAGGAGGCTAGGCGGGGTTATCATCACAGGAGCTAGACATCTGGCTCCACGGGTGGAAGTTTCACTAGCAGACATGGACAGTGGACTGGGCCAGCTCCATTTTAGTTGCTACACATTGCGTGCCACCCTAGGTCCCTTAGAACCCATGCAGTAACCGAAACCAGCCAGAAGAGGGCACCAGATCCCTGAAGAAACCAGCCATCCTGCTTGGGGAGACCTGTCAGTTAAGGCCTGCGCCCAGGAAACCTGTAGGCAGGGGCCACCGAGCTTGTTGACCCTGAAGCCCTGGCTTTCCCGGCCTCCTTCCCCTAAGATTAGCAGGTATCTCGTAAGATAAAGGGAAGGATGGTTGAAATACATATCCCAGACGAGGGTGCCTGTTGCCTGTGCCAGGAGAGGAAATGGCATCGTCTCAAAAGGCAAACTGTTATAGGTCCAAGGGACTTCTGGTGTCTGAAGTTCAGGTGACTCCACCCAAGAGCCTAGTTCAGCATCACTAAATAAACGGCCTCCAGCCACTCAGAGACCACAGTAGCCTCGTGGCCTTTGAGAAGAATCTGTAAAGCAAAAAGACACAAAAGTCTTGCTTGCCTCAGACTAGCCTGGATGAGACCCTGCTTCTCCACGCACTGTCCAGAGCCCTTGTAAAGTCACCGACTCCTTGAGCCTCTCTGTCAGGACAGTCGGGATATCAGAAGCACTGTTTGCCCACAGGCCAGCTGTAGAGACTGGCTCGGGTCACAGAAAGAATGCCTAATGTGGAGCATCATATATTATAAGGCTTATACATCTCCGTGTCATCAGAAGCCGGTGTTAGCATCATGAGGAGGGAGCAACTCTAGGCTGGGGCTGCAAAACAGTGGATGGACTTGGCATGATGCCAGCCACCCCCACTCGAGGTCCTGTGGACTGCCCTTTAGACACATACCATCGCCTAGAACTCAAGGTCCCCTTTCCACTGTTGAAGAGGAGGCCTTTCTCCTAGGTTTAATAACTGCCCGGGTCTACAGCTGCACCATCCAGAACCCATCTGACTTAGGAGTAACAGCAGAGGCTCAGGACTCTACTTACTCAACAGCCTTTGCTGGGGCCAGACACAGGTGCTGAGAGTGTAACTGTAACTGAGTGATGCTGGAGAACACTGAAAATCCCCTTAGACTTACTTACCTTCCCCCAAAATGCCAAGAGCTCACACGGCCTGTGGGGTAGGTGGCCTGGGATAAAGTTGACAGCTGCTCACACCATTGCTATGCTCTGGAGTTTTCAGAACACAAGGCTGAGACCTGGCAGCCCTAATAGCCCAATTGGCTATTTAACGAGACACTTGATAGTGCAAAGCAGAAAAGATGATTCACTCAATGTGGCCACACTGGGAGGGAGGGAAAGATCAAGAGGTTTAATGGCCCCTGAAAGTTCAGCCTGAGGCACTGGCATGAGACATAGGTTTAAGGGGAGAGCAAGAAGCACACATAACTAAGCAGTCTCCATCAAGCTGGGCCATCGTCATCCAGGCTCCAGGCTCCCTGAAGGTGGTCTGACTAACCATTCAAACTGAAATCTCTTCCTAGGAGGCTAGGTCCACCTCTGGCTGGCACTGGGGTCCAAGGTTTTTGCTTTACCAAGCGTGAGATTCTTGAGAAAACTTTTGTTTCGTGGGGTTTTGTTTTAATAGTCTGGTGGAGGGGCTCGAACACTTCTTTCTAGAATAACCACACTCCTGCCAGGACAGTTACACTGTCAGCTGCTACCTAATTAGGTCATGAGAAGCTCCAAAGGCTCAAGAAACCCAAGGCTAAAGTGTTCCTAGAATCAGAAACTTCTGTCTACTCTCCTCTCTTCTGTCTCCCAGACACCAACTGTTTGTAGGCAATAGCAACACCACCATCCTTGGCCTCTCTCTGTCTTCTCACTCCCCTCAGCCAGTGAGGGCACAGAAGGGCTTTCTGGGGGAGAAAGGCCTTGATAGGAACAAGGTGTGGATGCAGTGCGCCCCAAAGCTCTATGGCAGCAGCCTCAGGGCTACACTATCCTGAAACCTCTGTTTTTCTGGCCATAGGGTAGGTGGATTTTGCTGTGCCGGGTGAAAGAAGGGATTGACTCTCTCTCTTGGCTTAACTATACCACACCTTTGTCAGGAGAACCTGGCCACACTTCTACCCTGTCTCCATCTCAGGCTGTAGCTGAGATGCACAGACCAAGGCCCCCACGAGGTAAGTATTGAATGGTCTTGGGCTCAGTCCCGCAGTGTGCTCATTTCCTTGAGGACCTGACTCCATCCTGCCATTTCAAGCTGGATACCAGAAAAGGAGAAAACCGCAGGGCATCCAGAAGGAAGGCTGAGTCTTCCAGACCTCAGACCCAGATGTAAGTGCCCACTGGAAAGCCCCTATAGGTGAGCAGACCAGAGGAGTGTTACCAGTGTGTACCCTTCACTGTGTGATACTCAGAAAGAACATCTCCAAAGCCACAGTGGTTCCCTGGTTGTCCCAAAGCTACATAATCCCTTATTCATTATTCATAATGCCATGTTCATTAGTGTTTCCTAGGGATGGCAAGCTGGGTCCCACCCCACCCTCTACCCCACCCTCTACCCCACCTCCTGCTAGGAAACATCGCCTGTCCCTCCCCTCCCCCACACAGCCCACTGCACCTATCCCCAGCATCAGCCTTCTTGGGGTGATGTCCTATCTGCTACAATGTTGCCAGAAGTGATGTCCCAAGGCTGGCCTGTAGGGGGCAGGACTTTCTCAGGGTCCAGAGTCTAGCTGGGGTCTCAGACTTCCCAACAAAATCAACTTTCGAGAGAGATGGGGGCTTTCCTGGCCTTAGGTCCCAAGAGGCTGTATGTGTGTGGGTCCCTGCAGGCCTAGAGATCCTTGCATCCTTGCAATGGGCTAGGGATCCTGGGTGGTGGGAAACCCCAGCATTCCACCCCTACCAAGGGACTCCCCAAGAAAACTGGAGTGGAGCCAGTTCCCAGGCTCTGCAAAGCAGTCCCCCACCCTGGCCAACAACCAAGGCCAGAGCATCAGGAGTGCGGTTAAGTTTGTCTGTCTGTTTAATTTCGTACTGGGAGGAGCCCGAGAGGAAGGAGGGCGAGGGGAAGGAAGGGGGAGGGGGAGGAAGGGGACAGAAGGGAAAGAGAAGAAAGAGGGAGGAAAACAAAATTGAGCATTAAGAAGTGTGTGGATGAAACTGTTGGATAGGGATCCCAAGCTGATAACCCAGTTGTGGCTTGGTGAAAAGGGCAGAGAGAAGGGCAGGCCACCAGAACACAGGGTGGTGGAGCTGGGTTTCCCGATGAAGATCTTCTAACAAAAGGCAGCAGTGTCCCAGGAGTGGGTGGCCTGAACCCCAGTGTCTTCCCCACCCTCTTGGGTGGGCTCCGAGCCACCACCGCGGGGACAGACAGGGCGGGCGCCCTGCACAGAAGCCGCAGCCCTGCCCTTGGGACTGCGTGAGTCACGATGGCTGGCTGCACACCAAGAGGCTTCCAGGGAAGCCAGGCTGGGAAGGAGGGGAGCACGGATAGGGGGACCCTAGGAGACTAGGGCGAGAAGCTAAAATGCGACTTCACCCTCACTGAGAAAAAGGGTGCCCGAAAAGGGGTCCCTGAATTAAATGCAGGGAGACTGAACAGGCTGGCTCCGGTCAGCTGACTATGACAGGTGACATCCTGCTCTTGCCGGTGTTGGTTTGGTACTGCGCCCAGGTCCACCAGCATCAGTTCTGTCGCCCCCTCTCGGTGTGGAGGAGTCACAGCAGGATACTGCTTTCATCCTGCACAGGACTAGGTCCCTGAGGCTAGCCTGGGGAATCCCCTCCCTATTATCCCAGGAGCACCCTGCCTGGAAGAGATGTCAAAAGAGCCTGGCCTTATAGCAACCTAGAAATGGCAGGACCTGCCCTGCAGGATGGCCCTGACCCTCATCTCCTGGTACACAGCAAATAGACGACCAAAGCAAGCAAGGGGGAATGTGGGGTCTCTCTCCCTCAACTTCACTGCACCGAAGGGATCTCATGTATCCTCCTATAAGGGAGAGGGAAACACACAGATTCTCATCGGGCTGGGTCCCTCCCCTGCATGGAATCAGTACTTATTAGTCTAGAAGAGACATAGTGAGTACTGCATGGTGCTATTCTATGCTTGGCCTTGCCTCCAACGCGAAGGCCAAGATTTCCGCTGTATAAACAGCAAATGAGGCATGGTATATGGTTGAAGTTCTCCCCCAAGATGGCAGCTAATGGTGATACTCCAGTCTCCTGGCTTTCGAGATTAACGGTTGATTACTTGATGGTTTAAAATTTGCTGTTGGGATATTTTATGATATGGGTATGTGAAACACATTTATGATAACTGCCATAGAGTCTGTGTTAGTGAGACCTGTCACTATGTCAAGAGATGAGAAAGTAACTTCAGAGAGGGATGATTTAGTGTGGCTCAAAGTTCCAGAGGTTTCTGTCCAGTCATTTGACTCCATCAGTCCATGAGGCTGAACACTGTGGTGGGGAACATGTGTTAAAGCTATCCACCTTATAGACTGGGAGCAGAGAAACCACACCAGGGGACCCACTTCCTCCTCTGCTAGGCCCCAGCTCCTAACACTTCCAGAACCAGAGTATTGACAGAAGTCTGATTACACACCACCTGACAGACAGCAGAGAGAAGCCAGCCTTGCTTCTGAAAGGTTCCTTCCAATGGTTCCTTCCAAATTACAAGAAATGCCAGGCAATCCAAAGTTAGGGGCAATCTACAAAATAAGCAACCTATACAATTTACGCATAACATAACCCGGAAGCCAGGGGAAATCTGAGGAGGAAATTCTATCTGAATATTAAGAGACGATGGGGCTAGAGAGATGGCTCAGTGGGTAGTATCATTTACAGAGCAAGCATGGGGGCCTGAGTTCAAATCCCCAGCATCCACCTAAGCCAATCACAACCGGGCATGGTAGCACACAATTTAAACACATCATTTTGTGGCACATAATTTAATCCCATCACTTGGGAGGCAGAAGCAGGTGAATGTCTGTGAGTTCAGAAGCCAGACTTCTCTACATCGTGAGTGTGTGTGTGTGTATACATATATGTATATGTTGAATCATATACAAATTGAATCACACACTATTTATGTATGTATACATATGTACATATACATATAGTGTGTGTGATTCAACTTGTCTCATTACTTCGAGTGTTCATTATGATGCCTGCATGAAGACTCTGTCATTCTGGGCTTCTCTGTGGTCAAACCCCTTTCTTCCTCTTTGCGATAAATAAATTCTTTGTGGGGTGGGATGTGTCCATTCATCATTTACATATAATATACAAGCTTATATATTATTTATATTTACCCTGTGTGTGTGTGTGTGTGTGTGTGTGTGTGTGTGTGTGTATCTAGGCTTGCTGGCTACCAGCCTAGGTTCCGGTTCAGTACAAGTTGCTGTCTCGCGGGAATTAGGTAGAGAGTGATAGGAAAGGGTCCACATGTCTTCTTCTGGCCTCCTCATGCATACTCACATACACATACATGCATATACCACACTGGCACAGATACACATACATATATGTCCATGGGGGGGGGCTAGATGCAAATGATTCTGGACCAGATCCTTCGGCATGTCCATGAGGATGTCATGGAGATAGGCAGTCTACAAAAGGCAAAAAGTCCTGACAGGCAGTGTCAGGTTTTGCAGATTGAAGTCTGAATTTCAGTTCTGTAGGTCATTCTGGTTCAGCACACACTGGCACATGTCCACCGATAAGTCCTTCACAAGTGGCTGAGGGAAGTGGGGAGTCCTTTCTGTCACACCAGTGACTTCCTGTAATTTTGAGATTGCTTCTATGTTGCATACTCTTTGACTCACATCGAAATTCTGAACTTCGTTTTTATTCTCGGGATAATTGTTCTATGTCAGTAGAGTTACAATCGTGTCTGCACTGTAGAAATCACCCTAAATACACAACATTGATATTTGTATAGGCAATGATATTTGTGGAAAAAATATCTTTAAAAAAAACAAATCTCTCTGCCAGTAGACATCAAGCAACCATGCAGTGCATAGCCTGTCATCAGACAGGATGAAAGGAATTCCCGCTGGCCTTACTGAGTATTTACCAGGAGCTCGCCATGTGGCAGACTCCATGTTGTATCCTTAGGTATCGAATCCAGAACAAATGACTGCGCTGACTTTATTACTAACACCAGGTACCAGTGAGCATGGGGGAGGCAGCCAGAAAGTCATGCTTCTCCCAGAAACCCCAAGTCACACAGCTGCTTAACCACACATACTCAATCACATACTTAGTCATAGGCATACACACGATCACACACTTAGTCATATGCACACACACAATCACATAGTCATATGCACACACAATCACATACTCAGTCATATGCACACACACATATAAACACACAATCACAAATTCAGTCATACACACACACACACACACACCCCTGCAGATGACCTAATGCGTGTCTTCTAAGGTTCCCCCTCCTCTTCTGCTGACAGGGAATAAATGCTACTATCATGTCTGTCCACCCTGGAGCTATTTATTATTTATGTCCCTGTCTCTATGCTGCAGATGCCAAAACTGAGTTGTAAAAGTTGTCCAGAAAGCGTAGAGGTTTCTCTCTGTAGCTCAAGCTTGCCTGGCTGGAACTCAATACTAGCACAGGTTGGTCTGAAACTTTCAGCAATCCTCCTGCTTCTGCCTCCCAAGTGTTGGGATTTCGTGTGTGAACTAGCACACACTTGGCTAAGTGCATTTTTGTTTGTTTGTTTTTAAAATATAGTAATGGGAAACAGGGTTACGGTGCTCTTATACTGGGGCAAAGGGGAAGGTGTGATTCTTTCAACATCCAGGGTAGATCTCTGGGTGGAATGTAACAGACCACAGACCTACTGGACTTTTTTCAGTAGTCAAGGCCTTGGCCCGACTGCTCATTGGGGGATGGGGGAAGGAGCTCTTGTGAGTCCATCTGCAAACCCTGGGCTCACAGTCTCACTAACTAGTTGGTGATTTCAGGTAGGGCGCTTTTCTGATCCTCAGTTTCCCTGTCTGTGGAGCTAAGAGTTAGAGTGGGTATTCGAGGCGGTACCGCATTCTCTGAGGATGTGGTTTGCCAGCAGGTCCCGCCTATGGGGGAACAGAGCCCAGTGGTGGAACTGAGCGCACAACTCCAATGTATGTGCTGCTCTCAATCGGCTTGGGGAAGAGGAGGCTCTGTCCTCCACAACCACTTCAGCGCCTCTCAGGAGGGCCACTGGTGTCTGCTCTGCTCTTGGCCAGTCCAGGCACCCTGGGGTGCAGGGTGATCCCGGAGCTGGGCGGGACAAGAGTAGCCCACGTGATCTGAGCCGCAAGCTGGGCAGGACCTGTGCCTCAGCTGCCTGGATCTCTGCTCTCAGCTCTGTCCAGCTCAGTGCACCCTGACTGGACACTGGCCTCGATGCCTGGGGTTTCTCTCTCAGGACCTAAGAGAAAGGAGCAGAGGCCAGGACCCACCGAGTCAGAGCCAGAGGCTGAGCATTTCCAGGAGAGAGGCTGGTGAGTGCACCAAGGACCCGGGGCTTGCTGGAGAGGGAATCTGGCTCAGGGAGGGTGCAGCGACCGAACCCCGAACTCCAGGCTTCTTCTGGATGCCTTAATCACAGTAGGGTATCCTTGGGGAGCCCTTTGGGGGTTAAACAGTTGGTTTTAATCAAAAGCTTCCTTTGAGCTAAAAGCTTGGACTGAAGCCCAGGGTGAGAGGCTATTTGTACAGAAACTTCCTCCTGGCTGTCCAGCTAATCTTGGCGGAGCAAGAAGAGCAGACCTTTACAGGAGGCACCTGGCCTCCTCCAGACCTCCGAAAGCATCAGACAGTGGAATCGGTTTTTTTTTTTTTTTTTTTTTTTGTTGGACCATAGATACCCAAGGCCCCTCCTCCTTATTATGAAGATGTGAGAGGAAAGGTGGGTGGACGGTTGGCATCTCCATCGTCACCCCACTGTGTCCAAGCCTGTGAGGGAGCTGAGTCTCACAGATCCAGGAAGATTTCACAGAGCGCACACCTATATCCTACTGACCTGAACTAAAAACGTAACTCTTTGCTTTTATCTGAAATGGGTTGGCGCAGTTGTCTGGTCTGTTTCTATGCCAGGAGGATTGTTCATGTTTCTTTCTAAAGGCTTTGAGTGATAACAAAGGTTCAAGACTCCCCTAGATACCCAGGCCATAAGTCTCAGGAAAGGGCATAGGCTAAAGACCAAGGATACCTGGGCAGAGAAGTGGGTGCACCCCTGACCCAGATGTGTGTCGTTTGACACTCACCCATCTCCCAACTGATTACTAGACTTTAGCAAGACACAGCAACAGCTTTCCTGGCCATGCGCATCACCCCTCCCTGCCTTAGTCTCCAAGGTGTCACTCCCTAGAATCAGAGCAGCACCAGGCAAGGTGGAAAGGTGTGTTCTTCCATCTTACCCAGCATCAGTGTCCCATCTCCAGATTGGGTACTATGGCGGGTGCCTCACAGGACTAAGAACCTGGTCCAGGCACATGCATGCGAAGCTGGTGGGCCTTCCTGATGCATTAGTGACTCTGAAAAACCGATGAGCACTGGGAGAGGGGGGAAAGGGAGGGGCAAAGAGGACCCCAGAGCCTGTAGGCTAATGATACCTTTCCCTTCCCTCAGTGTTGATGCAAGATGGTCATATGTGCTGGCCACGCAGTTAAAGCATCTTTTAGGGCTCACTGACTTCTTTTCAAAAGCAGCTTCTGAAAGAAGACACACATCCCTAACATGTATGTACACTGTACTCTACCACCATGGTGCCTCTTTTGACCAAGATCCCAGCATCACATTGGGTTGGAGATGACCAGAGACCTTTGTAGATAAAGACCAGCTTATCTGCTTCTAGTGCCACCTGTCCCAGAACCTGGCACATCAGTGACTGTGAGCAAACAAACTGGAGAACAACTCAGCGTATGCCAGCTGACAGTGGCAGGATTACCCACGGGCCCCAACCTCTCACAGTAGAGACAAGGACGCTGAGATCTTCAGAGCAGGAGGGACCGGAGGCACCCAAGCTGCCTATGCCTGAACTAGTTTGGAAGCCCAGCTGCAGACTCGGCAGCTGGACCTGGTTCAGTTCTGCCACAGCCTGGAGAGGAAGCCTTGTATGTAGATCAGAACCGATGGCCATGGATAAGTGAGGCTCACCCAGAACCAATGGGAACAAAGAGATCAAGCTAGAAGTGATGTCAGGCAGCCTGGCTTGTAGAAGCCTTTCCAGAGCTCATGGTGGCACCTGGCACTTCTGTGGGGGAAGGGAGTGCTTCTGAGTGGCAGTGTGTCAATCCTGCTCCTGGAGTCTAGAGGCCCCAGCACCCCTGTGCTGTAAACCCTATCCACACACATAAGCACACCCAGAAGCTCTGGAGACAGCTCCAAAGGAGTCATAAATAACACCTCTGTTTACACCTTTTATCAGCAGGACCTGCCTGGCCCAGACAGGCGGTAAGCCTGCCAGTCAGCTGGCATTGGATCAGTTGTTCCCCAGTTTGCTTGCTCACAGTCATAGATGCACCAGGTTCTGGAGCAGGTGGCCCTAGAAGCAGATAAGCCAGTTCTTTATCTACAAGTTTCCCTTCAGTGTGGCCGAAGTGTTCATTCAACTCTTTAGTCCATAAAGATGGCATTCCCTTGAAATTCTGCAGTCAGGTCTGAGTGGTTGCTCTTAGCTCTTCTCTCTCCTTCCTGCTGGCCACTCTGTCTGATGCCTCCCTGTTCCTCATTATAATCATTAAGTCACTGGGGAGAGCTGGCTTCTCAGCGGTTTGAAACAGGATTAAAGCTGCGCAGTGGAGCAAAGAGAACTTGAGAGCGTTTTGGGGCTCAGGAAGCTCGTGACTGGGTTATCAGCACAGACAAGGAACAGCCAGAGCCTGGAGGCATCACTGTACCCTAACAAGTAAACATCCCCCTGCCTGGCCAGACACAGGGTCTGAGTCTCTCAGTGTCTGGCACATCCCCTGCCCTTCACTGTTGCAAGTACAGATTTACAAGAGCAAGACCCATAGGTGAGGAGCAAGTAAGGCAGGGATGCCAGGAAGTACTGGCCTGCTGGAGACTGCAGACCATACCTGGCCAAGAAGCCACTCTTTCACCTACTTCAACTGAGCACATCCTATGCTGGACTGGGCTGGGCAGTGAAGCCACCAGCACGTCCTCAAAATGCCACTATTAGTCTGTGTATCTTAAAAGGCTGACATCAAACCAATTCTTCCTCTGTATAATGACAAATAATCACGAGGATTCCTTGATGAAGCCCATTAGTTTGTAGGCGAACCTCAAAACTAATAATTTAAAAAAATTGTTCCTCAAGTCAAGCTCTGAGGATGAAAAAGGAGGTGGCTTCTCCTCCAGCTTTTCCTTCACACTCAGGACGTAAGTGCCCACATACTTTGATTTTGACTTCAGGAGGTAAAAAGGTGAGAGCCATCAGCTGAGGGTCACGATGCTCATCTGCTCCAAGAATAGAACCTGAATGACTCCGTCTCCTATAAGACACTTGCTCTAAAATTATGAGAATCCGGAATGAATGAGCCCCAGTCACCCATCAGATAAGAGCTTCTTGTTCTGTTCTTTAGAAGCCAGACACCACGTGTCCTGGGGGGGAGGGGCTGGAGAGTGCGCTGGCTCCCATGACACTCTCTTGCCCACCCTGAGGCACCCTCTGAATGCATTCCTCAAAATCACCACTGTGCTAGAGGTTTAGAATATTAAGGGGAGATTGAAATGATATCGAGAAGTTATCTTTCACTGATTTGAAGACACACAGTATTGGGGGCTATTCTGGTTGGCAGTGGTGGACCCTGGAAATCCACTTAAATAGCATCTGCCTGGATGTTATTAACTTATCATTATCAACCTGTTATTATTCACTTTTCTCCTTGCTGTGGGGAAAAAAAATAAAGCTTGACAAAAGCCACTGAAGGAAGGGTTTACTTTCGCTCACAGTTTTAGGAGGCAGTCATAGTGGGAAAGGCAGGGTGGTGATTCGTGACTCAGACTGGGGCAGCAGGAGCGTGAGGGAGCTGGTCACACTGCACCCACAGCCAGGAAACAAGGATGAGAGCTGGCACTCAGCTCAGTTTCTCCTTTTAATGACCCCAGCCCATGGGATGGTACACCCCACACTCAGGGTGAGTCTTCCTTTCTCCATTAAACCTCTCTGAAAATGGGCTCACAGACATGCACAGAGGTATATCTCTTAGGTGATTCGAAATCCAGTCAGGTTTGACAATGAAGATTAATCATTACAGCCTTTCTTGTTGTTAGTTGTGAAATTGTTCTTGTGAAATTGATCTCACTACATAACTCAGGCTAACTTCCAAGTGGACATCCTCCTGCCTCAGGCTAATGAGTGTGAAGGCTACGGGCCACAATTAAGCTCTGTGTAGCCAAATTAAAGTACTTCTCTGACACAGAGCCAGTTCTTCTCAAACGTTCCTACTGAGTGCTTCTAACTGGTGGCTGTAGGAGGGTGAATCTGGGAATTTGAAAGCAAGTTAGACTTCCAAGTTTACAGACTCCTCATGAGAACACCTGACTGCTATCTTTCTCCATGTTCCCAAGAAATTAAGTCAAATCCTTAAGGAAGACTTGCTGGGGTCTCTCAGTGCTAGTCAACTTGCAGCCACCCAAAGCAGGTCTTTCTAGCATCTAAACTCTGTCCTTCCTAGAACCATACGTTTTCTGGACTAGGAGTCACCCATAATCCTCCCTGCATGACCTGCTGCAAACAGTGAGGAGCATAGAAAGTACCTATGTACCAGGGTCACACAAAGTTAACTGTCCCCAGGGAGCTTAACTGTAATATACATAACCTCACTGACCACTAAGAAGTATGAAGAAACTTCAGAAGGGTGGAAGTAGGGAATCACCACCAAAGGAATAGAATCCACTGTGTGGTCAGAGAAGCCCTCCATTCGGGGGTGGTGCTGTGTCATGTTCTCAGTGAAGTCCTCCACTGTCAATGATGCATCTAGTTTTATACCCAGATATAGTGTCACATCAATATGCCCTGTGAGAACCATGTGACATCTCTGTACAAAAGCTCTCAATAAGAGAGCCTGTCTTCCTCTGCTCATCTATACCATGACTTTCATTAGCCTACCTCACACCCACTGCCCACTGTATACAGCATACAGATGGAAGCTTTTAGTGACTAATCCCACCCTGCAGTATTGCCACCCATAGGGGATCTGTGGACCAGCTATACTAGTCCACTCTAACATGCACAGAAACTGCCTGAGGAGCTTGCCAAAGTTTTCAGGGTTGGGCAGAGCTCCTGAATCTTTATCCTAACCAGCTTCTAAAGGAGGCGGTCAGCAGGGACAACACTTAGATTAAAGTCATCAGGTTCTGCTATCTTTCTTTCTGATATCTGAATTTTTCTTTCTGTGTTCTTTGACATTGATATTAACAAGGATGTCAGGTTTGGAGAACTTCAAAATATGAAGTCTGAGTCCATGTGAAGGTGCAAATATATAATGCCAAAACTCAGGAGGCTGAGGCAGAGGGAGTGAGAGTTTCATTCCAGTCTGGGTATACAGCAAGACTACACCTTAATACAATTAACTCATCAATCAAAATCCAGTTTGATTTCCATGCTGTTGGGTCATCTAGAATCACTGCACGCCAGTATGCTCAGAGGCTTGCTGCTCTGATTACAACTGAACAGTTCAGAACCCTTGAGAGTGCTGGCTGTTGGCATTGTCAGATGACCTTAACATTCACTGGGCACAAGAATTCCCACTGGGCAGTCCCTCAGCTGACCTCTCCCAATGAGCAAAGTGTGCAGCCCCTAACCATTTTCCTATATAGGGATTTCTTCCTGTAGTTTCACCGCGGGGTGTGCATGAATATTCCTGGAGCAAGCACATTTGGCATCATTCTAAGTATGATGTTCCCAGAGTCTTTCTACCATGTGACAGCCCTAAGCAAGAAGCCCCCACCCCAGAAGACAGTAAACTTTTCAGATAGGGAGGGATCATCTCGAACCTTGTTACAGTGTTTGATACTTTCCTAGTAGCTATGACAAAATGCTTGGCAAAGGCTACCTAAGGAGGGAAAGATCGCTCTTTGTCACACAGAAGACATGGGTGACAAGTACGGAGGCAGGGACATGAGGCGGGTGGTCACATCGACTCCATGATCATGAAGGGGAGAGAGATGAATGCTGGTCCTGGCTCTTTCTCTTCTATCCTTTTTCTTTAGCAAGGGACCCTACCCTGTGGGATGGTGTAGATCCCATTCAGGGTGGGTCTTTCCTCCTCAGCCAAACCTCTTGTAGATACACCCAGAGGTGTATCACCTAGATAATTCTAAATCCAATCACATTGGCAGTGGAGATTAGCCATCATGCCAATGTGCAGAGCCAGTCTCCAAAGCACCATTGCCTTCTGAGTCCAGGACTGTCAGATCTGAAGATCATGGGCAACGGCCTTGGGACTCCGATGGAGTGGGTTTATATATGATTTTCTCTTTTATGAGCATTGTAATGAGTGAGGGTGGCTTTAAACATACCCCAGGAGCAGGAACTAACTTCTTACATGTCTACTTCCATTCATTGAACTGTGCAAAATGTATTAAATGGCCCTAGTCCCCAGACAGGTATCCATAGGTTTAAAAAACTATTTGGCCCAGTGCAAATTGGTGTGTGATTTTGCTGATCTGCCTCTGTGACTTATTTGGTGTCCTGGGGGCTTCCTGGAGTTGATCAGCTGTGGCCCTCTGACTTTCCAGGTGTGACCTGGATGAGGCACAGAGATGGGGAAAAAGCTGGACCTTTCCAAGCTCACAGATGAGGAGGCTGAGCACGTGTGGGCAGTGGTTCAGCGGGACTTCGACCTCAGGAGGAGAGAAGAAGAAAGACTCCAGTAAGTGTCTGGCTGAGCCATGGAGTTCAGCCCTCTGATATCCCAAGTGGCTGTCACCTCTGGTATTGAAGGTGGGTATGTGAGCAGAGGAGCAGGGTAAACGGAGTGGATGGGAAGCCATGATCTGGGAACCTCATTATGGAATGAGGTTTTCTGTTCTTTGAAGAGCCTTTGCACTTGACTCCACTTGGCTCCACAGGAACCACGTGGTCCTGAAGCCCCACCTTTAAGAGAGAAAAGGAACTAACAGTGTTACTTGGTGAGTGCAGTTTGGCTCTGAAGGGATTCAGGCAGAGGTTGGCTTCCATCCAGTTCAGTGATGTGAGGGGCACCCCTCTTTCTGGGTGAGCCCAGCTACTGTACCTCACTCTCCCCATCACCTGAACCAAGATTTACCTCATTTCTTACACCTCCCTCTGCCTCACTTCTGTCTCTTCCCACAAGGAAAGGCAATTGGTTGTCTGGTGCCTGGTCCCTTCTCTCTGTCTTCTGTGGGTTGGATCAGTGCATCAAGGAATGAGGCAGAAACTCTGAGCAAAGACTGGACAGAAACAAAGGAAGGCAACTAAGAGCAAGCCAGGAAAACTCAAGGGTTAAGACTGCACAGGCTCTGGGGATTAGCATGTGGAGGTCTTGAGATTGGGTGGCACAGCTCATCGGACCCCAGAATTCAAAGCTGGGAACAAAGGGTGTTGTAAGAAATTCCTATCTTCAAATAAAGGCCAGACATTGTATTTGGTGATTTGTTTTCTCCGTCCTCCTCCTCCCCTTCCTCTTTCTCCTCCTCTTCTTCCTCTTTTTCCTCCTCTTCTTCCTTCCCTCCCTTCTTCCCCCTCCCTCCCTTCTTCCTTTTCCTTTCCTGCTCCTCCAGTTCCTCTTCCCCTTCTCTTACTTCTGATGGTGGTCTCACCACGTAGCTCAAGCTAGCTTCAAACTCAAGATCCTCCTGCCTCAGGCTCCCCAATATTGGAAATGTAGAATGGCCAGCTCATTGTCTATCTCTTTAGTCTCCTTCAGTAAGCTACCCAAACACACACACACACACACACACACACACCCCACATCACACTCCACACAACACAGCACATACTTACCATACATACAAAGAGAGTGAGAGAGAGAGAGAGAGAGAAAGAGAGAGAGAGACTGCTCTACCTCTCCTCTTTCCTTTGAAGCATGTTGTAGAAGCTGGCTGTTTAATTCCATGGTCTCCAACAATCGGAAGTCTCCCGGCCATGTCCTTCTGACCTTTGCAATAAGGGCCCCTTGTCCTTATTGAGAGAATTCCAGAGGTGTGTTTCTTATCTTCCATGCATTCCACATTTACATGAGTCACCTGGGTCTTTAAAAAGCTCCAAGTACAGAAAATATGATCATGTGTTATTATTTTTTATACTACACAAACATAGCATTGCCAAGGCAAACCTTGGTGAGAACAGCCAGCTAAATCTCTACTTGTGAGCTCCTCCCTCCTGGGTCACCTCCATCCTGGACCAGAGTTACCTGGTACTATGTACAAAGGAGACCTCAGAAAGACTGAGAGCCTGAACTCTGCCTTGTCTTGTGGCTGAGTATTTAAAGTCCTCTCAACATCTCTTCCTCTGGGTGTCAGGTCCACCGCTCAGCTGAGGCTGTGGTGGGAATTACTGGGCAGTCCCAAAACCCACAAAGAGCAGCCAGCTGATGCATAGCCAGCCTCACTGACTCGTGTCCTTGGGAAGGGAGTAACTGAAATATACTTAAATGACACATCCTGTCCAAAGGGCGCAGCCCACTAACCAAATATTAGACCTGCTAACTAACCTTCCCAGAAAGGCAAATAGGTGGTAGTGTGCAGTTTTGATCTGCAAATACACAGGAATTCTTGAGATAATCCATGAAAGACCTGTTTTCATGAGACACAGACAGGCAAACAGGCATATTTAAAAATCAGCAGAAGGGGGCTGGAGAGATGATTCAGCGGTTAAAAGCACTGACTGCTCTTCCAGAGGTCCTGAGTTCAATTCCCAGCAACTACATGGTGGCTCACAACCATCTGTAATGGGATCCGATGTCCTCTTCTGGTGTGTCTGTCTGAAGACAGCAACAATGTACTCACATATATGAAATAAATAAATACATCTTTTTAAAAAAAAAAAATCAACAGAAGGGGCTAGAGAGGCAGCTGAGCAGTTAAGAGCACTTGTTGCTCTTCCAGAGGAACCCAGTTTGATTCCGAGCACCCACATGATGGCTCACAACCATCTATAGCTCCAGTTCCAGGGTCTCCGATGCCCCCTTCTGCCATTCATGGGCACCAGGCATATGCACATGGTGCACAGACAGTCACTGAGATAAAACAGCCATATACTTGAAATAAAATTAAAATTAAAAATCAGGAGAAAAATAAGAAAATCGAAGTCACTCTCAGCTGGTCCATCATCCCTGCAGACAATGAGAGCCAGGGGAGCACAGAGCAATGGCTGATAGAGGAAGTCATCTGTCTGCCAGGGCTGGAGATTAGCAGTCTGCTTTCTTATAGATACCAAGACCACCCATCCCAGGGATGGGCACCAATCACAATGAGCTGGCCCCTCCCTCATCAATCACTAACTAAGAAAGTGCCCCACAGATGGATCTTATGAAGGTATTTTCTCAATTGAGGTTCCCTCCTTTCAGATAACTCTAGCATGTGCTAAGATAACATAAAAACTAGCCAGCACAAGTAGCTAGTTGTTTCTGCTCAGTGATGATGTGTTCTGATGTCTGAAATGGTGGGTGGAGCCAAGAGTGTAGACATTGTGCCTCTTCTTATACATCCCTACCTGAGACACAATTGAGCCCATAGGTGAGGGACAGGAAGAGATTAACAGCACAGCTAAGCATAGAATAGAATAGAATAGTTATAAAAATACATCACAAGAACTATAAAAATTAAATACCAAAAACCAAATCGGCGATCTATAAGTGGGCTAATGAATTTAATAGGGAGAGCTCTCAAAAGAACTGTAAGCACAGTAGCTACTTCAAAAGGGTGATCAGCATCCCTGGGCACCAGGGAAATGCAAACAAAAACTTCTTTGAGAGCCCATGTCACCCCAGTCAGAATGGCTACCACTGAGAAAACAACCAACAACAAGGTCTGGCAAGGATATAGGGAAGGGGATGCCTGGTTCGCTGCTGGCATAAATTGAGACTGGTTGCAGCCACCGTGGGAGGTAATATGAAGGTACCTTAAAAAAGATCTCAGCCAGCCATGCCAGGCCTGGGCACACATCCAAAGGATTCTCAGCCAGCACACCCAGCACACCGCAGAAACAGTACATCCGTGTTTACTGCTGCAGTGTTTGAAATACCCAGAAAATGGAAACCATCTAGATGACTGTTAACAGATGAATCAATGAAGAAGATGTGGCCTATCTACACAGCGGAATTTTATGTCGCCATGAAGAAAACTGAAATCGTGTTGCTTGCAGAGAAATGGATACCACCATGAACCTTTGTTAAGTGGAATCAGGGAGACTCAGAAAGACAAGTACTTGCATTTTTATGCATCTATGTGTGTTTACATATGTGTAAAACATAGGTCACAAAACTAGAAAAGGGATCATGAGAGGAGAGAAAGAGATAGAACTTTATTTGCTTGGGGTTTGGTTTTTGTTTTTGTTATTGTTTTGAGTTTGTTTGTTTGTTTAGTTGGTTGGTTGGTTGGTTTATTTTTGGTTTTTCGAGACAGGGTTTCTCTGTGTGGCTCTGACTGTCCTGGACCTTGCTCTGTAGACCAGGCTGGCCTCACACTTAGAGCTCCGCCTGCCTCTGCCTCCCAGGTGCT
This sequence comes from Rhynchomys soricoides, assembly GCA_019843965.1. Taxonomy (NCBI): domain Eukaryota; kingdom Metazoa; phylum Chordata; class Mammalia; order Rodentia; family Muridae; genus Rhynchomys; species Rhynchomys soricoides. The sequence goes on from JADRCH010000116.1 coordinate 2,706,946, forward strand.
GGGATTAAAGGTGTGCACCAATGTGGCTGCTTGGCTAGAGGAAGTGATCTTAAGGGAGGCGGGAAATAGAAAGAGTGATGGATTCCATGGAAAGGAAAGCATGAATACTGACTAACTAGGAAAGGGAAAGAAAGCAGCTCCTGGGGAGGCCGGAAGAGCCGTTGAGAACAGACTATCATGGCTGTCACCACGGAGTGAAGAAGCCCAGATGAAGCCCGCTACATTGTATTCTAATTCAAAAAGTATCAAAAGCAATGTAGCATTTGGAATTATGACTATTCTGGGTCTGTGTCTCTGTCCCTCTGTGTGTTCCTCTCTGTCTCTCTGTCACTCTATCTCTCTGTGTATGTCTCTCTTCTCTCTCTTTCTCTTTCTTCTATGTGAACGCTTCTTTATCTTGTTGGCTATCAAAGTGGGCCATTGCCACTTCACACCAGTTGTCACCTCCCAGCACCCCATGGAAATTAAAACCTTGAAAGTTCTCAGGAGGCAGTAGATCCAATGTCTTGCTAAGTTTTCTTACTAAGGAGAGTTATGACGTCTAAAACTAAAAATATTATGTTTGGCAGATATTCGCTGAAACTTGGAACAAAGGAGGTACATTTATTGGGATCTGGGGTACATTTTTCAGTCTGCAGTCGTTGCAGCTAGTTCCACTTGGCAGGCTCACCAGGAAACTGTGTTACTTCAAACCGAAAAGTCTGGAAGAACAGGTTTCTCCTGGAACTCCGGGTACAGGGTGATTCCTGTCTGGAACCTCTCCAAACCAAGCACCTCAGGCTATGCAGGAAGAGTCCTGGGCCTCAGCTTGGTGCTTGCTGGAAGACACCCTAAACCACTTGTTGAGGAAATGTCACTTGGCCTTGCCCTCAGGATTCTGTTACCCACAAGGGCACAGGGTTCAATCGTACATGCCACAGAAATGCTTAAAGGTTGTGCCATTTCTGCTAAAGTCATAGGTTTCATCTCTAGCCTACCAAAATTGTGTATGATTAAACCCAACCTATTTATCTCCTCCAGGAAGAGGGCAAGATGGCTCTCTGCCGTGAGCCCGTTGGCTCTGCTCCGGCCACTGTCTTCTGCACACGAAATGCCCGTTCACATTGCATGCATTCACAGGTCGGTTGTAGAAACAAGCTGTCTAATGCATTTCTTATCCCATTTTTTCCAAGGGGGCTGAAGGGCAAGATACGAAAGGAGAGCTCCAAGAGAGAGTTGCTGTCGGACACAGCCCATCTGAATGAGACCCACTGTGCCCGCTGCCTGCAGCCCTACCGGCTCCTCGTGAACAGCAGACGGCAGTGTCTAGAATGCAGCCTCTTCGTCTGCAAAAGCTGCAGCCACGCCCACCCAGAAGAGCAGGGCTGGCTCTGCGACCCCTGCCACTTGGCCAGGTGAGGAGCCTGGAGACTGAGCGCCCCTAATGGAGTGTCCCTTTGGCGGGTCTGGCTGGGGGAGGGGAAGATACTGTCTCAGGCTGCACTCATCTTCCCGCAGACTCTTGAAGATTGGCTCCCTGGAGTGGTACTATCAGCACGTGAGAGCTCGTTTCAAGCGTTTTGGGAGTGCCAAAGTGATCCGGTCTCTCTGCGGGCGGCTGCAGGGTGGAGGTAAGGGGAAAGCTGGCCTGGGGATGTTCCAGGCACGCTTTACTGTTGAAGAACCCTTAGAATGGGGTTGGTTGGCGCCTGTGGGAGGCGCAGGCGCAGTTCTCTGGTGCCCTTGATGGCGGTCCAGCCCCCTGGGGTTTCCAGCTTGCTGTAAACATCCCCAATATTTAAAGTAGTGTGTGTGTGTGTGTGTGTGTGTGTGTGTGTGTGTGTGTGTGTGTGTGTGT
>JADRCH010000116.1:2708792-2725277 GCA_019843965.1 Rhynchomys soricoides
TGTGTGTGTGTGTGTGTGTGTGTGTGTGTGTGTGTGTGTGTGTGTGTTTCTAAAATTTTACACCATGTTGAGGACCACGGAGCTGTCTGTTTGGCCATCTTAAGATCTGTGGGAATTAATGCTTCCTGACTGCAGTAATCTGCCAATTTCAAAACTGCCGCCATTACGACCAGGAGGTGGCGCTGTGGGACCACAACAAAAACAACTTAGAGGCACTTCCTAGCAGGGATTCTCAGCAACCCTGCTGAGGCTGATCTCAGACCAACCCAAAGACTTCCTCACTCTCCGTTGCTGGCTTCAGTACAAGGAAGGAGAGGGAGGGCCCGTTCTTCTTTCTTACTCTTTTTTAATTAATTATTGCGGGAATCCGGGGACCTGTACATATCAGTGCAGGTTCGTGGATGTGAGACAAGAACATTAAGCAACCTGGAGCTAGAGTTACAGGTACTTGTGAGCATACCACCACGCCCCAGTGTGGGTGTTGAGAACTCTCAGACCCTCTGCATGAACACTGTGTGCGTTTAGCAGCTGAGCCTTCATGCTGGCCTCCTAGAGGGGACTTTCTTAAAAGATAAAGGAAAAGCCAACTTCAATAGCAAAGGGCAGTTCTAAGAGCTGGCCCATCCTGGGCACAGTGCCACTACAGACCTTCAGAATGAGGCTTGTCTCTGGGGCCTTCCACAGGCTCTTTATGGGAAGCAGCCTTGGTGTGAGAAAGAAAATGATTCTTGCCTGTAGCTAGGTACCCAGCCATCCCCTCTGTACCAAAGCCCTATCCGTGCATGCAGGTTTTCCTGGCCAACTGGCAGGATTTACTTTCTGTCAAGAGTGTGACCTCAGCTGCCTTCCATTTTTGTCTTTTGTTTGTTTGTTTTCTTTTCTCCCAATCAAAGGAAGTGAGAACATTCCTGTTCTGAAGCAGGAACATGGAAAGCCATTTGGACTTGTAACATGATTGTCCAGACAGGAGACTAGGGAGTCTGGGACCAATATCCTCAGTGTAGAGAGAAGTCAGAAGCCATATTTGAAAGGATCCTAAAGGCTGGGGGTTGGGGGTGGCTTAGCTTCTGATGCCACCCCAGGAAGTCAGCTGAATGCTTACTTCTGCTGACACAGGCCCCTCCCATTCTGCAATGTACCCCTACCCCCTGCTCTCTGAAGGCCCAGGCTCAGACTGAGCAGGCACGAGTGGCAGTAGGAAGGACAGAGTCAATCTGAGGGCCTCCCAGACCCATAACCCAGCAGCTCAGCCATACAAGATCGGGAAGCAGGTCCCTCTGTCCCTCAAGCATGTTGCCAAGTGGTTGTAGCCTAGGACACAGCCTGAGTCACCATAGCCACCCAAGCCCTAGATCACCTTAGAACAGTACACTGCTGTGAAAGTGATGAAGATGCTATACAGGGTTTCTGGATGGATCGATGGGTCAGTGGTAGATAGAAGGGTAGGGAAGATGAGCAGGTATATAGTGGTGATCAGGCTGGCTGGCTGGGTAGACAGATATATAAACAGAAGAAAGAAAAAGGCAGGAAGGAAAGAGGGAGGATGTCTTAGTTTTCCATTGTTGTGAGGAGATACCATCTTACAGAAGACTTTATTTGGGGTTTATGGTTTCAGAGGGTTACAGTCCATGACCATCATGGTGGGGATCACGACAGCAGGAAGGCAGGCAGGCTTGACCCTAGGGTAGTATCAAGTATGCAAGAGGGAGGGAGGGAGGGAGGGAGGGAGGGAGGGAGGGAGGGAGAGAGAGAGAGAGAGAGAGAGAGAGAGAGAGAGAGAGAGAGAGAAACTAAGAATGGCAGGAGTCATTTGACACCTCAAAGCCCTTGACACACCTCCTCCATCAAGGCCACGCCTCCAAATCCTTCCCAAACAGTTCCACTAACTGGCAATTAGGTATTCCAACCTAGAAGGATATGGGGGCCATTCTCATTCAAATCTCCACAGATGGTGGTTGGTAGGTGAGTGGAAAAATGAATCCAGAGACAGTTACATGGTCTCCCATTTTGGCCCTCTGTGAGTGGAGCCATACACCTGTAAATTGCAGGTGGATCTGAGCCAAGCTTAGAAGAAGGAAATGGAGACAGTGAGCAGACAGATGAGGATGGAGACCTGGACACAGAGGCCAGAGACCAGCCCCTCAACAGCAATGTAAGTCTTGACCAGGCACTGCCTATCTCCATAAATCCCATAGGTCTCTTGCCCATCCTCATGCCTTCCAGCTCCCTTATACCTCTTCCAGACATGCCATAACGCAGGCATCTGCATTTCTCCTTTGCACCCACCCCATACCCACCTGGGAACCACTGTATCCTCAGTGGCTCCTCATCCCTGAGCATGGGGCTCCTTCCTCCCTAAGCTCCTTCCTCCTGAGCCCCTCCCTCCTTAGCCCCTGGCTTCTAAGCATTCAGAACTCCAAAAAAGGTACTGATGGACAAAACCCACTGCAAGGCCTGTCTTGACAGACTGGCATTCTGGGACACCCAAGTGCTGTGAGAATGTACAGGAGGGCAGACCTGTGTCCAGATGGCTCAAGGGACATGCATGGAAGTGGCCCTTGCACCTTTCAGATTATAAGCCTTGTCTTTATAAGTGGTTGTTTCTCTTCTCATTTAGCTTCAATTATTTTGGGTGGTGGAGATAGGCCAGGCAGTGCCTTGGTTTGAGGACAGGATGACAAGGATGACTCGGAGAGGGGGAAGTAGGCTGAAGAGTGTGAGTTGGGCCTTGAACCCTTTGGAGGTGATGGGGCTGTAGAATCAGATTTGAGAAATGCTCCAGGCACACAGCCATCTTTTGCACAAGATCCAATTCACACCATTTGCTGAGCTCACAGCATGCAACCCAGCCAATGTCTAGAACATTCTACAGTGAAACATGCATTTAAAGGATCAGAGTATTTAACTGAGGGGTGGGGTTTGAAAAGTAATAATCATACATCTAAAGAAGATGGAGTGGTCACCTACCTCTACCCCTTAGTCAGTGAGCTACATATTCCTAAAGTCCTAGGATGCCTTCTGTGTGGGGTACCTTCAGCCCTGCTGCAGCTCCCACCCTAGGCAGCACCTGACAGGCCAAGAACTCATTTTCCTTAGAGCACAGCTAGGCCCCTAGATACAATGTCACTTCTGATGAGGTAGACACGGGTGGTCTCCTGGACCACCTCAGGGCTCTTTTGAGTCAGTTTCTAGGTAGAGATCGGTGTCCCCAGGGGTGGCTGCCAACTGTCTGGAGGCTGAGTGTGAGGCTGGGGTCTGACCAGTCTTGTTTTATCTTATACCCAAGAAGAAAAAGCGCCTGCTCTCCTTCCGAGATATGGACTTTGAGGAAGACTCAGACCACTCGATACAGCCTTGCAGCCAAACCCTGGGCCTGTCTTCAATCCCTGAGTCTGTACACAGCATGCAGGTCAGTATACTCTGGTCTCTGCCCATCCCCCTCACCCCTCTTAGAAATCTGAGTTGAGAGTTGCACTTGGGAGAACAGTGTCATAGAGGGAGGTGGTCACATCAGACTCTCAAGGCAAGGGGACTTGGGTGACACGCCATGAGAGCATAGGATTCAGAAACTATACATCCTCCCAAGACCAACATCGCAGGGTACTGATCAAAACACTTGGAGAGGTTGGGGCAGATAGGAATGTAAGGCCAGGTAGTTGAGTTCAGAGCCTGGAATGTGGTCATTGGTGCTCAGCCTAGAAATAAGAACTTGGGAGGGCAGAATGGACAGTGGCTTCCACCAAGGAACCAGTCAGGATCCAGCACTGAGCTATGCCTGTGCCTTACCTGAGCCTCATACACATCATTGTTCCAAGTAGGCTAGACTTAGAAGTAAAAATGCCCCTCTTATGCACGCTGCTTGCTAGCCACGTGACCTTGATCCTCAGAAATTCTTTGAAACCTTATCCCCTCATTTCTGCCTTTTGGAGTTGATTGTGAGATGAGAGTCCATGCCCAGCATGCATGAGACACTCTGATAGGCAGTAAAGATAGTTGTGAGCGCTAGGCCTTGGCAGGTTGTTTTGTTGTGAACTCTCCAGTAGCTCTTGGGCTCAAGTATTGCTGGATTAAGCTGGGCTACAAAAGTCAGCCTCTAAGGGGACTTTGGACCATAGACCCTGCCCCTCCAACCCTCCCTCCCCCAGAAGCCATGCCACTCCACCAGCCAAGATCAGACTGTAGAAATGCTGTGACAGTGGCCTCTGGGAATCCTAAATACCAAGATCCCATGAGGAGGGTGGCACCATACAGACCCCTCAACCCAAGGGCAGGCTGCTCAGGAAATCTCACCTTCACCCTTTGATCTCTGACCATCAAAGATTGCTAAAGTAGACACAATTACCATGTCCTTTCTGCCAAGAAGTAAAAATCTTCACAGGAGTGTTTTTGAGGCTCCAGCGTGAGTAAGACAGGGCCCCTGGTTATACAGAAATATGTCCGTCTCCTGTATGATGCCTGGGCACAATGTCCCAGGGAACCACAGTGTCACAGACATGAAGCAGATGGGTGTTAAATGCTCTTGGCAGTGTTTGAAAATAGAGATGAACAGCACAGTGCCAGAGCAGATGGCTGTCTAGTGTTCAGCTAGTGGAGCAGCCAAAGCTGACAGCCTGTGTGCTCAGTCCCTCTCAGGTGAGCCCTACTCTGAGGACACCACATCTCTGGAGCCCAAGGGCCTGGAAGAGACTGGTGCAGGGGCTTTGGGGTGTCACCCCAGTCCTGAGGAGCAGCCATATAGCCCTTTACCCTCTGGAGAGGATGCTCGTGCTGAACTGAACTCGCCTGTAGCATCCTGCAAGGGGGCCCTTGGGACCACAGGTATGCCTGGTAGGTACTCCAGCTGACCTCTTTCAAAGATTCTCGGAGGAAACATTGAGGAGGGGAGGCATCCCTAAGAAGCAAGTCCCTCCCCTAGTTTATATAGACAGATTGATTATTTTAGTGTAATTTTGTTCAACAAACGCCATAGACCCTTTCCTCCCTGGGCTGAGTGCTTCCCTGTGATACCTAGAACTATCAGGAAAGGAGTTAAGCTATCCCCAGCCCGCAGCCACTGGTATAGGGTAGAGAGCTGTCAATTTCTCTCAAAATGCCTACAGTACCACCGAGTTCCACCTAGGGACCTATAGCTACTCATCAGGAGACCAAGAGCAAGAGAAGGAAACTGGATCCATTAGATTTTATCAGAAATTTCAGCTTCCAAGTGAAATCTCCAAGCCTGCACCCAAGGGGGCTGATGTGCTGGGTTCAGCAGTTAAATTAGGCACAGATTAAATCAGAGTAAATGAGGCCACACATGGGCTATTTCAGGGAGACCTGTCTGCTCCTCATTGGTCTTTAGAGACTGTAATCTCATGTTCCTTGCAGTGATTAGGGTCTTGGGGACTTTGGATAGAAGTGGGGCTCCACTTGTTCCCAAAACTATGAGTAAATAAGCAGTCCCAGTGATACAACTTGATATTCCCTCCCATGATGCCATGACCTGGAGCACGTGGAAGAGTCAAGCCAGGAGCTAGAGAGCTAGCAATGCCAAGAAAGGTCCTTACGTTTGGGAAGTTCTGAGACTGGAACATAGGCTTCGGCAGCCAGTGATTCTCACACAGGACTTTCCACACAGCATCTCCTAGACAGGGCGTGGCGGAGGGGTTGTTATGACAGTGAAGGTAACGTAAGAGGTGTCAGAGTGTGGCCAGCTCTTCTCTGGATGGAGCAGGGATGTGATGCTAGGGCATGCCACCAGGTCATATGGCTTCTCTGTCCCTCATCATCCTTGCTAGGACAAGCAGCCATTTGAGATGGCCACATCTGTTGATAAATGTGACCAACTTAGCATCTTAAAGGAACATCCAACTCCTAGGGAGTCAGAATATGGGCTGGGTTTGGGGTATCTTTGGCAGAGGGTCTGTGTTGGAAGGGGTGTGATGTTACTCAGGCAGTTTCTGGATTTATAATGCAGGGTGGGACCTGCTGAACATCAAACACAGGGCATGGCATGTGCCCTGAACTTTCTGGAGGGGGAGGGTGTCACCACATATATCCTTACTGGTCTCTCTGTTGTTGTGTGAGGTACCATTTGGGCCAAGCAGAGATGGTGGGCAATTGTTGGTGAGGACATGATATAATGGGGTCTCCTCCCCCTAGGGCTCAGAATAGTCCCCTCTGCAGGGGATTCTCACCCACAAAACTCTGTGAATGAGAAACAACCCTTGGTGGCCACAGGGGTGGGTGTGGGAAGGGTTTGGAAAGCTACCTCCATTAGTGGAAATGCCACGCCAGGGCCCCGTGCCCTACACACATGTGGAATCTGGCCGTGTTTGCAATTTAGACGTTAGGATTATATTACACCTACCCATTTTCAACTTCTCAAGCCCTATGCCACCGCCCCATCCGGGATGGCAGAGGCCTCTTTTCTGGAGGTGTGTGGTGTGGGAACAGTGGTCCTGTGACCACCCATACCCTAATGGAGCGTGGCTATGGCTAACTTTTCTTCCCTGGAGCAAGCATGTTCCTGGGCTCTTGACTCTTCACTCCAATTCAAACCCCATCTTTCTCCGAAGGGATAGATGATGTCAAGAGCAAGCATCTGCCCTCACAGTACCTGGCTGATGTGGACACCTCTGATGAAGACAGTATCCAAGGTCCCAGGGCAGCCTCCCAGCATACCAAGCGGAGGGCCCGGACTGTGCCTGAGAATCAGGTAATGAGGTCTGGGAGAATTCTATCATCGTGATCTCTGGATGGATCTCTCTCTCTCTCTCTCTCTCTCTCTCTCTCTCACCAAGTCAGTTTAGACAAACTGAATCCTTTAGCACTTTTAGACATAAAATAGCCCATAGCATAGGGATATGTCAATATATATGCTTTATTGGAGTGAATTTGTATAACATAAAGTTGACTACTTAAGGGGGGGGGGGAAGAACCATGCTTGTGGCTAATCAGACAGCTTGAGACAGTCAAAAGAGCTCAAGTTCAAAGCTGGCTGAGGTTCCATGTTGAGAATCTGTCTCTAAGAAGGAAGTTAAAATATAGTAACCTCCTGGTTCGTCTGTGATAATACACAGAATTGCTGGGCAGTGGTGGCGCACGCCTTTAATCCCAGTACTCGGGAGGCAGAGGCAGGCGGATTTCTGAGTTCGAGGCCAGCCTGGTCTACAGAGTGAGTTCCAGGACAGCCAGGACTACACAGAGAAACCCTGTCTCGAAAAACCAAAAACAGAAGAAAAATTACACAGAATTATAGTGAATTTTTGCTTATAGGCTCACCAAGCTTGAAAGCAGAGCTCCCAAGAGACAACTGTACAATCTATATTGTTTTAGCAGAGAAGAACCTCACATGCTCTGTCTTTAAGACAAGAGATAGGGTTCCAAAATGTGTAATTAGTTAACTAATAAATCAGTTAAAAGAGAAAGGGAGGGATTTCATTGTGCAAACAAGTTTGGGCCACACTCAGCTGACCCCTGCCAGCAGGGGATGGTGACATTAGTATTGGAAAAGGGTGGATCCAAAGTTCAGAGCCTGGACAGAACTTAATTAACCTGCCATGACGGTTCACATACATATGAAATGGATATAGGAATTCTGAAGTAAAGAGACTGGGAAATAATCCCACCCAGGGCCTCAAGCATGCCGGATGAGCTCTCGAAAACTGAGTCACACACAGCCCCAGCCCCGATTTATGAGAGGCTCTCCTTGTGGAGCTCAGTCTAGTCTGAAGCTTACCATCATCCTGCATCAGCCTCTCGAGTGGGGGAACACAGTATCCCTGCCATACCCAGGTCTTTTATTTTCCACAGGGAAAATGATGTTTCTTATCTTCCTCCTGTGTCTGCCTCCAGCTTGGCAAACATGAGGGACTCCAGCTCTCCTTGAAACTGTGGTCCCTCGGGAGACCCTTTGTGCTGTGAGCTGGTCTGCCAAGTACCATAGGCTCTGGCTCCAGACACCAGACAGAAGCTGGAGTTGACTGTGTTTATTGTGCATCTCACTGGCCTGGTGGTCCTCACTTCTCCACAGGACCTAGCTGCAGCCAGGGCCTCATCAGAAAGCTACACCGAGCCCTAAGCCAACAGCCCAGTCTATTACTTTGCTGGTCCCTCCCAGCCTCTGCCTTCCTCTTTGGCCCCAGTTTCCCAGCCTCCTTTGCGGCTTCCCTTCTTGTTCACTCCATGTGGGGTTCACAATGACAGTATTGGCACTGGGCAGGCAATGGCTTTTCCTCTCTCCGAGCTCCCATCTGTACCTCATGGGTAAGTAGACAAAGTGACATGCTGAGCAACCTACTGAGAATATCGATCAGCATCACCACAACCAACAGCAAATGGGCCAGGCTATATGAACCCCGAGTCATGGTTGTCCACAGAGGGCAAGCCTAGGCAGAGGACTCAAAGACACCCGTGTTGACATTTCCCGTGTGCTGTCTTCCTTCACTCCAAGTTCTCAGTGCTATGGTAATTACCCACCAACAATGGCAGCTCCCCGCCCCTGCAAGTGTCATTTCCCTCTCATAAGGCCAGGCGAGCGGTAAATGAGATAATGTAAGACAGAGAGGCTGCCCGCAAGGAGGCCTAGCAAAGAGGAATCGATTTTCCTGCCTCTGTCTGGGAGCTAATAGACTGGCTGACTCAAGAGTCCGGTGACTCAAAGAATTAGAAAGTTGCGCTTAGGGTCACAAGTGACCCAAGGCTCCTGCTACCTAATGACTTTGGTCACCGTGTCCTGCTTAATGCACATTTTCCTGTGCATTAAGTGACCAGGAGCTGCTGGTTGTGGCACAGTCAGTGCTTTCTGCCACCTAGTTTGGCTGAGTTTCTCACCTTTCCTTCACATGCTTCTCCCACCACCACTGACCTTCCCTCTTGCTTCCAGTACCCTTGGTGTCAGAAAGAGGTTGTTTCACAGTTAACCTCCAGGGCCCTGTCATAGGCAATGGCCTTAGCTGGACGTGGGGCTTCAGAGGACACCTGTGCTGGTGGGGGTTGCAGTGAGGCCCTCCACTGTAGCCAGAGGACCACTCCTCTCCTTCTGCTGCAGATCTTGGAGTTGAACAAGCGAATGTCAGCTGTGGAGAACCTGCTGGTCCACCTGGAGAATGCAGTTCTGCCACCCTCAACCCAGGTAATCCCCTGGGCTAAGTGAGATCTGCCCACAGCCTTCCATTAAGGGGGGCTGAAGTCCCAATTATGGCTTCAAGGGAAGAGTCCCAGAGATCTTGCAGCTGGTTGGTGCACAATGCTCCAAAGATGGGTATCGCAGCCCATCCACATAAAGCCATCAGTGGCAATAATGAGGTGATACAGTATGATCATTTATGGGTAGATGTTCCATAAGCTGCTCTGAGATGATTTCTCAGCCAGATGTAGCCATCATGGGTACTGAAACTGGGCCAGCATCCCCAGCCTGCACTACCTCACTGAAGAAATTCCTGATTCTCACTCCTCTTCCCCATCCCTAAGTCAAGTGCAGCCCGGGCCAAATGAGCAGCAGCTGGCCGCTAGTGGTCACACTGTTCTTGGTAGTTCTTGTCCAGCCCCTTCCTGATCCGACTTCATTTCAAGTCATAGTGCCATGTAAAGGTTCTGTGGTCCAAGCACATCATGTTGGAGAGTAGCTTCAGGCATCCAAGACATGGCAGCTGTCTGGTATCCAAAGCCCACCAGAGATATGTATGTGGGCTTTCTTGGACTTTTTTTTTTTAACAGCCAAAGCAAATAGCTATTCTGGGTGCTTCAAAAATCTCATTTAGGCAAAGAGATGGGTTCCCACACAGCCTGCCTCCCTTGATCTGAACTCAAGAAGACTGGTCACGAACCATGGTACCACTGGGTCACCACACACTGCTACCTCCTCTTTCTTCCATCAGCAATGTTCTGCAACTTGCTGCTGGCCTGCAAGGGGTTAGTCCCCATTGCAAATGTAACATGAAGATGTGGTGTGACACCTCAACCTTGTCCCCGAACTCACAATAACTGGAAAATAGGAGAGTCCTTGTTGCTATGTGAGTCCAGGACAGACACTGAAGCCCCGTGGGATCATAGAACTTTTCTAGGTAGAGCTGAGATACCGGTGCTGTGGTTCACCTCAGTCTTACAAAGGGAAAATTCAGAAAACCAGAGACCCTTGTCCTTAACCCCCTGAGCCCCAGCCAAATGCCCAGGGACACAAACATAGGACCAGAGCTTGGACACAAGTGGAAGGGGTTGTGGGCTCAGTGGGGGTAACGGATGCTAGCAGGAGGATGTGCCCTCTACTTCTGAGCACTTCCCCCAAGAAAGCTCAATGTCTTGTTCAAACCATGTGGTCTGATGGGTCATCCATAAAAAGAAAGATGTCTGCTCAGTACTCCCAACCTGGCTCAATCTGGAGAACTTAGGCTGAGTGAAAGCAGCTGCCACAGAGAGCAGACCATCTGATGCCACTCCTACAAGGAGCCCAGGAAGGGCAGATTCACTGAGACAGAAAGAGGAGGAGGGAGAGATGCGGAGGACTGGGGGGAGGGTGGGGACTGAGTGTTCAGTGGGGATAGAGGCTCAGTATAGCAAGAAGGGAGAGCTTGGTGGGAGAGCTGAGTGCTGGATGCATAAGGAGCTGAGCTGTATCCCCTAAAATAGTGAAGATGATATATTGTATATGCACATTTTACTCCAGTGAACATTTTTGGGGATGGGGAAACAGGACAAAGAGTGGATCTTAACTGGACACCAGTGCTGGGGTCCTCTCAAGCTGGCTCACCTCCCAAGGCTGTCTCTAAGCCCTGCCTCACCCTGTCAGGAACCAGCTGTGGAAACACACCCCAGTGCTGACGAAGAGGAGGAGACACTCAGGAGGAGGCTGGAGGAGCTGACCAGCAACATCAGTGGTTCTGGCACCTCATCAGAAGATGAGACCAAGCCAGCTGGCACCTTCCTTGGAGAGTCCCCAAAGGTGAGGCCTCCCTAAAGATCCCAGGCAAAACACAGGGCAAGAGGGACAATCCCAGGTAGCCATCTGCCCTTGCAGGGAGGGCAGCTAATTAGCTGCAGGCTTTGGGGGTGGGACTTGGTAAGACCACACAGGTAAAGAGATTGAAGACCAGCCATGGGAATTCAACAGCCCGGCAGCAGCATGTGATCTACTTCATGGATGACCAGTAGCACTCTTCTTGTCCCTAGGTGTGCACAGACACAGGGCACATGGAGACACAGCAAAGGAGCCCTCAGAGCCCTGAGAACCCTGCTCGACCTACAAAAAGCACAGATGAGGAGCTATCTGAGATGGAGGATAGAGTGGCCATGACAGCCTCTGAAGTTCAGCAAGCTGAGAGTGAGGTAACCCTCCCCCCCCCATGAAATTTCCCCAATGACAGTGTCCAGGTGATGGGATCCAGTTAGAGGCCGGACAACCCAACAGCCCACCTACAGGCTCACAGAGGCCTCCCTGGCAGCCAGGAGGGGAATAGAGCACAAGTTTGGGGGTTCTTCCCACTTCTCCACTCCCTTGTTCAACCTGGGGAGTGCCAGCAAGGTTTTCCGCCGTGAGAAAGGTACATATTGTCACTATTCCCATCCTATAAGCCTAGACACTGGCTAGGAGGTTAAGATAACAGGGGTTATGACTGGACTTGGCAGAGGGTCCTCAGGAGCCTGAGTAATGACTTCAGTGCTTGGGAGAGAGAGATATCAACAGTGCCCAGGCCTAGGACAAGCCAGCATGTGCAGGCCTTCCAGGAACAGATGGAGTGTCTTCTCCAGGGATAACTGCAGTGTCTTCTCCCTGGAGTCCTGTAAAGAAAAGAGGTCAAACCCAGGCTATGGAGATAGTCAGCATCCCTACCTTCATCCAGCAAATGGTTGCCAGCACCCAAGAAAATGAGGTGTGAGCCCGCCACCATTCACAGCCAAAGAGTGAGGCAGGCCCAGGCTTTTCCTTCAAGGGTTCCCTTCTAACATGTGGCTGACATGGGTAGTCACATAGGCAACAGCTGTGAAGACCTCAGACTACACGCCTGACTCTGGAGCTTAGACTCTTGGTGGGAGGAGACAAACCAACAAAAAAGTGTCTCTTCCCACAGCAAACCATGAAAAGAAACAAAGTTACTCAATCATGAACTAGCCAGGAGGACAATATGGTGGTGTATCCCTCAGAGCGCCCAGGGAGAGCTACTTAGGGATGGGGGGGGGGGGACACTGTGAAGAGAAACTAACACTGAAGCTCAAAGGCGGTGGTTCTCAGCTCTCCTGATACTGCGACCGTTTAATACAGTTCCTGACGTTGTGCTGACCCCCAACCATAAAATGTTTTCATTGCTACTCATAGCTGTAATTTTGCTACTGTTATGAACTGTATTGTAAATTTTCCCATTCTTAACCTGTGGGTCAGGACCCCAAGGGTTGCTTTAGGGGATGGGAGTCCAGGCAGAGAAAACAGATCATACAAAGGCACTGGGGTAGTGTCAAGCTTAGTAAGCTCATAGATTGGTGGTGAAACCCCAAAATGCAAACAAAGTGATGGGGAAGTGAAGAAGAGAAAGGTTCCAGAAGAAGATGGATGGAGAGCCCTGAGGACCAGAGAAATAGACTGAGGAGAGTGACTGGTGAAGTCATTTAGTGGTGCAGCCTATGCTTAGCCTGTGCAAAGCCTGGAGTTCAGCCCTAGTTCCATGATAAAATGAAATGGAGGAGGAGGCAGTTAGCTTAGCTTCTGCATCTAGATGCTTCTTCTGGCTTCTGTGGGAAGAGTTGCCAAGGAGGTGAGAACAGGCCAAGGATGGCTCTGGGAGTGGCAGGAGGGAGTGGCCAGGTCAGGATTAATCAGAGCTGACCCCCACATACACATCATCCTACAAGCAGGAGCCAGACAGCTGTGCCTCCAGAAAGTGCCCAGCACCTTGAGACATCCAGAGAGACTCTGACAACCAGAGAGAGGGACCCCAGGGCCAGACTGTGGTTGGCATTCTGAGCTGGTGAACTTTATGACCTGAGATGGGACACTGGATGACGTCTGTCTGTCTACCTGTCTTCCACCATCTGTCATCTCTTTTTCCCAGGTCTCAGACATCGAGTCCAGAATTGCAGCTCTGAGGGCAGCAGGACTCACAGTGAAGCCCTCGAGAAAGCCTCAGAGAAAGTCAGGCATCCCGGTGAGTTGAGTGGAGCATCAAGTTTGTGAGCCCCAAGGACCTCCTCAGTAGTCCACAGTGCCCCCTCAAGAGCTCCCAGGAACCCAGAGAGGAAAAGCCCTTGCAGAACCTTTTAATCATCTATTACTATGGTTTGAGTCCAATCCCCAGAATACCAAGCCAGGCATGGTAATGCTGGTGTACACTATAATCCCAATGCTGGTAAGCAGCCACAGGAAAAACTCCGGGGCTCCTTGGCCAGCCCCCCTCACCTACTTGGAGAGTTACAGCACAGTAAGAGACCCTATATCATTCAATATGTTAGTTAACTAAATGGTGGATGGCATCTGAAGAGTGACACCCAAGGTTGTTTCCTGGTCTATACACATAGAGCATGCACGCCCGTTCATAAACAAAACTCCCTATGTTGAACCACAGCCCTGGTAGGCAAACCTCACCTGGTGATGGAGGACTTGACACATTGACATTTTGAGGTGGGTGTGGCTAGAATAACTGAAGGAGAGGCTTATGCCACTGGACCTGTCCTTACTATGGTGACCAGGACCCAGCATCCATCCCCAAGTCCAGTCAAAGGTTTCTGAAAGAGTGATGCTGGAGGTATCAGGGTAGAGGAATGAAGAATAACCTGCAAGGTCCCTAGGTGGGGTTAGTGGTTAAATCCTTACTGCCCGGTCAATGTGGTCTTTCAGATTTTTTAAAAAAAATTTAAAAATAAAAATAAAAAACCTGACTTCCTCAAGTCCATATTATGGCAAGAAACTGCTTGTTAGTACCTGAAGTGGAAAGCCACTAGAAAATGTATTTTAATTTGCTGAGTCCATAGTCTTGTCTAGAACCCCAGGTTGTAGTTTGAGGGGTGGAGGCATGCTCTGTCCCAGCTTGACCAGTATCTACAGGGACCACTGTCCTGCATCGTGCTAGCCCTGCTTGACTCCCACTCTGGGTGTCATGTTCAACAAGACGGTAATAGCACACATTTCTTCCTTGGTCACCAGGTCTTTCTTCCCCGGGTTACTGAGAAACTTGACAGGATCCCAAAGACTCCACCTGCAGACCCTGAGGACCAAGCCGAGGTGCCCAAGGTACGTTCCACCACCACCTTCCAAGGCAACTCTCACAGTAGAGCAGGTGCCCGGGGAGGATGGAAGAGTGAACAGCTCAGCGATGCCTGAAGGGTGCACAGGTGGGCGGGGCGGAGCGGCTCCTGATGGGGGAAATCCCAGAGATCCCAGCAAGATGCAGAGATGAAGACAGGTGGAAGGAACTTATGTCAGGCACACTCAGGCTCCTTGGCTCAGCTCTTTAAGCAGCTCTGAGGACAGGAATGTGACACCCCACTTATCCTATTCGGGGGTAACATAGGTGGGGCTTTTACCCTTTCACACATACCAGACGTCGGTAAGGGTCTTGCTAGAGTCGCGCGTGTTCCCAGATACTTTCCCACCCAGCTCAGGCATAGCAGCCTGGCGCCTGTCCTCTGAGAAACACAGTTGGTGGTTGTTGGGGGTGAAAACACAGAGGATCTGAGCTGTGTTTGGGAGCAGCACTGGGAAAATGACCAAAGATGAGTTCAGCACACAGAAGACTGGGTGTGAGTAAAAGAGAGGCCCGTGTGTCTAAGGGATGTTAGGAACAGGACTGGGGTGCTGTTCCCAGGCCTACTCCAGGCCCTGCCCACCCTGGCCCAGGTACCCACTAAGTCACAGGGCAAGTCCAGCATGTGTGGACTTATTGGTTCTAAGTGCTGTTTTCTGTCCACACTTTATGGGCAGTGACACCTTGCAATAGTGACGCATGAACTGAGGCTCAGGGTGGTAGGTGTCTGGCAAAGGTCAAATGTGTGAAAATAACAGCAGGGTCCTGACTGAGCCCTGGGTCCTGACATCCATAGGATTCCCTTGAATCCCCCAAGCTCCATCTCCAGGCTCCAAACCCTATCTACAGAAACAGCAGCGAGACGCACCGGAGAATCCCAGACACTGGGAAATATTTCTTGGGCCATTCGGTCTCTCTACTCTTGAAAGGGGCGAACAGAGAATGAATTTCTTCCCGTGTCGTAGAGAGCGGGTCACTTGGAAAGGAGGCAGGAGGCAGTGGCTAAGGACAACCATAGGGAGGGATTTATAGCTTTGAGTCACCAGTGGTGAGTTCAGAGCGTGCAGTAGTAAGGACTATAGCAGTAGTCGTAGCTGTAGTAGTAATCACTGTAATATGAACCCATGCCGCTGTACCATTTCCAACCCCTCACTCAAAGCAGGCAGTTCCCTGGCATCTCATCCACGTAGGCACTGGTGCATAACTTACAGTGTACATTCCTGTATCGTTGCGCTCGACTCTTGACTGAGAATGGGAAACAGGTGACCATGGTAATTAAAGTCAGAATCAAAAAGAAGTCCCAAATTAGTTCAAATTACACCTCAGGAATGCCCAGAGATGTTCTCTTCCTCCTAGGCCACGGCTAAGCCCTGTCTCCTGAGGAGGGAGCAGTCTCCCAGCGGCCAAGGTAAGAGCCACCTGCTCCATGACCTGCTTCGCTATAGCAGAGAAATGAGCTCAGGGGAGGAACACAGCCAACCGGGCTCTGTACACTCCTTCCTAATCCGTGGGACCCGCTGTAGGCCCTGTCTCTGAAGAACACCCAGAAGGGCCACTGTGCCACCCTGAAGCCCATGCAATGGTGATCAGGGTGGCTTTAAGCAAATGCAGGCAGTGCTGGTAATGTTAATGCTCCCATTGTTTCAGTATAAAGGGTTCCTATAGAAAGCACAGAATATCAGGCCATTAGAAGACCTTGAAGTTTCCTTGGTGACAAAGATGTCAGCTTTGCCCTGGGCACACGGAACATGCACTAGTTACTTTTTCTGTCACTATAAAAGTCCCCTTTGAGAAACTCAATGGAGGAAGGCTAATTCTGGCTGACAGTTTCAGAGGGTCAAGTTTGTGCTTCCCCCACGCACTTGGGTAGCACACCAGGGTGGTGGGAGCATATGTGATGGAGAAGAGTCTTTTACCTCCTGCCAGATTGGAAGCAGAGACCAGGAAGAGACTCCTCTTTGCATTCACTGAGGTCCTATCACACATTAGGTTCACTGGAAGGACAGGGATGGTACCCCAGGTCCTCAGACAGGTTTACCAGAACTCTCAGGGTCAGGGTTAACTTAGAGAGGGGATGGTGAAGAGTGGCTGTTGACATTTGGGGGCCTCTGAAACAAGAAGACAGAGGTGAGCCCAAGTCGTCTTTGTGGCTGACTTCAAGGACAGACTGAGCCCCACCAAGAGGTCACTAGCACTCAGCCCAAAGCCAGAGAGTCTTACTGCCAGGCCACTGCAGGCCCTGGGCATCACTGCAGGCCCTGGGCATCACTGCAGG
>JADRCH010000116.1:2725287-2830413 GCA_019843965.1 Rhynchomys soricoides
CCCTGAGGATCAGAGTACCAGCACCTCAGGCCTATTGTCCTGTCACAAAATTACATGACACAAGATATATGTATGTGCTCCTGACTCCAGTGTCCTAAGCTCCCTGTTATTCTTCCAGGGCCACAGAAAAGAATATAAACTCTACTTCCAGAGACCTAAAAGCTTTGGCCCCGCCTCCTGCCCACTAGCCCCACCTCTTTTCTTGGCCACATCCTTTCCTGCTGGCCCCGCCTCCCTTCGCAGTGGCTCCGCCTCTTAAAAGAGACAGACGCTTTCTGAGCTCCTTTCCTACACAGCCACTGAGTGCACCTAACAAAGTGTTCCACAGTGTGAAACCTCAACAGAAGGCATGTCCACATCTATGACTCTGTCATACAAGAACTTGTTTGGATAGGTATTTGGTTCATTGTCTCCCCCCTATCTTTCCAAAGGCATAAATGGTGGTTCTTTTGATCGGAAATCAGTGTACCGTGGTTCGCTAACACAGAGGAACCCTAACGGGAAGAGAAAGACAGCCAGCCACATCTTCGCGGTAATGCTTCCTTTCTCTGTGTGTGCCCTGTCAGCTTCACATTTTGATATTGATATTGAGTCAAAAACAGACGAGACTGGGGGGAGGGGAATGGAGAGGATAGTCATCAATCTGCACAAAGGAAATTGAAAAAATTTCTTAAACGTACCTGAGTATGTGCTCGCTCTGGGAGCACATATACAAAAAACGGGGTGTGGGGGTTGAGTACATTAATGAGAGAAAGAATAGTACTGGTAAACCAGCAGACTCACTAAGCACACAAGGGACAGCTCTGTACAGGAGCCAACCCAGGTGCTATGAGGCTGAGCCAGGCTAGGCAGGGCCACTAGATACAGAGGGTATCATTTGACCCTTGAGGCCCCAAAGTTCAGCAACATGAGCACTAGACACAAAGACAACTGTGAACCACCTTAGGCCTCTGCACTGAGCCAGGGGCACATCCAGTGGTTCCACTCAGACGACACTGTGACATCTCAGGTGACAAGACTGTGACCTTCATCCTGGAGATATGGTAATAATGTAATATATTTGTACAATTCTCTGTTTTATCTATATCTGTCACATAATTGTGAGTATATTTGTTTACTTCTGTGTGAACACTTTGCACATGAACCCATGTGCATACCTAAATAAACATGTATATTTGTGTTCTACAGAAACCCGTGATGGCCCAGAAGCCCTAAAGGGGAGGCTCATGGTACAGGACAGTACCACAAAGCACCTCACAGTTTCCTCCATTGCATCCCCATGGGCTCTGTGCTTCTTGATGCTCACAGCTGCTTGTAGTCATCATCCCAGTGAGAAGAACTTGGTGTGTGAATCCATCCGTGAGACTTCAGGATCTCAGACCTCCAGCTGTCACCAGGTCACCAACCTGAGCCAGGGCACCTGCCAGATTCGGACCCAGGAAATACAAACGATGTGACTTCTCCTCAATTGATGTTCTCTGCCTGCTGAAATGACACCCTCTCCCTGTGATTCTTTAACCCCATCATCAGCTTTGCTGAGCCACACTCAGAGCTGGGATGGACAGAGCTGTTTCAGAGGAGGGCCCTGAACATCTACACATTCCTGACTGCACAGGAGAGAGGCAGAAGCAAGAGTGTCTGTGGGCATAAGAGAGTGTGCAATTGCAGGCGGTGAATGAGGAGGGGTGGATTCCTCCCCCACCCCACAGACCTTGTTCTTCAAATAACACGGACGGCCTCCCACTCCCGCATTCCCACCACAATAACCAGCACCCACAGTGCCACACTGAGACCAAGCCTCCAACCCAGGCTTTTGAGGTACACTACATAGGGACCTCGCTTTCTAGATAGCTTGTGCTTCAAATGCAGGTTTCTAACACACACAGATGACTGCTCTGGGATTTATCAAGAACTCTTCCAAAGTCAAGTGTGTCAGAGCCAGCTTTGCTGGTGTCTGCACAGTCCTCCCTTCACGGTCATTCCATAACCACAAAGGGGCTGTTTCTTACACCCAAGGATGCCTCTTCTCTGTCAGCTTGTATCCTGTTCTGGGAGTTTAGAGAACACACAGGTCAGAGCCACAAACATTCTAGTGTCGTCTGAGAATAAAACTCTAGGAAGAAGCCTCTCACTCATTCAGAGACGCACCTCTCAGGAGCTCCACGTTTGTTTCCCATATCCTTATAGCAAAGTCCTGCAAAACAAGCTAATGCAGGAAATGTGTCCTCTTGTGTTGTTTGTGCACTGGAGTACTCGCTGCCTGACCCTACCTGCCCTTGGGGGTTGGAGGTGAGGTGGTGTCAGGGAACAGCTGAGAAATGCCGTAGCAAGCTCATCTGAACACTGATGTAAGCTCCTTTAATACCTCCACCCATGCTCCTATTGGTCCCAAGAAAGCATTTCTTCTAAACAGCAGTTCCCAATTGACTGACATTGTCTGCACCAGCAATCCTTGGTCTCTCAGGTAGTCCTCAATTAGGTCTTCCTCCATGAGATGCTTTTGTGACTGCCCAAGCCCCCATTGTTCCTGAATTTCAAAAGACGAAAAGTCCAATCAAGGGATCAGTGGAGTTTGCAGTTCTGAGAGTTGGGTGTCTCTGCCTGCTTCTGGGGACTGCAGCCAGCCCAGTGTACCTTGCCTTCGGGTAGCTTTGTTGCAGTCTCCCTACGTGCCTTCATGTCGCCTTTCCGTGTACATCTCTGAACAGCTGACCTCTTGTCAGGGCGGCATTTGCTGCATTTAGGGCCACCTTTACCCAATATGCCTGCCTCGGTCAATACACTTGCCAAGGCCCTGTTTCCATAGATGACTCCTTCCTGGTGTTCTAGATGAATGTGAACTGGGAAGATGCTGTCTGACCCACTCAGAGCAAGAGAGTTCAAAAGCCTCAAAACGGTGCAGTGCACCCACACCCCGAACAGACAGGTCTTGTCACTCTGCTGAAAGTCTGAAAAGACTGAGGGGTGGGCATTGTCCAGGGAGTCCTGTTAATGGGAGTCCCTTCACTGCAAGGAACAGAAACCCATTTACGTCAAGGTGTTGGGAAAGGCACAGAGCTTTCTCCTGCAGCCCAGGGACACGAGCAATCCAGCTTCAGGGGGTTCAGGCTATGGGGGTGGGGACACCCTCACAGCCTCTGCCTCCTTACATGGACCTGCTCTTCAGTTTGTCAGCTGTTTGGCGATGACCCATGGTCATGATCTCTTCCGCCACAGCTCTGTGATTAGCCCACTGTGACAGCCACAGCTTTCTATCTCAGAACCCAGGGGACAGTTACTTAAAGCCATGTGCTTCCTCCTTACTGGCTCCCTGACCTCTGGACAAACCTTCCGTGTAACCCACTCTGAGCAGCACAGGCCACACCTCGCCTGCACTTTGCCACCTGCCTTTGGAACATCTCCAGCTATCCAAAATAACCCTCAGGTCTGAAGACCCTCTGCCTAGTGTCATCAGATATGTGGCAAGGAGACTAGGGTGAGACCAAGATTCTTGTGCTGCCTCCCACTCTGCCTGCTGGATCCCATCTGAACCTTCAAAGAGACAATATCCCCATACTGCACTTGGATAAAGCTACTTTACCAAAAGGACTCATGATTCTACACACACACATACATACACACACACACACACACACACACACACACACACACACACACACACGTGGGGGGAGGAAGACAAAGAGATAGAGACAGAAAGACAGAGACAGAGAGACAAAGAGACAGTGACAGATGGACAGACAGACAGACAGTGATGTTCAGGACACCCAGTCCAGCTCCCAAAGTCTCACAGCAGTCTCCATGGGCCCTAGGACTGAGCACACACATCCAGGGGAGTTTCCCACAAGACAGAAGCGTGTTCCACCAAGGCAGTTCTCACCAAGGTAGGAGATCAGGCTTTCACCATTGCTAATGCCCAAGCTAGCCACAGATGGAACCAAGGCACCATGCAAATGTTTAAAACTCCCCTCCGCCCTAATCTTCAGGCTATGCCCCCCTCCTCCTCTTCCTCCTCTTCTTCCTGGAGTTCCTTACCTTTCCAACCTCCCAAGGAGCCACTGGCCAGAGCCCTCTTCCAAGAAGGAGGCAGCCATGCCTCAAGAACACAGATGTTGCACTGACCAAGTGTCCAAAGGGTGATGTGGCAGCCTGAAGCTTTTCCTACAAGTCTGGTGGTGGCTAGGAAATGGTGATCCCAGGAAGACACCTGTTTTGTCTCTTAGGCACAGTTCCCTCAAGAATGTTCTATTGCACCTAAACGATATTTCATATAATCTGTAACTGTTGACATGGTGATGACGGGGCAAGTTAAATGGCAGAGTATTGCATAGTCGTTGTCAACAGCACAGATCTATAGATATTTCAGCACTTCCAGGCTATGGTGGCAAAAGAATGAGGTTCAGCACCTATAAGCAGGATGAGTCTACCTAGAAGGCACAGGGAACGCCCCGACGTAAACACCCGGAGCATAACCACTGGCCTTTTCACGTTGTCTGGGCTCTTCTATTTTTGTGTGCACTTATTTTTCTCATTACATGTAACTTGCCTTTACGGCATAATAGACTTCATTTTTAAAAGCTTTTTTCTGTGTGTGTGCATATGGGGTGAGGTGTGTACATGAGGGGACCCTGTGCGCTTGTGCATAGAGACCAGAGATTAATGTGGTATCTTACGCAGTCATTTCTCCATTTTTGTTCTTTTGAATCACTGAACCTGGAGGTTGTCAATTTGGCTAAGCTGACTGGCCAGTGAGCTTCAGAGATCTTCCACACCTCTGCTCTCTCTAGCCACGGTCCACCTTTAAACCTTTACGATAAAAGCAACAGTCTGTTTCGGTTTCGGTTTTGTTGTTGTTGCTTTGCTTTATTGAAACAGCCTGGTTTTGAACTCTAGTCTCCTGCTTCACTTCCCAGAGTGCTGGGGTTAGAGCCATGTACCACAATGCCAGGATTCTGTTTGTTTTATATCAATAAACTTAGTGTGTTCTAAGTCACAGACTCGGGATGAACTAGAGGAAGTGTGTCTAGAGACCACACAGGTGGATAAGCAAGCTGAGGGGACAACCAGAGTAGGAAGCACCCACCTGGGTTCGAGGGACGTCCTGGCCACCCTTCCAGGAAGTCAAAGCTCAGGTGAGGCAGGAAAGAGGAGTGCAAGTATTCAGAAGAGGCTATATTCCGGCTTGATGGCCACAATCGCACTGAGAGGATGGGTGGACACGTCACTGTGGAGTCTGCCCAAAGGCAAGTGTGAAGAGGAGGAGGTTAATGTGTTTTAAAGCCACTTGGCCCAAATGAAATTATATAATTCAGGAAGGAACGAATCAAACCACTGATGAGAGGGTTTTTTTTGGTTTTTTTTTTTTTTTTAAGAAGGTAAAAAAGAAAGGAAAGAAAAAAAGACGGAGTGTCTTGATGTGAGAAGAGACGCAGTGGAAACTGCAGGCTATAAGCAAAGACGCCATCTCAAGGAGAGGACTGGGGGCGTCCTTTGACTCCTTGTTGGCCTATAAAAGGTGAGCAGCCAGGCAGGCCTTACCTCACGCCCAGGCAAGCTTATCGACACACTCAAGGGACAGAGGGTGAGTAACTTGGCAGTGCTGGAGAGGGGTGGGTGTTGCTATAACTTTCAGCTCCTCTACAAGTGCTTTCTCTGCCAGGTTTACTGGGCAGCCAGGTGTAGGCACCAAGCAGGACAAGCAGAGAGAGCTACCTGTGGTCTGTGGTCTAGGACCACACACCCTTCTGAGGTCTCTGACACTCAAGGGCCGTCCAGGATGGAGGGCAGGTGAAGGTGCCCCTAAGTGGGACACCTTCTCAAGCAGAGCCCAGAAGACACCCTCAGGAGACAGCACTCCAGAAAATGGGTACCCAGAGCTCAGGAATCAGGCTTGGCTAGCATTCTCAGTACCCATCACCCAGCCTGAGTGGGTGCAGTCTTTACAATGATTCATGGTGGCACCTCCACTTCCTCTAGTTGGGGTTCCCCTGTACTGTGTGGGACATACCAACAGGACTGTGAGGAGGAGGGGTGGGCATTTTAAAGAGCTCTGATGGACAGCTCTGTGTGGACAAGAAGGAGCTGGAGAGTCAGCTCAGGGGTCTTCCTTGAGCATCTTCTAATAGGACCTGAAATGTCAGGGGTAGGAACGAGGAGAAAAAGGTCCCCTGCAGGAAGTGTCATAGATAGATGCTATGTGGTAGGTCAGCACTCTCCCTCAGCGGAGTACCAGTTCCCATCCACAGAGAGGCTGATGCCACAGGCTCATTCTGGAGTCTCAGCAAACTAAGTCTGAAGTCCCAGGTTATTGTAGGGACTGTGAGGTGTGAGTTCACTGGGATGTAGGAAGCTAAGTGTCCTCCATTGCCTGCCTGGATCTCAGTGTCAGGAGGCCCCAGACCAAGTGTGGGGACCTCCCTGTGGTCATGGAGGTCTCAATACTCCCCAAGCACTAGCTACCTCTGAGGTTGAACAAATTGTTCTCCACCTCTGCTGACCACAGGGCTCCCCATAAATCTGCTTCACACTAAGGCCTGGGTATCTACCTCCCAGCTCCAGACACAGATGGACAGACAGGCCCAAGGATGTCTCAAGACAGCCAGCCACCTGTGCACAGCTCATCCATCTCCCCTGATGATTGTAGCTATGTACACTAAACATATGCATTTGCACACCTTATAGGCTCGGACACGCACCATGCACACATACATGCACACCTGCACAAATAACCTAGGGTCCCTCCCAGCTTTGTACACACAACACCTCTACCCCTAGGCTACACCATCCCCTGTGGGATCCGATCTCCAAGGCACCGTCCAGGAAGCTGGAAGCATGGCACTGAGGACCTGGGCTCTGTGCTTGCTGCTACTAGGCTTAGTCCTCCCAGGAGCTTCCAGCCGAGCCCACCAGCACTCCATGGAGACCCGCAGTGAGTACCCGGCTTATGGAGGACGGGCTCTGTCACTCTCCCATCCATAAGCTTCCCAGATGCCCAGCACCTGAACTGGGGTTTGGCCATCTCCAAAGCCAGTGGTTCTCAATCTTCCTAATGCTGCAACTTTTTAATACTGATCCTCATGCTGCGGTGATCCCCAGCCATAAAATTATGTTGTTGCTATTTCATAGCTGTAATTTTGCTACTGTTATGAATCACAATGTTAATATCTGAAATGCAGGATGTCTGATATGTGACCCCCAAAAGGGTCACAACCCACAGGTTGAGAACTGCTGGGACCTAAGCAAAAGCTACCTTGCCATGCAGTCAGTTGGGAGGTTGATTCTGTTAAATGGGCCTCTCCCCAGAATGATCCTGTCCCCTGTCCTCACCATCCCCCTACCCATCTTGGCAGGGTCCCTTAAGAATTTGGGTGGTAAAGGTCAGACAGGAAGAGAATACTGGTCCTGGTATACATCTAAATCCCTAAAATCACACCACTGCCCAGATACGACCTGGCCAGTCTCATCAGGGTGGGTGCCAACATGGCCTGGTTCCCTGGGTTTCCATCAGCTTGGGGGCTCTGAGTGGGAAACACTGTACCTGTGTGCCGGGCATCCCATATGCTGCTCTGGCTCTTTCCTTTCCAGCCCCTGACATCAATCCTGCCTGGTACACGGGTCGTGGGATCAGGCCTGTGGGCCGGTTCGGCAGGAGGAGGGCAGCCCCGAGGGATGCCACTGGACCTGGTTTGCGGTGTCGGCTAAGCTGCCTCCCACTGGATGGAAGTGCCAAATTCTCTCAGCATGGATAACAGTCCAGCTCATGAAGACAGTGCTGCTGAGCCCAAGCCCACCCTTCCCATCCCTAGCAGAGCCTCTTCCACCCTCCCTCTCCTCCAGTTTCCCTCTGATCTAATAAAAGTGCTGGCTTTGTTTACTCTACACCTGTAACTGTGTGGTAACAAACCGGAAGATGCTTTCTCTCTGGGGAGGTTACCCATGACAGAAGCTCAGAACCCAGTAGCCTCTTTGGAAAGAGGAGGCTCCCACCTGCCCCCAATAGAACAACTGAGACCGCTCATTACCAGGCCGCACAGAGGTTGGCCTGGTCCCTTAAGATCCTGCACTGGGGGAAGGGAATGTTGACTCAGTAGTCCTATAAATTCCTGTTCCCCCAAGCCATGCCATTGCCCAGAAATGGGGTGCCTTTTCCTTGGTCACTTGCTTCCACAAGCTTCCACCCAACCAAGGTATACTCAGCTTGCACACTGCATAAAGCCAGGGTGGTCACACACTCCACTATGTAAGAGACGTGGTCCCAGAGAAAGGTTGCACAATGCCCTTTCCATGACCCATGTTCTTCTCTCGGCATTTTTAAGATTAATATTTAGAGTTGTTTGGGGGTTTGCTGCAAAATTTAGATGCTATGGAGATGGCCCTCAGAGCCCTGCCCCTAGGGCTGTGTTCCCAGCACCCAGGACTGAGAACGTTCATTACAGCCTATGAAGCTACCAAATAACATTGCCCAGGACCTGCAGTGTCCATTAGGTTCATGTTTGGTACTGTGTCTGCTGTTGGGGCAAATGCATTACTTGGCTCCACCAGTTCAGTAATAACGTGGTGTCCCGCACCACCCTGAACAAACCCCAGTCCTTGTCCCTTACAGAATTCTGCAGCTACCAACACATATGGTCATGTTAACCTCCTTCCTGCTCAGAGGAGAATCCCAGAGAGACTTGAGCCCAATCTTTTTGATCCTATAGGCCCCCTTTAAAGTCACTTGGGGTGTCTCTGTGCCCTTTGTCAAACACAAACCTGCTTTGGAGTCAGGGCACACACCTACCCTATTTGGGTACCTGAGTCAAAGTAAGGTAGCTGGCAACATAACACAGCTGGTGCCCTCAGAAAAAGGAGAAAAGTCAGACAGGAGCTAAGGGAGACTCCATGAGAAGCTAGGGTAGCTGAGACTCACCTGCCAATGGCTGCCAGCAGCCTCTTCCACCAGCATAGAAGTCTGAGCCGCTTCCTCCCAGCACAGAAGGTGACAACCTACCCACATATCAAGGTGGTTCTCAGCTGGGGGTCATCTGGTTGACTGCTGTCTAAGCAGTTCCCCTCAGGCTACCGTGACTGTTGTCACAGGCTGTTGTGACTGTTATGACAGGCCAGCTCCCTTTCAGTCCTTTCCACTCCTGTGTATGCCATCACCTTCCAAAGCCACTTTCACTGGGGTGATGACGTGCAGCTGGGGTGAGGGGTACAAGTATGGATGGCTGGAATCTCAGGTGAAGGTCTAATGACCTTCCCCACCCCCCTTCTGTGCAGGAACATCAACAGGCAGGATCTTGCTGAGGGTTTCCTGCAGGCAGCAGCAGCTGCTCTTACAGCAGCGGTAATGGCTGCCGGGCTTAGAGGACATCCTCCCATAGCTGTTCTCCAGAAATGGACCGTACAGAAACGGACCGTCTCCACATCCAGAAGGATGAATGGAGGCGTACTCATCTTCTCTACAGTCATGGAACAGTTTTAAAACATGCAGAAAAATTCACAAGACATTGTAAGGACTATGTCAACCTACATGGCTACCTCAGCCATCCTGTCAGCTGGCTTTCCTGGCCTTGTCAACTTACACTTGGCAGCAAGCTGCAGACACCAAGACATTGCCCCAAAGAGTTCATTCTCTCTCTCTCTCTCTCTCTCTCTCTCTCTCTCTCTCTCTCTCTCCATGTGTACGTATGTGTACGTGTGTGTGTGTGTGTGTGTGTGTGTTTCTCACTGATCTTATTGCTTTCGGTTGTAACATTGACCTTCTGAAGCACCCAATGGGTGGCACTTTAAAATGATCCATGCTGATTAACCCACCTGGTGATGGGCCTGACTCTGCTCCTGTACTTCCTGTCATAGAAAAGGACCTGGGCCTTAGCTGGACATTTCCCTGGGTCCTCTGATGGAGTCCTGGGTCCCACCTTGACATGGTAATCTTGACCTTGAGCTCAGAGCCCTGCCTCTCAGCTGAAAGCGATTTCTCCATTGTAACTCCAAGACACCACTGAGTTTCACTTGCCTGGTGAAGCTGGATGGTACCAGATCCAGCCAGTCTTGGGCTTTCTGCTAGTGTGTCAAAGGGAGCAATATTAATCAGTCAAGATAGAGGAGAGATTGGCAACCAGACAGACAGGCACCTACAAATCTTCCTGGTGTTTCCCTACTTCCTCAAAGCAGTGACTTTGCCCTCAAGAGATGCACCTGAGACTCAAGGCACCCAGGACCCAACAGAGGGATCTGTCCAAAAGTGATACTAGATCGCCACCTAGTGGTCATACATAACCCTGCCTCTCATCACCTCTAGGGTGTGCTTGCTTACCTGCCTAACAATTCCCCAGCCCTTGGGGATGACGACGCCAGCCTGGGATGCTGAGTATTCATTTCCTCTGTGTCACATGTGAGTGAATCATCAGGGGCCCACTATCTATCTTCCCTAGCTGTCAGAGAAGCAGTTACCCAAGATCAACAGGCCTCACTAGGAAACGGACCAAGGAGGAAAGAGTGAGTGGAAACCTCCCAAGCGGCCTGACATCTCCTCACTGATCCTGATGAGAACAAGCCTTCTGATGTCTGGCTCACATCTGTCCAGTGGCCACAGAGTTTCCTTCAGGTCAGGTCAGGACTACATCAATACCCAGAAGCAATGGTTTCCAGCCCCAGAACTGAAGCTGGATCCCTCTGGAGGTGGGGGGGTTGCAGAAAGCTCCCTCCAGTCCCTGGCCTGAGCCCCACATGAACTTGAAGGGAGATAGCTGTTGTGGTCCTGTCCAAGCAAAGCCAGTGAGAGCAGAAGTCACACCCAGGCACAGACAAGCTCCTGACCAGCCTGAGTACACTTTGGTTGAGAGGTTGGAGTTAAGGAATTTCACATTTGTTCATTTGAACTTTGCAGTGGTCACAGTGAGGCCACCTTCTTCTGTGAGATAACAATGTTCCACTCTGTGATGTTCTTTAGGGATTGCTTTGTTCTGTTAGTTTTGTTGTTTGTTTTCTCACTGTGCAGCCCAGAATAAGCCTGCCATTCTCCCGAATCAGCCTTGCATGTGTTGGGATTCAAAGCCTACATCACCACACCCAACGTCTCATTATTCAGACTCAATAGCTTATCACACTCCCAGAAGCAAGAATTAAAAAAAAAAGCTTGCTCCCTAAATGGTCACATCTTACCCTAACAAGTGTCAAGAGAGAAGACCCAACAGGAACAAGGACCTAGGTTTCTCTATAAAGATAAGAACACACACAGTCACCAACAGAAGAGACAGTCCACCCAGACCAATGCCTGTGTCCACCCTCACCCCATGAACCCTCACCATGTTTAATGCCCACAAACCCATCTAGAATGTGTGCAGAAAGACTGAACAGGTGTGACCTGTCAGGCCATGGGTCCTAGTGTAACCTCACAGAGTGGTCAGATTGTCAAGACATTTAATATTTGGAAGGAAGGACATGAGACAACATGGTGTTCATCTCAGGACAGGGGTTTTAGAGTCCTCGAATCACTAGATAGAAACCTGACTCTGTCCCTCCACAGCTGGAAGGGGGATACTTCCATCCCAGCCTCCCTTTCAGACTGTGTCTCTCCAGTGTCACCTCACTGAGACTTAGCACCTTGGGCTCATTTTTCCCTTGAGCTCATCATTCCTTGCATTGATGCCCCTTCTCTTCCCCTGACAGTTTCCAGAATAAACTCAGTCCAGTTATGACCAGCTGCCCCAGGATGAAGCATCCATTCTCCCATTCCATGGATCAAAGAAGTTTTCCAGTCCATTCTTCTCTGCTCCATTTAACTCTTCTGCACCGGCTGTAAGGAAGCTGAAAGGGACAGCCCAGGTGGAGCAGACACACTTGGCTCAGGGCATCCAGGTATCTGGGTATCTGGTAAGGTAAGGCTGACAGTCTTCGGGGAGTCATTTGACACTGGATCCTTCCTGAGACAGTTCCCATCAGCTTTGGCAAGCAGTGACTACAAAGGAAATTCCAATTTCTGGAAGCCTCTGGGCTCAGGCATAAGCCATCTTCGACAGAGAATATGAATGGACAAAGCCAGAAGACGGACCCTCTGAAGCATGAGCTGAGATGTCCTCCACCCTCTCTCCTGTAGTGGCAGCATCTGTCATGCACAGCACTGGCGCTGCCTGACTGGAGGTTCCTGGTTCAGAACCACAGCATCACCTTCCTGTGGGCTGCTGCTCCCTCTGTCTCCCGCTCTCTGCAGTAGCTCCTGAGCTGTGGAAAACAGGGGTTTACTGGAGAGGGAATCACATTACCCAGAACCTTGACTCAAGCACTACCTATTAGTCTTCCTCATCCCCCTCCCTGCCCCACGGACACCAGAAGACAACCCAGGGAGGAGGCATAGTAGCGAGCTCCCACAGTCCTGTGGAGGGCCATCACTCACCAACAGTGTTGAAGATCTCAGACACCTGATAGTTCAGCTTGGCGGAGGTTTCCATAAACAGCAGGTTTTTGCTGTCTGCAAACTCTTTTCCTTCCTGAAGGAAAAAGTCAGTGTGTTTAATGCGAGTCCCTCCACAGATACATGGTTGACTCACAAGAAATGGGGAATACACCTGTAATCCCAGCGCTCAGGAAGCTGGGGCGGAAGGATCATGAGTTCAAGGCCAGCGTTGACACTTAAGATCCTGCCTCAAAATAATAGAAAAAAAGACTAGTTGTGGTGGGTCACATGTACGTGCACGTATCCTTCACACAGACCACCTGATAGATACACACCACCTGAACATATGTGTTACATACACCTCCTACATGAATGTCCAACCAGAAGAGGATCTAAGCTGGAATCTTTGTGCATTTCTACACACATAAGTACATGTGTATGTGGGTTTGTTTGTGGAGATATTAACATGTGTGACGTTGGAGACACATGTGAGTGCTCATGAATGTATATCCATGAGGAATGACTCTGTGCATGTGTGTGAGCACGTGTGTTTATGAAGTATGAGCTTATATGTAGGTAGAGGGATCATGAGTATACATGTAAGAGCAAGTGTGTGGGTGGGTTTGTGAGTGCCTGAGGCACAGGGGTGTATGGTGTGTGTGTGTGTGTGTGTGTGTGTGTGTGTGTGTGTGTGTGTTTCTAGGTCTCAAAAGCCCTAGAGTCCACAGAGTCAAGGACTCCCTCCTGCTGCCTGCCACCACATGGCACCTGGAAGGTCACTTCCCGCTCCTCGCCAAGATCCGTTTTGTTGCCAACCAGCATCACCACCACCTCTCCTGGATGGAACTCCTTCTCCAGGTCCTCCAGCCACTGCTGGGCCTTGTGAAAAGAATCCTAAAGAGACAGAACGGAAACCGTGCTGGCGTTCTCCTTGCTGAACCAGAAAAGCAAAGCTCCCTTATGGGTGCATAGCTACAGCAAGACCTTGTTCCAGAATGCAATACCAGGGGGCTGCTCTGGTCGCCTGGGAGGGCATCCAGGATGGGCTGGCCCTGCTAAGGGAGGAGGGCTATGCAGCCAGGCAGCACACCAGAGAGCCAGGGACATTGATGTCACATGGAGTTTGGGGTCAAGAGCTCCACTTTGGACCCCATTTTGTGCAGGAGAGTTTGAAGAAACTGTTATCTCCTCAAACCTAGTTCCTAATTGTAGCTCCTTATAGGCCAGGTGCGAGGCTTGGCCCTGTGTCCTTTGGCACCTGTCTCCTGATCCCTGGCATCAAAGCTGATATGGGGTCCCATCTCTCCACCTCTGGACCTGTGCCCAACACATTCACTGCAATCTTTTATCTGGGACCCTCCCCCAGGTCTCTTGTACCTACTACACCACCCACCCAATATGACTAGTCCACACTTCCTTACCTCCTGTGAGAGGTTCTGGGGTGGCAAGCTCACCCTGTCCTAGGCCAGGTTGGACACACACAGGCATGTGAGTCCAGTCTTTCTGTATCAATTTCATGCATGCTCTGTGTGTTGCAACCCCTGGTGACACATGATGCATGGCCTGCGGAGGGGGGCTGGCTCTGAAACAGTCCCTTGCTATCTCAGAAGCACACTTGAACCATTGATGGTGGTGCTGTGGGGGTAAGGAGTGTACCAGGAAACAGAGCCCAGCTTTGGGTGTGAGGGCTGGCCAAGAGGACTCTCTGAGGCGAGCAGCATGGGCTCACTGGCCCCTTTGATTGATGTAGTAGTTACTATAAATCATGGCTCCAGTCCTGTTTCCTTGCCATTGACCCCTATAGAAGGCAGTAAACATACAGTTGCCTAAGAAAGGAGGTGGGAGGTGACCCTACCTTCCGAGTGATGTCATAAACCAGGAGCGCAGCATTGGCACCCCGGAAGTAGAGGTGGCAAACACTCTGGTACTTCTCCTGGCCAGCTGTGTCCCAGATCTCAAGCTTCAGTGATGAGGAGCACAAGTCCACCACCTTTGTGAAGAAGGCACCTACAATAAATAGGTCAAGGGAGTGTTTCTTCAGAATAAGATGGTCATCTGTGGCCCTTGTATGTCATCCTGGTCTATGCTCAGCAGCTCATTGAGAGGCAGCTAAGCCCATGCTGACAGAGGCTGTGTAAATGCCTTGCTGATGGAAGCATGATAAGCTGTCTCCTGAGAGGTTCAGGCAGAGTCTGACAAATAGAGGCAGATGCTCGCAGCCAACCATTGGACTGAGCATGGGGTCCCAGATGGAGAAGTTGGAGAAGAGACTGAAGGAGCTAAGGGAGTTTGCAGCCCTGTGGAGGGAGCAACAGTGTCAACTGGCCAGACTCCTCGGAGCTCCCGGGGACTGGACCACCAACCAAAGAATACACGTGGAGGGACCCATGGTGCTGGCCACATATGTGGCAGAGGACAGTCTTGTTGACCATCAGTGAGAGGAGAGGCTCTTGGGCCTGAGGGTGTTTGATGCCCCAGTGTAGGGAAAGGCCAGGGAGGGAAGACGAGTGGGTGGGTGGGTGGGGGATCACCCTCATAGAGGCAGGGGGAGGGGGATGGAATAGGGGGTTTCCGAAGGGGAGACCTGGAAAGGGGTAACATTTGAAATGTAAATAAAGTAAGTACCCCAAAATAAACAAAGTCAGGAAAAACACTTGAAGTAAGCTTCTGAATGGGAATGGAAGCTGAAGATGCATATGTAGACGTGAGCATGCAAATGTAGATGCAGGCACTTACACTCACTCAGGCAAAGGTTTAAGTGAGAGCTAACAAGTGCACACACTGTCAATGTAAAAGAAATGTCCAGTATTATGTTAAACTCAGCACTGCATTTTTTTCTTTGCATAAAGGCTTAGAGGAATTCAAAATAAAGAACTCTGAAGTACTTACCAAAAAAATAAAATAAAGTAAATGCCTGTTCCAGAAGCTGGAGCTTCTCTATGAAGCAAAGCGCAGCTGGCAAACTGCTCTGTGTTTCTTAGCAGTTTCTCCCTGGGTTGATGCTAAACTCTTGAGATGAAATATAAGACCCTGAGTCAAGAACGACATGGGATGGACCTCCAGAAGTGAATGATCTGTCATGTCTCTACAGTGTCCACTCATGCCATTGAACTCTGAGAATTCTTGTGCCTCAGTCCCTCTGGCACACTGGCCACTCAGCTACCTGACCCACTCCGAAGCCACCCTCAGTCACCAGAAGCCACCTCCTCAGTTCCTTCCCCTGCTCACTCCTCTGACACTGTCTTCACTTCAGCACTTAGAAATCTCTCATGAGTTAATTCTGTATGTGTCAGCCATGGGAGCACCTGCAGGGCTCCTACCTTTCAGTGCTCCTACCTTCCAGTGCTCCCACCTTCCCCTGAATGTTCTGTGTGCTCCCCCCAGGGTTCCCTTCCTCATTCAGGCACCCCCTTAACCAAATCACAAGGACTAGCTCCACACCCTCCTGTAACATGCAATCCACCTTTATTTTGAAGATGTTTTTT
This sequence comes from Rhynchomys soricoides, assembly GCA_019843965.1. NCBI lineage: Eukaryota > Metazoa > Chordata > Mammalia > Rodentia > Muridae > Rhynchomys > Rhynchomys soricoides. The sequence continues at coordinate 2,741,149 of JADRCH010000116.1, forward strand.
GCCTTGAACTTTGCTTCCCAATACTAGATTTTTATTTTTAATTATGTGTGCGTGTGTAGGGTGGGTTTGGGCACATTCGTGCAGTGCCTATGGAGACAAGAACACTGAATGCTCTGGAACTGGAGTTACAGTTATGAGCTGTCTAATGTGGGTGCTGGGAACAGAACTTGGATCTTCTGGAAGAGCAGTGGTGTTCTTAACTGATGATTCATCTCTCTGGCCCTGGTGTGACTTTAAAATAGTTATTTTATGGTGCCAACAACTTCTATTTCAAGTGTGTAAGCTAGTAGGTCACTAGAAGCCAAGGAAAGTCAGGGAGCCCAGGACATGAAGGGTCAGCAGAAACCAAGGGCTTCACCCAGAGCCACTTCCCTGCACAGACCCAGGTTTGGAAACAACCGGGGAGATTCTGGCAAACAGATCTCCGTGCATGAAATGAAACTTGCAGCTTAAGGACAGTGCATAAGTAGCCCCGGGCTGGTGTAACAAGTGACCACTAAGTGACTTAAAACAGGAAGTCCATTCTTTCAGTTCTGGAAACCGAAAGCCCCGGGTCAAGCTATGGGCAAGGCCAGTTCCTTCTCAGGGATCTGAGAGAGAACCCACCGCTCAGCTATGGAGTAACCGCCTCAATCTGGCCTCTAGCCTTACCTGATATCCTGATTAACTCAACTGTCAACTTGACACAGCCTATAGAGTTATTTGAAAGAGCCTCAGCTGAGGGGCTGTCCAGATTAGATTGCCCTGTGGTCACGTCAGTAAGGGATTGTCTTGGTTAATGATTGATATAGAAGGACCCAGCCCACTGTGAGGCCACTATCCCTAGAGAGGAAGGTCTGGGCTGCAAGCTGAGGAGCTGGAGAGACGGTTAAGTGGTTAACTGCACTGACTGCTCCTCCCGAGGGCCAGAGTTTGATTCCCAGGATTCACATGGTAGCTAACAGCCATGCATAACTCCAGGTCTTCAACACCCTCTTCTGACATCCATGAGCTTCACATGCATGTGGTGCACAGACACACATGCAGGCAAAATACCATACACATAAATGAAAGATAAAAATAAAATTATTTTAAAGAAAGAAGGAGCCTATGAGTGAGCCAGAAAGCAAGCCAGTCGGTAGCTCCATGGTTCTTGCCTCTAGTTTCTATCCGAGATCCTTCAGTAATGGATTATGATTTAGAAGTGTAATCCAGGTGAACCCCTCCCCATCCCAAGTTGCTTTTGGTCTCAGTGTTTCATCACAGGAACAGAAATGAAAATATATAACACTGGCCTCTCCTCAGGAATCAACCCTGGCCTCACCTCAGGAATCCTGAGCCCTTACCTCCTCTCTCGAGGATGACAGTCACGGAATTTGGGGACCCAAGGCCAAAGTGACCTGATCTCCATAAAAAACATCATGATTTACAGGCTCTGTGACTTAGGGCTTGGTCATCTCTGGGAACACATTTCCATCCACTTTAGAAACAGCAGATACAGGGATGGACAGAACCTTCTGGGAAAATATGGTTTCTCCCTACAAATTGGGGCAGCATCTTGGCAGATACTGGCACAGGCTGAGAAAACAAGCTGACGGCCCATGAACTTGAGGCCTAACTAAGCTGTTTTTCACATAAAGCAGCAGCCTCCGTGTAGACAGTGGCAGCCTCCATGTAGACAGCAGGAAAAGGGACTCACAGTTCCCACGGCTACTGCTGGGCCTTGGCTATCCGATGCAGCCAGCACTCCTGTGCAGGTGAAGGCCTGGGGTGGCCTTGGACACGGATCCCTCTCAGCTTTGTGGGTCTTAATAACTCATTTAAACCTCCAATATCTTATTTGTCTCCTGTTTAACATGACCAGAGAGCACCTCGTGAGAAAACACATAGAGTGCCAGGTCTGTCTACCAACTTCTACTTCCTCTTCCTCACTTCTTTGCATCCTTCTGGACTCATTGCTATAGCAACAGTGGTGTTTAACCTATACCCCGGTCTGTTCTTTCTCACTTTGGATCATGCTTCTGTCTTTGGAGCCATTCGGGGATATTCTGATAGATAGCCATTCTCCAGAGGCTGGGAAGATAACCCAGTGGGTAAGAACACATTTTACACAGGTATGAGGACCCAAGTTCAATTTCTAGCACCTATATTAAAAAGCAAGGCACGACCTCATGCTGTCCTGTAATCTTAGCATTGGGGGTGCGGGCTGGGGGGGAGATGAGAGGATCACTTACTGCCAGCCCAGCTCTAGGTTCAGTGAGAAAGACCCTTTCTCAGGAGGCTATGGTAGAGAGAGATAGAGCAGGACACCAGATATCCTCCTGTGCCCTCTATGTGGGCATGCATCCATGCACATACGTGCACATATCCTAAGCACATACAGAGAGGGAGAGAGCTGGGAGGGAGGGAAGAAGGGGGGGTGAAACACTGTGTAAAGCTCGGGTCTGCTCTCTCCGTGTACAGTCTTGCTCTCCCTCTGTTTTCTTTTCCAGTTTAAACAATGATGCCCCGAGAGTTCTCAAATCCCAGGAGAGGTCCAAGAACAGGGCACACACAAGCAGTGACCCATTAGCCAAGGCTGAGATGTTTATACAACATGGAGCTGAGTCTTCCTGGAGAGAAGGGAGCTTTTACCTCACCAGACCGGTCTGCACAGATTGGCAGTCCCCCCCCCCCGGGGGGGGGGGGATAGACGGACACATAATAAGATGAAGCATGAAAGGAGAGACCCAAGTCTCAAGTCCACTGTCACTTCCTGTCACTTCTGAGATTGGAAAAAAATCAGGGCCAGATGTCTGGAAACAGGAAGAGCATCCATTTAGGAGAAAACCTTAGCAGGTATAACAAAAATGACAGGCATGGGGTAGGGGTTCCTCTCTAATCTGTCCTTGCTCCAAATTAAAACATGCTACGTTTGGTAGCACATGCGCATCATCACAGCACAGGGAAGCAGGGGTATGAGGGTGGAGGTTTTCAGGCCAGCCTGAGCTACATAGTGAGCCCTTGTCTCAAATACATACATATGTACATACATACATATACACATATGAACGTACATGCATACATACATACATAAGCAAGCACACAGAGGACCTCACTGCCAGTCCCCCATACTGAAGCCTTCTAGGAACAGAGACCCCGGATCTACACACTCACAAATGCCAACTGGGCTAACCCCTGACCCCTAGCCTGACCCCTATTGAAGGTTAAGTGCCTTTCCAGAACAGTGTGCCTGCCCCTCCCTGCAATCAGGCATATCCAGCCTTGGGTTACAGGGCAGGGGCCATCCGGAGGCAGACCACATTCCCATCTGCCCCTACCAGGGCTCTCCTTACTTACACCCCACAGTCGGCAAGATGTTGCTGAAGTCCTGCTTCATGTACCGGAGGACCAGGCTGGTCTTGCCCACAGAACTGCTTCCAAGCAGAACCAGCTTGCTCACATAGGGCTGGCCAGAAGAAGTGCTGGCCTGTGGCAGCCCAGCAACCTGTGCCATGGCCTGCAAACAACCAGGTGGAAGACAGGTGGGTGGAAAACCTTTGGCCAAATCACCTCAGTGAGTCTAACACACATACACACACCACACACACACACACACACACACACACACACACACAGGCTGCTTCCTAGGTAGAATGAAGACCCATTAACCCGAGGTCCAAGCAAGAGGTCCTGCCCAACCCCTGTTCCCAGGCCCAGCTCCCCATCTGTGAACTGGGAAGAACAGAAGAAACTGTCTAACGTGTGACAAAGGGTCCTGAACCCTCTCTACAATGGCCTCCAACAATATCACGCGAGCTTTCTACCCTAACTCGCAGCTCTGCTCTCACTGCTTAGACACTAATTTAGTCCAAGCACCCAACAGAGATCAAAAGCACCTGGGCACCTTGTTCCTGGATTAAATTTGGTGTTTACAAATCGTTCCCAAGGAAAATTCCCTTAACCAATAGAAAGAGATTTTTAAAAACCAAAGCCACCCTCATTATCAACAGCCCAGACCTCCCAGAACCCAGGGAGATGTCTCTTCCCATCAGCATCAGCCAACGCTTCTCACTTCTCAAGACTCAGCCAGTTCCTTTTTCCTCAGACCCTCTGTTTTCCAGTTAAAACTTTGCTCTGCAGGGGGAGATGGGTAATCTTCCTAGGGCCAGGAGTGTGGGGCACACCTACAATCACAGTATGCCAGAGGCTGAGGCAGGAGGATATCTAGTTGGAGTATACAGTAAGACTCCATCAAACAAGAAGGAGAAGAGGAAAGGAAGCAGCGGGGGAAAGGAGGGGAAAAGAAGGGGGAGGAAAGGAAGAGAAGAAGGAGGAAGGGAAGGGAGGAAGGAGTGGAGGGAGGGGAGGAGGGAGAGGAGGGAGAGGAGGAGGGAGGGAGGTGAGAGGAGATGATGGAGAGAGGGGGAAGGGAGAGGAGGAGGGGGAGAGGAGGAGAGAGGGAGGGGAGGTGGGAGGGAGGGAGGGAGAAAAAGGAAGGAGAAATATCTGTGTCTCCAGCACCTTGCATACCCCAGTTCTTTCTGTTGTCTCTAATACCTCAGAGGCCAGCCCTATAGTAGCAGCATGGAAACCCTGCATCCTGTCAGTGATAGCAGCTTCAGGTACACATCACACAGAACCCGGGCTGTGTGCTCAGCGCTTGCTCTCACAGGAACTCCCAGGCTCCTGAAGGAAACCCACAGAGATCCATGTGTCTCTCTTTTACAAGACACGTGTGAAAACATCAGATTTCGTGTGCCCTAGCCTATTGCTGTTGGTCTCCCTGTGCTGACATGGCCATATAGATATCTCCCTGTGAGCTCTGTTCAGGACAGAGATCTGATCTCATATAGACCATACAAGACAAGAATTTTTTTTTTTTGAGTGTGGTATGCATGTCCCACAGAAGTAAGATAATATCTGGTTGTCTCTTTTTTATGTTCACAGTCATTGGAGCCCCTGAGTCTGTTGTATCATGAAGGGAATAACAAAAATGGTGAGGCTGGAGTGGGATCCCTGGTGTTACTACCTGGGCCACTTCTAGGAAGAGGATGTCCCCTTACTAATGTCTATACCCAGTACGGGTGGCTAGACTCTCAAATACAGCTTTTCCCTACCACGACAGCAGGCAAAGGCTGAGTGAGAACAGAGGAGGGGCAAAGGAAAGATGGCCAGGAACTGTAACACAGACCACTTGAGACTCTAGTGACAGAAGGGAAGAATACAGCATAGACACCAGGTCTCACAGGGAGGCCGAATTCCAAAGTGCCATTCTAGAGAGAAATGGCTGGAGTCTGGGAGAGGAAACTCCAGGGTTCCTCAGATCAGCAGCACAACAGTGACCAACAGCACAGCATGGCACAGAGGGACCTCTAGAGTTTCTCCCATGCATTGATCACAGATCAGGATCACAAAAAACAAACAAACAAACAAACAAACAAAAAAACTAAGTTTACTGTTTCTAGCTTTTTACAGCTCTGTTCATCCAACATCACAAAATTAATTGGCTATAAATTACAAGACAGATGACCAAAGCCAGTCCTATGTTACCTGTGTTTCTTCAAGGCTGGCAACAATGCCTAGGACATAGTAGCTGCTCAGCACACACAGAAGCAATGAATGGATGCATGTAGTGGGTGGATGCACGGGTGGATCTATGGGTGGGTGGATCTATGGGTGCTATGCAGAAACTCGATGGACGAATGCGTAGGTGCAGCGAGGAAGGTGAGTGAACAGGTGAGTGGAAGAGTGTAAGGATGAGTGTGTGAGTGTGTGAAATTTCTTGAACAGCTCCTGGGCAAGAGGATCAGGTAAGTTAGTGTGATTATTTAATCTTTGCAACTTGGTACAATTTGGTCAACATGGAAACAAACCTTTAGATAAGTCTGGAGGAATGAGTGTGTAAGGATGGGTGTGTGAGGATGGGTGTGTGAGAATGGGTGAGAATGAGTGTGTGAGGATGAGTGTGTGAGGATGGGTTGTGAGGGTGGGTGTGTAAGGATGGGTGTGTGAGGATGAGTGTGTGAGGATGAGTGTGTAAAGATGGGTGTGTGAGGATGAGTGTGTAAGGATGGGTTGTGAGGGTGGGTATGTATGGATGGGTGTGTGAGGATGAGTATGTAAGGATGGGTTGTGAGGGTGGATGTGTGAGGATGAGTCTGTGAGGATGAGTCTGTGAGGATGCGTGTGTAAAGCAATAGGTGGGTAAATAGGTGGGTAATAAATAGGTGGATGAGTGATTGGATCAATTGACTGAAGGGTAGATGGGCAGGATGAACACTTGATCCAGCATCTGTGTTTTTGAAATATCTGGCTAAACAGAGAGAGAGACAGAGAGACAGAGATAGAGAGAGACAGAGACAGACAGAGCAAGCCTCCAGGAATGGTATGTGCAGCCTCCTCCCAGAAACTTCACCCTTTGAGCCTAAGGGCATGGCCAGAGTTCATATCCGGTCCCTTCCTCAGTAAAAGCTCTAGCCCTGCTCCCTACCACCAGAATCACTGCAACTCTCTTCAGCAGTAGCCTCCTGCCTGATGTCACCTCTGCCACCCTAGCCCCTCCATCATGTGTCCAACCCCTAGCAACCAACAGTGTAGAGTACAGACCCTGCCATCATGGAGCCTCAATCCCTGTCTTCCTTGATTAGACCAACCTCAGCTTCTGACTGTGTGTAAATAAGTATACCTGTATTATCAGTGGCTCAGCTTTCTCACTGGCTTGTCACCACCACCCTGAAGCTGGATTGCCTTCAGTGAGCTTGCCGTAGTCACTGAGGGCTCTGAAGCCACCGAGGGAACAGCAGGTGCTCACTATCTCCTGAATGAACCGGGAAGCAGCTTTCACAGATTCTAACTGGATCAATGTGCCTTCTGCCCCAGGGCTCCCATGCCAGTCACACCCTAATGCGTGTTGGAAACGTGCCTGGTGTGCTTGCAGAAAGGGAGGCAGGGCTGCTGGCAGGCGCTGAAGGACCTTCACGGGTCACTCTGAGGCCACCTGTACTGGCACAAACAAAGCTGTCAAGAGTGCAGCTGCCAGGGCCCTCCAGAGAAAAACAGAGTGGGTAAGTTCTCTGAGCCTCCCTGCTCCGGCACAAAGATATCTGCTAAAGCTGAGCAGGAAGTCTAAGGGTCTGGGCATCATCACCAAAGGCCCAGTAGCTTTCCAAGGCAAAAGCATGAAATTCAGGACTGGAACATGATGTTTTTTATACTTGTAGGGATCCCAAGGCACTAGCTCGGTTCAGCTGCTGTTAGTGGCAGGATATGCCTCATGAGCGGTACCGGGGAACTCTGCCTTTGCATCTCTAAAACAACACCAATAGCTGTTGTGAACCTATAATCCCAGCACGTGGGATGCTTAAGCAAGGGATTGTCACAAGTTTCATACCTTTCTGGGCTACAGAGGAAGACCCTATCTCCTCCTCCTCCTCCTCCTCCTCCTCCTCCTCCTCCTCCTCATCATCATCATCACAACAACAACAACAACAACAATAATAATAATAATAATAATAATACCACCTCAGCTTTATTGTGATCATACACTCTGCCCTAATGGTCATAACATCAAATGCAATGTCCACATGGCTGTGTCAGATTTCTACAATTATCTCACCTTGATGGTTCATTCCCCTATTACTGAATTTTTCCCCTGATATTAATTAGTCTCCTCTGATAAGACCACAGTAGCTGTTCTCATATTGCTTTTTGAGTGACTATGTGTTGTAAGTTTCCAATAACAGCCAGCTAGACCCCTCTGTTCGGAGAGAAAGCTGGAAATGTGGTACCCGTTCCCTCTAGAATCTAGACCTTTCTGAAGGCAGTGGCTGCCAGGTTTCGATTGGGAGTATCTTCCCATCCTGACTTGGTCCTTCTTCAGTCATCACAAGCCTGCCTCTCTTCCACTTAACAAGAAACATCTGAGGAAGGAGGGAGCCCCGGGAGGCTGCACCCCATCCTCCTTGCCCAGATCCTCCAAGCTATTCGTTCCCAGCGCTGAACTTCAGAACCACATGGCATTTGATAGAATTGGAAAACCAAGCTACAGACTGGAGGAGAGTTTTGGAAGAAACTCTGCCAAGCTCCTCTGTTACTGCTCGAGCCTCTGCAGCCGTCTGAGAAACCTCGTAGAAGGCGCCTCCTCACTCACACTGACTGGCCGTTTACGTTCAAAGCCTTTAACTGGAACTTTCTGCGAGGAAAAAATCAATGGAATTTCCTTCCCAGAATATGACCTTTGATCCTAACAAGAACACTGTTTTTTGTGAGCAAACTCAAGGAGTCTGCTTTTTCAGTACTGCCTCTGATTCAGGCCCTGAGAACACAGGGACACACATCTGCATGCCTGCACACACACACATACATGCTCATACACACTCACATACACACACATGCTCATAGCACACACACAAACACACACACACATGCTCACACACACTCACATACACACACGTGCTCATAGCATACACACACACACACACACACACACACACACACACACACGGGACAATTTTAAAAGGACTCACCTGTTCACTTTGAGAGAGTTCTACAGACCATCATCCCACAGGGTGGCTCCCCTTTCTTCTCCTGACTATGCTTCCCTTGGATGCTGAATGAGGTTAGGGTCCTGCCAGGGCAGGGTGGGAGGAGCAGTGCACACTGACCACCAGCTGCTGAGCAAAGGAAGTGGGCAGGCACCCCTGCTCCCACCAAGGCTCCAGCCTAGGCAGGCCTCTTCTCTTCCGGTAAACTCAGGTGCAAAGTCCCCACATGATCATGTGATCACCTGGGTCAGCGTGTGCTAGAAGTCACAACTCTGGTTCTCTATTCACCTCGCCTAGCTGCAGCCCAGCATTTCAACCCCTTCCAGGTCTCACCTGTCATAGCTCCTCACACCTGAAAGCATCATAGACTTAGAGAAGAGCTCTTTGGTTACCGGAGCTCACCTCTTAACTCTTTATGTAAACATCTCCAGTATGGGGAAGCATGCCAGGTAGGCAGGGCTAGGGGCCAGGGCCTGGGATGGGTGTGCCCTGGAGCAGGTTATTGCCTGAGTAGGGCTGGAGGATCCCCAGAAGGAGAAACTCCGGGCTGAAGAAAGATGAATGTGTGCTCAGCCATGAATCCCAGGAAAACAATGTGTTCTCTATGTGCTCAGAACTCACCTGGATTACTAGCTTGGGTTCCCAAAGCAATGGGGAACTCAGCATCGTGAATGGGGGTGCAGCTGTCTTGGATTCCCACCCAAGAAGCTTTCCAATACTCCCTGAAGAACTTGTTTCTCTGCAGAAGCCACTGCCCTTCTTGTCACCCTGTCCTCCAGGACACATACCCTGTCCACATGTCTGGGTGTGCCCATGGCCTTGAAGACCAAGAACCTCACTCCATCTCTGAACAGGACCCTGATTCCCTGAGCCTAGATTGGTATCCAAGATGTGGAATTAACAGTCAGCACCACTTCTGTCCTCCTTGTGGTGGGTAGAGATGTGTGGGCGTGGCCTCTTCTGTTTATGCTGGAAACTGTACTGTTACAAGACAGTGACTCAAACATCTCCAGAGTTCAAGGAGACACTGAGGTGAAGGTTAGGGAGCAAGAAATGTATCAAGGGGTTTATAAGAGTTATAAGCCCCATGGATAGATAGACAAACAACAGCACGGTGGACACTCTAAGGAGAGGTCAAGCCTCAGAGCACCAGAGTAACAGGTAACTCTCAATCGGACTATCAGCGTGTTGAAACAGTGAACTCAAAGAAGTGGGAATTCCCCCCAGCAATCTCATACTGGAAAGTACATCGCCTGGAAAGAGATTTCATGCATTTCTAACAGCTTGCCAAACTACCTTACAATATGAGACTGAAGTTCTCATATTGTGATAGTGACAGGTCAGTGGTGGGCAGGACTACACCTTGTCTGAGTTGATTAGATAGAGGTGCTTATCCTTGGCCTTCTATTTAAGCTCTAATCTCACTTCAGTACCCTGAAGACAGACTTGGGGGTTGCCAGACCTGCCTTGCAACACAGGTTGGGTACCCCCAAGTCTGATAACAGTAACATGACAGAGAGTGGGGGATGCTCTGAGGAGCATTCGGGCCCATAAGACAGTCTCTTCTTATAGGTTCTGAGAATGGAGAAGGTTTCTCAGCATAGAAGCTAGGCTCTCTGACTCCCTGCAGGATACAGGGGAGCTGGTGGCAAAGCAGATGTGTGACCCCCATTGCCACAGCTGGCCCTTTGGTGTGCCCTTCTGTAAGTCCATAGCTAGAGATCTGTAGAAAGTCCTCTGAGCAGGGACCTGTCATACCTGTGAGAAGGAAAGAGCCCTGGCAGGTGTCATGGCCTGACCTGGTCTAGATCCTAACAGTGTCCACTTAGAACAGCCCCTCGTGCTCTGAAAGAAGGAAAGGCAGACATTACATTTGCAAAAGGCAAGAAGATGAAGAATGTGAACAATTCTTCTGGAAAGAGGCTGTCTCTGTAAAGGCCGATTGACTGATCAGCTCTGTTGTGGTGTGCAGAGGTTGGAATGTTGCTGGTTCAGAGGCAACATTACCTTACCTCAGGCTAGCTCTAATCTCTATGAGTAGCCATTCCTTGCCCACCTCTGTGTTGAAACTAACATCACTAATAGACACTGTTTGAAATCTATCTGCTTAGCAGACTATCAAGTTCCCCTACCTAAAAGCTAAGAATGTCATCAAATAGTACTTGAGGCCTATGGCAAAGATTCCCCCATCTTGGTCTAACCTGCTTCTCTGATATTTCCAACAATGTAGTTTTTAAATGCCTTGATTTATACCATTCTTTGTTCTGATACTCTTTTAGATACTGTTTTCTTGCTGTGAAGAGACATCATGACCAAGGCAACTCATAAAGAAAGCATGTAATGTCATGATCAACAGGGTAGGGAGCAGGCAGACATGGTGCTGGAGCAGCAGCTGAGAGCTTTATATCCTGATCCACAGGCAGCAGGCAGAAGGAAACTAGGGGGCTGGTGTGAGCTTTTTAAACCACAAAGCCCACCTGCTATGACACACACCCTCCAACAAGGCCACACCTCCTAATCCTTCTCAAACAGTTCCGCTCCCTGGTGACTAAGCAGTCAAAAATAGGAGCCTATGGAGGCCATTCGGATTCGAACCACCACACTATGAACACTCCATGAAGCTGCTTTCAGATAAGATCATGGAACATGGGGTCACCTAGCACCAAGTTGCCCAGACCATGGTCACTTGGATTTGGCTTCAGAATGAATTTTTTATTCCCTTTGAGATGAAAACTGCATTTTTCCCATCAGCAAGGGTTTGCGGCCCGCTTGAACTATGTAACAAATTCTAAGACATCAATCAAAGGTAAGACCCTATCTTAATGAATAAACAATTAGACAAGCAAGCAAAAATGAAGTTTATTTGGAACCAGGCATGACCAACTGCAGTCCAGGAAAATATATGCAAGTCTCGCTGACTGGTGTAGAAGAGGTAACACGAACTTTACAGCTGTAGAAGAGAAGAAAGCTATATATCAGCACATTTGCCAGCGATGTTAATGGAGCATCAGTTAGGTGGGCTGCACCATAGCCTGGGAATCCTTTCTCAGGACTCAGATGCTACCGGCAGCCATTCTTAGCTTTAGGGTTGGGGGAGGGTAGAGGTCTACTAAGCTTAGTGACACACTTCAACAGGTAATGTGTCCAACGAGAATATATCAGGTAAAAGGCTGAAAGGTGGCCCTGAAAGCAACCTACTTTCTCCTGTATTAGTCAGACTTCTCTAGAAGAACAGAATGTTGATACAAAACATTATTAAGGGATTAAGAGATAGTTTATTCAGAAACCAAAATTCATGTAATCATCAGGGACCACAGATTTAGGCCACAAGCCGACATCTAACAATATGGAAGCATTTTCATCAAGTTTTAGAGCAGAACAAGGAAGATTGTCAGTGAAGGCAATTCTATAATGCGCTGGTGGAGACGTTAAGTGGACAGTTATAGGAAGCTGGGGGAGTCTCAGCTATAGGCTTCAGATGTTAGCTGATGACATTCTTTTGCCCTCTCATTAGTGGAGAATAGAGGTCCTTCATGTTGATATACTTCAAAGTATTTTAGCTGATGTCAGGATATTAGGTCTGTCTAGCAGCAGGGGGTTAGGTCTGGCACAGAGGTGGGCAAGCAATGACCGGGTAGTTTTCAAGTTAAAGATCATCCCAGGTAAATTGTAATTAGGTTCCAGAACTGCAGCATCCTAACCTCCCTACATATTTGCAGTTCAATCGCTCTATCAGCCTTTGTAGCTGGCTTCCTTTTGGGAATTCTCATGCACAAGAATCAATGGGAAGAGCATATATGTTGAATTTATTAAGTTAACTTATATAAAAACAGTAATAAGTGCCTTCTGGTCTGGGCCTTTGCCCTGAGCAGACCTTGGGTGTGAACTCCTCAGCCAGTCCCACAATACTCAGAGGAAGCTCCACTCCCGGGTGCTCTAACAGGAGCACAGGATCCCAGGAGCTTGGTCACACCAGGATCTCAGGAACACAGGATCCCAGAATCATAGGATCCCAGAGACAGCTGGTCTCTGAGGAGTTCTGACACAACCAGGATCACAGGAAGGAAGGCTCCAGTCAGATAAAGGGAGGGCAGGTAGCACTAGAGATAACTAGATGGCAGGAGGCAAGCGCAAGAACATAAGCAACAGAAACCAAGGTTACCTGTCATCATCAGAAACCAATTCTCCCACCATAGCAAGTCCTGGATACACAATCACAAAGGAAAAGCAAGATTTGGATCTAAAATTACTTCTCATGATGATGATAGAGGACTTTTAAAAAGACATAAATAACTCACTTAAAGAAATTCAGGAGAACACAGGTAAACAGCTAGAAGCCCTTAAAGAGGAAACACAGAAATCCCTTAAAGAATTACAGGAAAACACAACCAAACCAGTGAAGGAATTGAGCAAAACCATCCAGGACCTAAAAAGGAAACAAAAACAATAAAGAAATCACAAAGGGAGACAACCCAGTAGTTAGAAAACCTAGGAAAGAGATCAGGAATCAAAGATGCAAGCATTACCAACAGAATAAAAAAGATAGAAGAGAGAATTTCAGGTGTGGAAGATACCATAGGTAACATTGACACAACAGTCAAAGAAAATTCAAAATGCAAAAAACTCCTAACACAAAACATCCAGGATATCCAGGACACAATGAGAAGACCAAGCCTAAGGATAATAGGCATAGAAGAGAGTGAAGATTCCCAACTTAAAGGACCCATAAATATCTTCAACAACATTATAGAAGAAAACTTTCCTAACCTAAAGAAAAAGGTGCCCATGAACATACAAGAAGCCTACAGAACTCCAAATAGACTGGACCATAAAAAATATTCCTCCCGTCACATAATAATCAAAACACCAAGTGCATTAAACAAAGAAAAAAATTAAAATCAGTAAGGGAAAAAAGGTCAAGTAACATGTAAAGGCAGGCTTATCAGAATTACACCAGACTTCTCACTAGAGACTATGAAAGCTAGAAGATCCTGGGCAGATCATACAGACTCTAAGAGAACACAAATGCCAGCCCAGGCTGTTATACCCAGCAGAACTCTCAATTACCATAGACGGAGAAAACAAGATATTCCATGAAAAAAACAAATTTACACAATATCTTTCCACAAATCCAGCCTTACAAAGGATTATAGATGGAAAACACCAACACAAGGAGGGAAACTACACCCTAGAAAAAGCAAGAAAGTCATCTTTCAACAAACCCAAAAGAAGATAGCCACACAAACATAATACCACCTCTAACAATAAAAATAACAGGAAGTAACAATCACTTTTTCTTAATATATCTTAACATCAAAGGACTCAATTCCCCAATAAAAAGACATAGACTAACAGACTGGATATGTAAACAGTACCCAGCATTTTGCTGCATACAGGAAATGCACCTCAGTGACAAAGATAGACACTACCTCAGAGTAAAAGGTTGGAAAACAATTTTCCAAGCAAATGGTCCCAAGCAATCAGCTGGAGTAGCCATTCTAATATCAAATAAAATCAACTTTCAACCAAAAGTTATCAAAAAAGATAAGGCAGGACACTTCATACTGGTCAAATAGAAATATTTAAGGGGTAACTTCAGCAAGTGTTATAGGTATCTGATGAATCTCAGTGTAATGGCCTTGGGAAACACAAAGGAATGGTGCTCTTTGCTCAGAGTGAAGCTAACATATCTTCAAGGGAGAACATTGGAGGTATTTGAATTTTATATTCACATTAGAGAGGTGAGTCCTGTATATTTTTAAAGACTAGTGTTTATTTTCTCTGAATTTAGTCAGGAGTCGTCAACTTATTTCTAGTTAAGTGTGACAGTAGTAAGGTTTTCAAAGCCTACTAAAAACAAGAAACATTAAGCGTGTGATTTATGAGATTAGGTTGTGTGCTATTTTGACTGAAGTCAACTTTCCTTTGTCATTGCAAAGGAGAAAAAAATGAATGTCCTATAAAACTGTAAGAGTTGATCTGTCAGAAATAATTTCCAATGGCATAATGTTTTTACAAAGTGATTTAATTTATTTTAATCATATTTATAATGTGAAAGTACAAGATGATGATGATGTTGGCTTCTAAAATTTTAGCCAAAAATAGCATTTTAATTATTATAAATAAATAAATACATAAATACATACATACATAAATAAAAACAGTAACAAACACTGAATCACTATGAAAGACTCCAGGAGCCGTTTGGTCTTTGAGGCTGGCTGCCTCAACAGTGGGATGCAATCCCACTGTGGCTGTCTCCCTCTGGAAGGGCAAACAACCCAGTATTTGCTCAGTTCATCAGGCTGGGTGCCTCTCCAGTCCCAGGGCAGTGCTGAAAATCTGGAAGGTTTCTGGAGAACTGCTGGTGCCCAATCTACAATGGAAGGCTAGCAATGCTGGTTCTGACATCAGTGGAGGAGTCAGGAGCAATGAGAGGAATCGACTCAGAGGCAAGAGGGAAGGCCAGTTAAACAAAAGGCAAAAAATCTTCCTATTGCTGTGCCCTTTGTATGTAGGCTGCCATCAGAAGGTGCTGCCCATGACTGGAGCAGGTCTTCCCACATAAATAAGGCAATCAGGACAGTTCTTCTGAGCGTACCCCATGTTGACAGAACCTTCAGTTCCTGGGATGGAAGCACTGAGACCCCTATTTCTATTGGCTGCTCAGAGTTCGTAGGGTGGCAGATCTCCTCACAGGCTCCTCTCACATGGCACCCTACCTTCTCAAAGTCAGAAGAGGCCCTCTCTGACCTCTAGACCCTCCCTTAGAGGACTTGTCTGGTTAAGACAGGCCTAACAAGCACAGTCCTCTTTTTGCTCAATTCAAGGTCACCTGACAAGGGCTCCAGCGACTTTAACAACACATCTTCATCTTTTTCCTGTAACACGATCTTACCTGAAGACTGAAGCCCATGGAATCACAGTCCTGAGCAGGAAGAGGTGTATGCACCAAATTCTCCTAGAATTCTGCTGCCTCGGGTTTGGGTTTCCCCGTTAACCCTGGGCTTGTGTCTAGGAGTATACTGGTATTCTGGAAGATTTCAAGCAACCTGATCCTCTCCCTGGGGAGGGGACCAGGATAAGCCAGAATCCAGACGTTTGAGAGGATCTGGGGGTGCATTCCTTCTCTGTGTTTGTGGTTAGCCTGTACCAAAGGTCACTTGGGTAGTCTTCTCTTGCAAGGCCCTCTCTTGGGCCAGTCAGACACCTGTCTGCTCACTCCTGAAGGCAGAAGTTGGGCCAGGCAACCCCAGGCAGGGTGGCTGGGCTGTGTGATTAAGTCATTCAAGTGCTGAGAGCCACCTGCTGTGAGGGAGAAACTTTCCGGGCTTAATGAAACAAAGGATGTATCCTCCAAGCTTACATGGGATAAACTCTACTTGAAGGCTGATGAGGACCCACAACTCCAAAATTCAGATTGTAACTAGAACCATTGCTGCTAACCATGGGAACAAGACAAAGCAGTTCCTAAGGGTGTGTGGACATAATTATTTTTATAGAGTTCTATTACTTTTTAAATTTCCAGACTGTTCCTCAAATTCTAACTAAGCCAGGTTAGTATGTCCCACAGACATGCACATAACTTTCAGGGCACACATTCACCTTTCAAAAGAAATCAGAACTATGCCAGGCTTGGTGACACACACCTGTAATCCCAGCACTCAGAGAGTGAGACAAGGTCCGGGATGGGTGGCAAGATAGTGTAGTGTTCATAGTGAGACAATATATTTTCTAAAAAGGCTGAATTATAGAACGGAGTACAATTGCCAGGGCTGCAGAGGCTATGCTGCAAACCCTTCTCAACCTCCGTTCAAACGCTGCATGACAGAGACTTTCTGTTTCCATAGACAGCTATCCCATGAGAGCTTTTTGCTGCCCTGTGATCTCTAGATCGATGATCTCCAGAACTTCCTACCCCGATCCCCACAGGAGCAGCCAAACCTTCTGCTGCCTAAACATGTGTGAGAGTTTTGTGAACACTTTTTGTTGTGCTTCTAAATATATGCACGCATGTGTGTCTCTGTGTGGGCTTGCACGTGTGCGTGAAGTGCTTGGAGGCCAGCAAGAGGGCTTCAGGCCCCCAAGAGCTGACATTATAAGCCAAACATGGTTACTGGGATCTGAACTCAACCCCTCTGGAAGAAGAGTAAACACTCTTAACCTCTAAGCCATCTCTCCAGCCTCTCTTTATTACATTTTTATTCATTCATCATATATGTGTGAACATATATTTGCACACACATGCCACAGTGACCTTACTGAAATCAAAGGACAATCTGTGGGAACTGTTTCCCTACGTGGATTCCAGGAATGGAGCCCACAAAGCTTGGCATTAAGTGTCTTTGTCCACTGAACCATCTCATTGGTCACCTGTTAGTGACTTTCAAACAGTTCTCCGGGCTTGCAGCAGAATAACTAACTGCTTGCACAGACCTGTGCCTCTGTTCTCTGTGCACAGACCATAATTGTGGGTCCTGTTGCCAATGTATCCAGTTTTCCAGCAGAAGCAACCAGATGACCTAGCTCTGGCCAGCCAGGCATGCTGGTAATCCCCTGGGGGCAGCTGAGCTGCTCCTTCCATGGGCTTCCTTGCAGAACTGTGGCTAAGGACCAACAGACTGATAATCATCTGCAGTCCCCTCTTCTGCAATGTTCTTATCTCCTATCAAAGGAAATAAGCAGGAGCTGGGGAGTGTCTCTCCCTGAAACATTTACTCTACTTATCTCAATGTAAAATTCCAGCAGTAATTTCTGAATGCCAGGCTAAATTCCTCAGCTCAGCCATCAGTGCTGTTTGTGGCCAACAGCCAGTACAACAGAAGGAAGTCAGGAAGAGGAAGCCAGGTCCTGTCCCAGGTAATCCCAGCAGGGGGAGACAGAGCCCTGCAGAGTAACAGGTCACTCTCCAAGGCTCAAGGGCCTAGGCAGGAGAGGAACACTGCAGGCCAGGCCAGAAAAGATAGGGAAAGGTCAGGGAAGACCTCTCCCAGAAGGAGATGTTTATGTAGGCACAGTCAAGAGAACAGGGATGTCCTCTTCCTGGAAGCAGAATGAGCAATATAAGGCCAACTGTGTGCTAGGCAGGGGATGCCATCAGCAGGCAGAACAAATAGCAAGTGTCAGTTGGACCGTACTGGCACACACCTTTAATCCCAGCACACAGCAGGCAGAAACAGGCAGATTTCTGAGTTTGAGACAAGCCTGATCCACAGAGCAAGTTTCAAGACAGCTAAGGCTACACAGAAAAACCCTGTCTAGAAAATAAAAACAAGGCAGGTGGCAAAAATGGGCCCAGATGGTTTGTCCAAGCTTGTTTCCATGCTGTGAGCAAATGGATGCAGAGTACTTGGGACCAAAGAACACAACTCCAGATCATGCTCCCACATCCCGGAACCAAAGAATTTCCCATTCAAGTAGTTCCAAGTGCACTTCTGGAGCCTTCAGGGGCTCTACCCTGGGTTCACCTTCCCAAAAGCATCATCATGGGCTGCTGGTCAGTCATTGCAAGGAATAGCTGCTGGGTGAGAGTGTACGTAGAGCATAGATATGCAGCAAGGCACCTATATGTTTATCCTGGTGTGGGATGGACCTGGCAGGAGAAGGTAAGACGAGGCTAGCCCATCCTGGCCAATGCTCCAAGGTTCTCAATGCAAACCTGGGCTTCTTGGTGGTGAGAGAGCAGATAGGTGTAGTTGTGGGATTCTCTAGAGGAATAGAATCAAGAAGATGAGTGTGTATATGTGGAACACACACACACAATTGTTATTCCCCCAAAGAGCATATTTGTGTGTGTGAATTTATTAAGTCAGCTTATGCTAAAAGAGCAACAACAGTTGAATTGCACCTGAGAGACTGAGAACCCAGTAGTCACTCGGTCCCTGAGGCTGCCTGCCTCAGCTGTAGGAGTCATCTCACAGCTGCTGTCTCTCACAGAAGAGACCGACAACTCCACAGTTGCTCAGTCACCAAGGCTGAGGGCTTTGGCAGTCCCAGTCTAGTGCCAAAAACCTGGAGGTTTCCTGGAGAGCCCCTGGCCCTTTGTCCATGATGGAAGCCAAGAAATACTGGTTATGGAATCAGTGATATCGGTGAAGAGTCAGCAACAACAGAATGAATCACTTGTCTACAAGAGGGACATCTGAGGAGACAAGAGGGAAGATCAGTCTGGCTAACGATGAGTCTTCCTTCTGACATGCTCTTTTTTAAATCTGGACTGCCACTAGATGATGCCATCCTCATCAACTGAGACAGTCAAGATGATGCTTCAGGTGAGGACCCTACTCAGGGGATACTAATTTGAGGCAAGTTGACATCAAAACCAACAACATTGGCAGGGGAGGATTGGGGTGTGCTCCATCATTAGGGTTCCTTCAGCTTCATGTGCAGCTGTTAACTTTTTACATTCTCGGTGTCTGGGCTGCCATTTGCACTCAGGTCCTATCAGTACTGGGAGACAGTATTCAACTCTTTCATCTCATTTCCCAGATAAGGAAAGAGAAACCCAGACTGACCTAAGCCTGGCCTTCCTCCCTCCCCCTTCCCCCCAAAAAACAGTGCAAGAACCCTGCAGTCAGAGGAGAGGATGGGGAGCCTCTGATTCTGTGGGTGGTCTGGCCTGCTCTGCCTTGCTGCCTGGCCTGTGGAAGATGTAGATGTTCTCAAGAAGGCTGCTCTTCTCCCAGAGTGAGCACACTCCTCCACTGCAGCCAGGCTATACAAGCAGTCTAAGAGAGAAGCTGTCTCTCTGCTCTGATCTCTCTCTTGCATGACCAATGTCCTTTTCAGAGCAGCCAGATGTACCTCAGTTCCCTCCCAATACCTTCAGAGTCACCTCTGCCCTCAGTCCACAGTACCTGTCTTCCCAGTCACTCTGGAACCTGTCCCACCTTCATGTCCCTGAAAAGGTTTCCAAAAAGACAGATTAGGGAGTGGGACCTCTCCCTGGGTCACTGGACAGATGTTTGGCAAAGTTTAGGTGCGTTAAAATCTGTTAAAAATCAGCACTAGTGATAATGTTCCAGCTCCCCAAGCCAGGATTGTGTCAGTTTGTACAGGACTCTTTGCTCGCACACCCTTTGGTGAACTCTAGATGACTCTGAAATTATTCTGCCTTAGCCAGAGTGAAGAGCATTTCCTGTGATGGTCACTCACAGGGACCCTGTGGCTGGTGTAAAGGGGATAGTGCTATGGTTACTAAAATCCCAATCCTTCCTTTGCATGAGAGGTTGTTTGTGATTGATCCAAGCATCCCTTTCTAGCTACCCAAGCACAACGTTTGATTGACAAAGCGAACTGGCTGAAGGATGCTTTCCTGTGCTGCCATATCCCCCGCCATTACATTAAGCCCAATACAAGGCTTCTCTAGCGTGGTCTTTTCTTGGCTGCTTGTGGTACCATGGTATCTAAGTTAGAACTTCTATTTCTGTGATGAAACACTATGACCAGAGCAATTTGAAAAAGAAAGCATTTATTTCTCTTACTCTTCCACGTCATTGAAGGAAGACAAGACAGGAACTCAAACAGAGCAAGAAAATGGAGGCAAGAGCTGAGGCAAAAGCCATGGAGGGATGCTGCTTACTGGCTTGCTCACCATGACTTGCTCAGCCTACTTTCTTACAGAACCCAGAACCACTTGCTCAGGAGTGACCCCACCCACAATGAGCTGGATCCTCCCCATTGATCACTAATAAAGAAAATGCCCTAAAGGCTTGCCTACAGCTTGATCTTATGGAGACATTTTCTCAAGTGAGACTCTTCTCTAGCTTGTGTCAAGTTGACATAAAACTAGCCAGCACGCATGGTAGCATTAAAAAAAGAAAAGCAGCAGAGACAGTAGAGTGTCGGCCATAGTTGATGAGACAACAGACCAAGCCATGGAAAGGGTAAAACAATGGCTAATTAACAGTTAAAGAGGCAAAGCTAGGCCAGCAGCAGGCTGAGCTGCAAAAACAGTGGAACAGCTGGCTGCACTCACAGCAGCAAAGCAAGTAGGCTGACAGCAGAGGCTCAAGCTGCAGTGACAGTGACAGTGGCCATAGCAGCAGGAGGAAACTAAACAATTGAAGACAGAAACCATTGCCAGAACAAGAGGGACTGGGACTGAAGAGTGCAGGGAAGAGAGATACAGCTGAAGGATAGGGGCTACAAAGAGCCAGAGAATAGAACCAGAAACAATTCTAGAGAGTTGTCAAGTCTTTAGGGTGGAGAGTCTCAAAGAGCCTAGACCTGAGAGATCTAACACTGGCCGCTGAAGCACTCTATCTTAGGCCTATGCAATGGCTAAATGTCCTGACATCCCGGGTCTGCACAGGAGCACTCTAATGCTAGAAAGAGCCACTTACAACTGCTCCCAAAGGCCTGTTGCCACTGTCCCCTGCTGTCGGATGTCAAGGGATAAAAAAGCTTGCAAAGCCAACATTGAGCCTTGCAAAAGAACTCAAGTCAGCTGATCCCTAACACTATCAAGTCACCACAGCCTCCAACTGTCAGAGCTCAGCAACCATCCTCTCAGGCTCTCTATTCTTTTGTTCTTCCTTTCCTTCTCCCTTTAGTGTAACTAAATATCCTTCCTGTCCGTTCCATCTCCTTACTGGATTCTTGAGCAAACCATATTGCAGACATTCAGCTTTGTTATTTCTATATGGTTCTGTTCACAGGCTGCTAAATCGCTCCTGAAATCCACTTATTTGCCTGCTATGTGTACATTTCTCTTACAGATTGTTGTTGCTGTGCTGAATGTAGTTTGTCAAATTCCTTATCCAGTTACTGTAGCCGTGAGGTTTATGGGTCCGTTTTCTTCTCTTTGTTGATTTTGCTCTTGCAGTGCTGAAGATGGAATCCTGGGCCTGACACCGCTAGGCAAGCACTCTCCCACACTGTACGTTGTTTTTCTTGCTCATGGTCTCATTTTCCTTGCCACTCCCTTCCACTCTAATGCCCCTGCCAATGTTGTTGTCAAGAAGGCCCAAGCAACTTTGTTTTTCTCCTCCTTTTGCCTACAAACCCTGTACCTTTGTCCTGAAGTCCTGTTTGCAGGATACATAAGGAGCAGGGGGGAGCCCACAGTGAGACTTGCTTGCTGAATTACAGTCAAAGAATAGGAGGGTGTCGTGTATTCATAACCACTGGCACCTGCTCAGCTCAGTGTTTACATAAATTATGAAAAGAACCCTCACAACATCCCAAGAAATCCCTATATTGTTGCAGGAGTCACAGCTTCATCTTTGTTAGCTATTACACCATGCATCTGACTGAAGAAAGCAACCCTAAGGGGAAATAGCTGGCGACAATCAAAGCCATCTTCTTACAAAATCCAGGGGGAAATAACTTCTGTAGAGATGATGCTTTGAATCCTTAATTTATAAACCTGAAAGAAAAAAAAAAAAGACAAAGGCACAAACAATTCACTGAAAAGCATCCCGGTGTGCACAGCACTGGTCCAGCCTCCACGGAAAGCAGATCATTAGACCCGTCATATCTAAGCTTGGCAAGGGAGTGGGCACATGCCACTTCCACAGGCTGTGGCTCACACACCAGGGCAGCTGTTTGCTGAAAGGCACACAGGAATGTCCATCAATGGACTCAGGCAACAATACAGCCTTTGACTCAGCAGTTGCCCAGGGAGAAACAGCACTTGGTCTGTGGTAACACTCTCGAGCGCAGCCGGAAGGGCCAGTAGGCACAGTGACTCAGTCCTCTGGTTCCTTTGTTGCTCCTAGCTTCCCAAATGCTGACTGTAGCATTGCTCGCCCTCATGCCAGCCTGACAAAGCATGCATTATGAACACCTTTTTGGAAACTCAGTGCAGGGAGCCACAGCAGGGTGCAGAGTGGGAGTTCAGATCCATCTGGGTTGCAGTCATCACCTGGGAACTAGATGGAGGAGCAGGTGACTGTCTGAGCCTTGAGTTTGCCGGCATTGCCACACAGAGCCACCTAACAGTAGGCATTCTCAAACACTTGCAACCCTTCCAAACCCGGAGGGTGGGTGGAAAGAGCCACACTCACTGTTGAAAAGCAAGGGCTGCTGTGCTCATAGTCACATGGAAGACAAATGTGGACACAAAGACTCCTCCAAGAATGAGGCTCACAGCCAAGGTCATAGAGAGCCATACAGGGCTGAGGGAAGAAGGTCTGAAATAAACGAAGCTTCATCTCCTGCAGAGAATCTGTGTGTTCCCTTCCAACCCTTGTGTACGTGTTTGCTAAAACAGCTGTAAAAGCCCCACAAGCTGAATTGCTTAAACAGCAGAACTCTATTGCCTCATAGCCAGAAGGCCAGAAGCCCAAGATCAGGGTGTCTGGAAGTTCTGGGGAGTAGCCACCCTTTTCCCTGGAGGCTGTCAGCAACCCTGGTACCCTTGACTTATCAAAGCATTGTTGCAACCTCAACCTTCTTCTTCACACAGCTTCTCTCTGTGATGGTTTCTGTCCCCAAATTTCCCCTCTTGAGACAGACACCACCAGTCCTACTCAATTAAGGCCACCCTAGTGACTACATCATTACTTGGTTAGCTCTGAAAAATCCCTATTTCAGGTCACATTCTAAGGAACACACGTTAAGAATTCAAATAAGATCATCTCAGGGAGACACAATTTCATTGATATTCATGATGTGTTCAATATTCATGAGTAGATAAACCTGCATGCACATTTCCCAAGGGCCTGTCCTCTGAGGGTTTGTGTGCCAGAGAAGAAGGTTTTACATTTCTCAGAACCTGTCCTGAGTTGAAGAATATCCCCCAAATCCAAGCCCAAGTGGACTCTTAGGGAAAAAAATCCAGGAGCAGTATTTACCCCAGAATTCCCAGGCCTCAGAAAGTTGGGTAAGGGTGATTGTTAGGAGTTTGAGGTCAGCATGGACCACATAGTGGGTTCTCAGCAATCCTAGGCTACAAAGTGAGACTTTCTCTCCAAAAAGCAGAGCTAAGAATGATTGCTTGTACAAATAACCCCAGTACTTGAGGGATCAAGGCAGGAAGGTGTCCATGACTCTTATGACAGACTGGGAGGAAGAGATGGTTCTCAAATTTCACCTTGAACTTGGCTGAGGGAGGATGAAGCTTTTGCCTTGTTGCCAGGGTATTCAGAAAATGGTTGTTGAATTTGGAAGTGAGTGAACAGGTGGTTTCGTGAAAAATAAATGAAAAGTTAGAATTCCCACTGAAGCATGCATGGCCTGACACATTGCTGAGTGGCTGAGGGAGTGTGTGGGTTAATGAATGACCCTTCGTGCACTCTCAGGGTTTCCCCTCAGCCTGACCATTCCTCAGTCACCAAGAGACAAAAAAACAACCTCTTGACCACAAGGAAGAATCAGACTTACTATACCTACACACACACACACACACACACACACACACACACACACACACACACATCAGCATGTTCTCTTTCTTATCTAGGAACTGATATGTCTTCATCTTCTTATTTGGCTTGCTGAAAGGCCCTCTTCTTCCCTGGAGTCAGAAGTGGTCCTCCTCATCCACCCTAGCTTCTCTCCAAGGTCAGCAGCTCTCTTCCTGAAAAGACATCACTTCTGTACCCCTTCAGAGCAGCCTCAGTGATGGGCAGCAGCTGAGGTGTCAGGCTAAGCAAGGATCCTGGCCCGCTTTCTTGAAAAGACCAAGACCGATCTGGGACACAAGGTTTTAGGGATGCCACTGTAAAGAAGAAAAGCTGGAAAAGACAGCATCTTCAACAAATGGTGCCAGCTCAACTGGCAGTCTACATGTAGAAGAATTCGAATTAATCCATTCCTATCTCGCTGAACAAAGCTCAAGTCCAAGGGGATCAAGGACCTCCACATAAAACCAGATACACTGAATCTAATAGAAGAGAAAGTGGGGAAAAGTCTCGAACACATGGGCACAGGGGAAAAGTTCCTGAATGGAACACCAATGGCTTGTGGTCTAAGATCTAGAATCAACAAATGGGACCTCATGAAATTGCAAAGCTTCTGTAAGGCAAAGGACACTGTCAATAGGACAAAATGGCAACCAACAGATTGGGAAAAGATCTTTACCAATCCTACGTCTGATAGAGGGCTAATATCCAATGTATACAAAGAACTCAAGAAGTTAGACTCTAGAGAACCAAATAACCCAATCAAAAAATGGGGAACAGAGCTAAACAGAGAATTCTCAACTGAGGAAACTAGAATGGCTGAGAAGCACTTAAAGAAATGTTCAACATCCTTAATCATTAGGGAAATGCAAATCAAAACAACCCTGAGATTTACCTCACACCAGTCAGAATGGCTAAGATCAAAAACTCAGGTGACTGCAGATGTTGGTGAGGATGTGGAGAAAGAGGAACACTCCTCCATTGCTGGTGGGATTTCAAGCTGATACAACCTCTCTGGAAATCAGTTTGGCGGATCCTCAGAAAACTGAACATAATACTACCTGAAGACCCAGCTATTCCACTCTTGGGCACATACCCAGAAGACGCTCCAACATGTAATAAGGACACATGTCCACTATGTTCATAGCTGCCTTATTTATAATAGCCAGAAGCTGGAAACAACCCAAATGTCCCCCAACAGAGGAATGGATGCAGAAAGTGCGGTACATTTACACAATGGAATACTACTCAGCTATTGAAAACAATGACTTCATGAAATTCGCAGGCAAATGGATGGAACTTGAAAATATCATCCTGAGTGAGGTAACTCAGACACAAAAGAATGAACACGGTATGTACTCACTGATAAGTGGTTATTAGCCCAAAAATTCAGAATACCCAAGAGTCACTTCACAGCAACCATTGGGCTGAGCATGAGGTCCCAGATGGAGGAGTTGGAGAAGGGACTGAAGGAGCTGAGGGAGTTTGCAGCCCCAGGGAGGGAGCAACAATGGCAACTGACCTGACCCCTCAATGCTCCCGGAGACTGGATCACCAACCAAAGAATATACATGGAGGGACCCATGGTGCTGGCCACATATGTGGCAGAGAAGGGTCTTGTTAGTCATCAGGGGGAGGGGGTTAGATCCCCCAGTATAGGAGAATGCCAAGGAGGGAAGCTGAGAGTGGTTGGGGAATACCCCCATAGAGGAAGGGGGAGGGAGGAGGGAATAGGGAGGTTCCAAAGGGGAGTCTGGAAAGGGGGAAACATTTGAAATGTAAATAAAGCATCAAAAAATAAAAATAGATAAAAAGAAAATAGAAAACCTGGGTACAAAGAACCAGATAAGCCCAAGACTGCAGTGTGCATTCCTCTGCCTCAGAGTCTCCTGGACCCTCTCCCCAGCAAGGGCTCATTTCCAGTTCTCCACATATATAACTCTGCTTTAATACCTTGAGACACACTGAAGACAGGTATGTCTCCTGCTCATTCAAGACACAACAGCCACTTTGCTGTGCAGTTACAGTGTTTGAGGCGTTGGGTCATGGGAGATGTGACAGGATTAGTCTTATCAGATCCTATGTCAGTGCAGCATTAAAGAATGAGTCTTCCTTCCTCTTGAAGTACTTTAAAACAAGACGTGTATGAAGTCTCCACTTCTTTCCCTGTGCTTTCCATGTGCCTGTCATTTGTGGTTTGTGACCTGTGAGTTGTCAATCATGTGTGTCTGATGTCTATCCATCCTCTGTCTCCAACAAAGGGGGTTGCTCTGTATTCACTGAACAACAAAGAAAGCTTGGCATAAGGGAGATGGATTCTCCTTCTACAGATATCCTGTTCAGTCACACAAGGGAAGAAGCCATTTTACTGACCCCTCAGCAGACACAGAATAGCACCCAAAACTGGGAACAAATGTTACCAACCTATTTCCAGCCTTTATGGTAGATACATGTTAAGGTTCCTTTTAACCTATTAGCTGCTTTCAGCAAATGATTACCACAACACACACACACACACACACACACACAAACACACACACACACACACACACACACACACTTCTGAGCCAGGGGTATGGAAGAGTACATAGCTCAAGATTAAAGCCATATATTTAGCTTAGATTGTAAAAGCTGATTACATAAGACATGGTTACATTGTTTTATTAAATACAAGTTAAACAGACACAGTACTTTTAAATGATTTTTCAGGCATATTATGAGTTTGGTTGAAAGATTTGGCAAACATTCCATTTCTGAAGGCATGAGATATTTTCAGATAATTCTACGCCCACAAGATCTCCTCAGTGATCCCACCTTGCATTGTGTCATGCTCCATGGTGAGAAAAGCCTTCTGCAGCACAGAACCCCCATGACCTTCCCTCTACTTTGAGTCATTTTAAATTTGATAAATCATAGCAGATTTTATGAACTGTTCTGGGTCTGGAGATGTTACTAAAAGAAATTTCGATTTGGACATCCCATACAAATGAATAGCTGACGAGCTATTTTTCTTTTATTAAGAGATCTATCTATCTATCTATCTATCTATCTATCTTGTGAATAGATGTCCCATACATGTGCAGTGCCCAAGAAAGCCAGAAGAGGACATCAGATCCCCTGAAACTGGAGATATAGACAGTTGTGACCCCCACACATGCATCATGTGGGTACTGGGAACAAGAACCCAGGTCCTTTGCAAGAGCAGGCAGTGCTCTTAATTGCTGAGCCATCTTGTCAGCCCCAGGAGCAATTTTTTGTTGTTGTTATAATATGCTCTTAAAATAGATTGTATGCTGGTGTGGAATGCTTCACCTCGGACATTCCCTGGAGTTAGGCTGAGTGAAACCAGGCAGAGCAAGACTCTCAGAGTGCTTGCGTCGTCAGCACTATCTTAATGTGGAGAAATTTCCAGTGATTTTTCTCACAAAAAAAAAAAAAAGTCTCCAGGGCATTATTCCGCGAACAAAAAACTTGATGAAATGTTTGTGCTATTTTAAAATTGCCAAATCAAGGACATGACGTGCTTTAAAAGTCACTGCCAAAAATATGAGAAGCATCTTCCAGACCCAGAAAAGTGAGTTGAAACATCTGTGCTTGGTTTCCATTGTGGAGGACAGGGCTGCGTGACTGATAAGGATGGTGCTTTGCACATAAATGCTGTAATGCCCTGGGCACAGTTTCACACACCTTGGAGGAATGGTGGGTTTGTATCCAGATGTGCAGGTATGTGTGAATGCTCTAAGGATGGAGAGGAGCCAGCCCACAACAAGGATGGGTCCCTGTGCGTGTGGTACCCCCTGGGATTAGTAGCAAAGCAGCCATGCTAGAACCCGATATTGCTGTCTATATTACTATGTCTGTTGTTAGTGAAAAGATCTGTGTGTTCTACATTGCATTCTGTCCATTGGCCTGTTAACAGACAGTTGGTTGGTCTCCGCCGCTTGCCGCTGTGACTCAAACAGCTACAGACATTCTGGTGTGTGTCTTCTGGAGCATAGTTTCTTCTGTCTTGGGTAAATCCTTGGGAGTGGAAAGGCTGCATCACATGGCAGTTTATGTGTGATTGTACTGTCAACTTGAGAGGATCTAGAAGACAAACCACTGGGCATGTCTCTGGGGAGAGTTTTTAGATTGGGTTAAATGAGATGGGAAGACACACCCTAAACATGTGTGGATGGGTGGCTTTATTCCAGGGACTGGAGTCCCTGACTGAGGAAAAGGCAGAAAGCAAGCTGACCTCTCTCTCTCTCTCTCTCTCTCTCTCTCTCTCTCTCTCTCTCTCTCTCTCTCCTTGCTTGCTTACTACAGTACTACAGGTGCCTCCATCTCTGCTTCCATGCCTTCCCCAGATCTGATGAACTGTATCCCTACAATTGTGAGCCAAAATAAACCCCTCCTCCCTTAAGTTGCTCTTGCCAGGTGCATTGTCACAACAGTGAGAAAAGGAACTAATGCAGTGTTTCTAAGTAACTGCCAGGCAACCTTTTAAAATGGCTGCATGGTTTATGCCCACCCTGGCTCAGCATCTTCACCATTTGGCCTTATCAGATGTTCTAACAGGAGCCTAGTGCCATTTTCTTATCTCTCACCTCTCTAACAACAATACTACCAAACTTTTTGGTTACTTCTTGGCATTGGTATCCCTTCAATATTAAATCTGGCTTCAGAAGTCTTTGTCCTGGAAACAGGTACATTGTTGTGGTTCTTTAGAGCCACAGTGTGTTGGGGAAATTGCCTCTGGATCTGTGGCTCATCTTCTCCTTTTCATAATGAAAGTCTTAAATTAGCAGAGTTCTAATTTTTAAAAGAATTTTTATCAATTTCTGCCTTGGAATTTGTACTTTCTAGATACCATCTATGAAACTTTTGGCCTTTAATATGCTCTGAAAGTTGTTCTGTAACATTTTCTTCTAGAAACTTTGAAGTATGAATCCAAAGTCTACATAACAGTGTGAAGGAAGGTAAAATCCAAGGCACCCACCCCCACCTGTATAGATTCCCAGTGGCTCCAGTACCTCTTCTTCATTCATTGAATTCCCATGGTGCCTGTGTTGAAAATGCATTGACCACTATGGGAGCCCAAATCCCCTGAACCCACTCTCATTAGTTTACCTTCTTTTTCTGTGTTGTTCTGTTTAAGTAACTTTATTGATCATTCCTCAAGTTTATTAATCCTTTCTTATATATTATCCAGCCTTTTAACAATACTACCCCATATATTTTTTCAAAATATACATTTTGGTGGCTGGGGAGGTGACCCAGTGGCTAAGGGTGTTTGTTCTTCTTCCAGAGGATCCACAGCAGGTGGCTCACAACTGCCTGTAACTCCAGGGGACCCAGCACCCTCTTCTGGCCCTCACAGGCACCTACACTTACTTGGCATGCACACACACAAGCACAGATTCAAGCAAGTCTTCCACTGTAACTCATGAGGAACTGGGAGGTCTACACATGACATGGAGTCTTGGTGCATTCATGTTTAGAATTCCCAAGTATCCTCTGCGTTCCCTGTCTCTGTCCTTTATACTTACATCTCTCATGGTTATTTTATACTGCTTCTCTGACAAATTCAACCTTTATAGTCACCTCTGAATTTTCCCCCACTGACTCATGTCTCTGTCTCTCTGTCTCTCTCTCTCTCTGTCTCTCTCTCTCTGATTTATTTATTTATTTATTTATTTATTTATTTATTGTGTATACTGTGTTCTCTCTGCATGTATGCTTGCAGGCCAGAAGAGTGCAACAGCTCTTATTATAGATGGTTGTGAGCCATTATGTAGTTGCTGGGAATTAAGCCAGTGCTCTTAACCTCTGAGCCATCTCTCCAGCCTCGACTATACATCTCTTAACTCTGAATCTCTTTCTTGCTCAGTAATTCCTTAGAATGGTATATAGTTATGGTGTTGTTTTTTTCAGACTCTGGATTCTGTTGTCTACTTCTGAAGAGTGTTGAATCCCAGTAGTAAGAAGTTAATTCCACAGCCGTGACTGTCACCTTGGTTCTATTGAGACTTGGTTCTAGGTTTTGTTACAAATCATCTATTCGGGTCTTCCTATTATATTTTCAAGCAAACAAAATAAAACAAAACAAGCAAAAAAAAACCAGTGACCTCGCCCTTTAGAAGTGCTTGGGATGTCAGTGAGAGCTCAAGGTCTGCCGGATGCAGTAGTCAAGAGTCTGTCATTATGGCAAAATAACTGAGAGAACACATTGTAAGGAATAAAGGTTTCTTTAGGTTCATGGTTTTAGATGTTTCAAATCGTAGTCATTTGGTTCTGTTGGTTTAGAGCCTGTGGTAGGCAACAACACATCTTGCTTAGACAGGACTGTTGCCCTCATGGTGATCAAAAGCAAAGAAAGAGACAAGAAGGCTCCAGAGTCCCATTATGCCTTTCAAGAACATGGACCAATGACCTAACTTCCTCCTATCAGGTCCGTCCTAATAAAGGTTCCATCATCTCTATTATAGTTTTCATCTCTGTGATAATACACTGACCAAAACAACTTAGAGAAGGAAAGGGTTTATCTCATCTTACAGCTCCCAGGTCACAGTCCATCACTGAGCAAAGTTAAGGCAGAAACTTGAAGGCAGAAACAGACACAAAGACCATGGAGGAATGCTTATTACTAGCCTGCTCTCCATGTCTTGCTCATCCTTTCTTATAGCACTCAGGACTGGGGATGGTACTTCCCACAGTAGGCTGAGCCCTTCCACATTAATCACTAGTCAAGAAAATGCCTGACAAACAAGCCCACAGGTCAATCTGATTGAGCAGTTCCTTGACTGAGGTTCCCACTTCACAGATGATTCAACTTGACAAAAACTATACAACCTTAATGGTGTAGGAAGCTGTTGGGTGAGCTTTCAAGACATGGGCCTTTGGGAGATACTTCCAAACCACAGTCTCAGGCCCCAGTAGCTCAACTGGAACCAAGCTATCTCCCTAGCACTAGGCATGTGCTAACAACCTCTGTTCAGCTCTTTCAGGATTCTAGCTGGTGCATTCTTCTAGGTCTCTTGGAGAGCCATCCATACATGCTGTTCAGGACTCAACATTGAGTGGATATTTAGCATCTTGAAACTTCCCTCCTCGTGGTTCTCCCATTTCTTTGATTTTTTCCAACATTTTCATAGCCCCAGACTCAGAAATGTAACTCTTCGGTCCACTATCTTGAGATCTGTTCCTGGTACATCTCAATGATGACAAATGGCTCACTGGGAAGATGTCACCTTTTTTGTGTTCCTTACTACAAAGGCCATGTCCACTTGGATTCTTGTCTGCCTCTGACTCCCTGGTACTCTCAAATGGTTCCTTTCTGTACAGACAGGTTTAGCATCATTATTGTATAAAGAATGGGTTTTTGATGTAGCTTCACCTTCCTGGCTAGGATCTGAAAGGTACCTGCCTCTCTGTGTGTGTGTGTGTGTGTGTGTGTGTGTGTGTGTTTAAGCTAACTGATACAACAGCTAATAAATACCACACTGTAGAAAACTGATTCTATCACTAGTCAATAAGCATTTGTAGCATTTCTTTTCCACAAGTAAAAGAACATTGGTTTTTATATCCTACTTTACACAGCAATATATAAAAGGCTCTATGTGGTCCAGTGCATTTTCTTTTCTAAAGGATTTATTTTGTTTTATGTGTATGAGTGATTTGCCTATATCTATGTGTGTATGCATGCCATGCTCATTCCTGGTGCCCAAAGGGGGCAGAAGAGGGCATCAGATACCCTAGAACTGAAGTTCCAAATGGCTGGGAGCCACCATGCAGGTGCTGGGAACTGAGTTCAGGTCCTCTACAAGAGCAGCCAGTGCACTTAACTGCTGAGCCATCTCTCCAACCCCTCGAGTACGTTTTCTAAACACTCATGGATCCACAACCCTAAACAAGGAAGATTCTTGGGGGAATAAAAGGGCAAGAGAAAGCTTTCCTGAGACAGCTACAGAATAGAGCTGTAAGGGTGACAGGCAACACGTTTAGCAGGTCTTGACTTTGATCAAAGCCCAGAAGGAGGAGGAGGGAGGGGAAGAGGAAGATGAGGGGTGGAGGAGAAGAAAAGGGTCTCCCGGGAAGCTGGCTCTGTGCAAAACTGCTACCCTCAGTTCTCTTCCCAGAGACACACATGGCATGTCCAAGCATCACACACACACACACACACACACACACACACACACACACACACCACAGAGGACAGGTACCCAGAGACAGGCATGACATGCCCAAGCATCACCCTCCCACTCCACCTCCTTGTCTGTAGAAAATTCCTGACCTAGGTGGCACTTGGGAGTGTGTAGTTCCACAGAAATAACACTTGAAATAGGCTTGAGAACTTCAGCATTCTAACTAGTCACAAATTAGTAGTGACACAGTCACATCTGGTACTGGGCCCCTCCAGAGCTGCTCTGACAGTCATAGCGATGCCAGAAGGTCAGAGTGGGCAGCTCGATGGAGGAGGGCTTTTAGAATGGTACATTCAATGGGATCAGTTTCAGTGACATTCAGACAGCCATGCTGGACCTCATAATAAACCCAAAAGTCCTACTTGGACTCCATATCCCTGTGCCCCTTCCCTACCCTGTAAGGGGAACCCAGCAGCTTGCATCAGAATCTTGCAGTCTCTTCATGTAATCCAGTCTGGCTATTAATAGGACTTCTAATATTTCCTTACAGAACCTCTTGTGTTGTTTCATGCAGTCCACTCAGGAAACCATCCACCCCAGAAATACAGAGAGGAGGAGTCTAACTGAGCTGACCATGGTGGAATGAAGAAGGGATAGGGAAACTGATCAGAGATGAAAGAAAAAGACAAGCATGGGCATCTGGTGGGGTTTAGGTGGGAATACGAGAAAGAGCTGGAGACAACCCCCACCCCCAACCCCCGCAAGTGTTTTCTTTATAAAACCTGAAGTTTGTTGAAAATGGTTGTCTGGTGGTTTGAATAGGAATGTCCCCCATAGAGTCATGTGTTTGAATGCTTGGTCATAGGGAATGATGCTATTAGGAGGTGTGGCCTTGTTGGAGTGGGCGTGGCCTTGATGGAGTGGGCGTGGCCTTGATGGAGTAGGCGTGACTTTGTTGAAGGAAGTATGTCACTGGGGGTGGGCTTTGAGGTTTCCTATGCTCAAGCCAGGTCCAGTGTGTTTCTCTCTTCCAGCTACCTGCGAATGCAGATACAGAGCTCTCAGCTCCTCCAGCACCATGGCTGCCTACATGCTACCATGCTTCCTGCCATTACAATAATGGTCTAAACCTCTTACCTGTAAGTCAGCCCCAAGTAAATGTTTTCCTTTATAAGAGTTGCTGTGGTCACGGTATCTCTTCACAGCAATAGAAACCCTAACTATAACAGGTTGTCCAAAGGTGTTTAAGAAAACCAATTGGGGTGAGTTGAACTACTTTACTCTTTTGGAAATCCATGTATGAGCTATTGAAAGAAGCAACTGAAAATGCCTGGCTGGTCATGGGAGACAAGCCACCAGTCCCCCTGGCAGGACACAGAACTTGTTCTCAGTCCCACTGGCACCCATCTTGGCCCCATGTTCTGCCACAAGAGGCTTTGCTCCATTCTGCCAGCCATCTCTGGGAGGGGCTGTATGACTCTCTCCACTATAGTCCAAGGGAGGTCTTTCCATCCTTTGCAGGTAGAGAACAGTAGAGGAGGCCGGGGTAGGACCCCATGATGACTCAATGCTTCCAGCTTGATCCCTCTGACTGCTCCTGTGGACCTCTTCCCCAGAAGCTCTGAGTCCCCACACTAACTGGACTGGATCCCTTCTGACTTTCTAGCCCCCTGCAGAGCTTGCCCAGTTAACAAAGAAATAGGTTCAGGGAAGGAAATTTCATCGTGTTTAACCATACGTACAGTGTCCTTTCCCCAGGGCTGCCCTTGTCTCCTTCACTCTTTCTCTGTATCCTTTCTAAAGGTGGCATTTGTATTTAAGGAAGATCTCAGAGATGGTCTTAGAGATGACCACAGTGACCCTGGACATCATGTGTTCTCCAGTGCTCAGTCATCAGTCTACTGATGTTACTGTGTGAGACGGGAGAGAGCTACTAGGGGATGGAATGCCCCTTAGAATAAAAGGATCAGACTCCTAGGATGCCAGGTGGGCAGGGCTGATCTAAGGTAGAGGGAAAGGTCTTAAGCATCAGGCAGACTTCTCCCAGAAGGAAGATGCTGGATCTTGGAACTGGCTTTGAGATAAGGAGCACCCAGTATTTCCTTAGCCTTCAGAGGGCAGCAACCCAGTCTGCCTCCTTTACTGTTGTGTCTAAGAGCCCCCAGGCCATCGGTTGACAGGTAGCAGGTGTGGAGCAGATGTGAGTGAAGGAACAGGTTGGCAGAACACAGCCTTGGCAAACATAGGGTCATCTCAATGCCCCTTGGCTAGGAAGATGATGAGCAGCCCCCAGATGGCCTGGGTAAAGAAAATGCCTATGACATCTCCAGACAGGATTACATCACTAAGGAGTACACTCTCCCCTCCCCCCATAGTGTGAGCATAGCATAGGAGATTTGGCTAACACGTGTTTCCCTCCTGCCTACAGTGTGCCAAGCTGGTTGTAACCCGAGCAACGTAACCAGAATCCTCCGCCCTTCCATGTCCTTCCATTCACTGTCTGTTCCCTGGCATACACTTCCAAGAGCGTCTCTGTAACTGAGGGGTCTGCTTCTTGTCCCCTTCAGTTTCCATATGATGTTTCTAAGGGCTCACACCCATTGCTCATACAACTTGCTTGGAAATACATTAGAATGTTAACCATTCCAATTCCAGTAGGGGCAGAGCTGCTACCCATGACTTCATAAGGCTTGTCCTTTGTTCCAGGCCATCCTCCCTCCTGCCCTTCCCCAGATCCTGCCACTTTGAATTTCACCCAAACTTCAGACACCCCAGTGCTTTTGCCAGTGTGATCCTCTGCTGGTGCCTTGTCTAATATGAAACAGTCTGCTAAGAGCCAGGAGACAAGGAGGGGCATAAGAATTTTGTTCACCTTGCCTAGCCCCAGGGCAGCCTTCTAGCCTTCCCAGTGGTGCCTATAGAGAGCTTCCAGTATTAAGCTCACAGGGATGGCAGGGAATATGCTGGGCCCATTCTCAGAAGCTGGAGTCAAGTGGCCAGTCAGGAGGCACCACATCCAGATAAGGGAATGGAACTGTGTACTCTGAAAGGTCGATTCGTAGTGCTTGGAGTCTCAGGTACCTGGGCTGCCATCAGAAGCTACCTGGAACTGATTCCAGAGCAAGGCTCTCAATCCTTGGGGATGGGCTTTTATCTCAACTGGCTGAGATAGGGATGCTGGCTTAAATTATAACCTGGGCCCACCCCTCCTCGGTGCAAACTCTTCTGGGCCATTCGATCCTCTGAAAACCTTTGTTACGACCCCAGCAGAGGTTTCCATTTAGCTACCCACTGTTCCAGCGGTGGGTATGCCAGTTCCCAGCAGTTTGTCCTCTACAACTCACGGCCTTAAACACCACCAACAGCCCCCTGGTCTCACAGTATCCCCTCGTGCTCAATGTCCCCAGTGTTCTGGTATTCCAGCACCTTGCCTCCACAGTCTACTACTCCTAGGTCCCTGATTGCTGGCCCGCCCCTATGAGGGAACCTCTTTTGTGGGTCTCAGCCACTTTCAGTATCCTGTTTCTGTCTTGCCTAGCCTTGGCTCCGAGAGCCACCCGGGGTTCTTGTGCCCCTGTCCCCAGTTTCCCCGCCGCCACCGCTTGAGCATCTCCATCACCACCCTTCGTCCCTGAGTCCCACCTCGCGGTCTCCCGGGTACCCGAGGATCCCCGCAGTCCTGGCCCCGGCCTCCCGCGTCCCCCGCGTCCCCAGCCCCGCGCCGCTGACGCCATGACGCCGCGGCGGAGCGAGGGGCGGAGCGGGCGGCCGGACGAGCGCGGCTCGGAGACCGGTCCCGCAGCAGCTGTGCGCCGTGGCCGATGGACATGGGCACGCAGGGATCGGGGCGCAAGCGGCTCCCCAACCGGGAGCGGCTGACGGCGGAGGACGACGCGCTGAACCAGATCGCGCGCGAGGTGAGCGAGGCGCGGCTACAGCTGTCAGCTTCCCCCGCGGTCCCCAGCCGTCCCCAGTGGTCCCCAGCGGCCGCGCTTTGGGCCGGGCCCCAGGAGCGCTGGGCCCCGGCTTTTATCCACGGCCTGCGGACTACTCGGCACCGGCCACACGCCGCTGGCGCTACTACCCTCAGTTCCAGATCCTGGTCCTTGTGGGCCGCTAGTCCCGGGGACTGACTCAATCGGGCCACCCGGGGCTCAAGGTGGCGTGGTCGAGTGGGGATCTAGTGCCCCTCCTTGTATCGGGAAAGGAGGTTAGGCCGACCCTGATGACCGGTGGTGGTCCAAGAAGCCACATGGCCTTGCTGAAATGGCCCCAGTTGGTTGGTGATCATTGCCACACAGGGATCTGCTTGGGAGTAACTTAGGGGTCCCGTGTCTGGACCAGCCTGAGAGCAAGCTAGGGCATACTTGGACGTTTGATAAAGTTTCCTGAACAGTTCATTACAACAACAAACGCGTTCGCTAATGAACTTCTCGTGTGGCAAAGGAGGGCGCATGGGTGTGCGTGTCTGCACAAACGCCTGGTTTTCTCCCACAAAGATGCAACCTTTAGGCTGCGGCAGCATGCGTGACACGTGGAAAGACTAGAGCAAACTGGTAGCAGCCGCTCTGGGGGAGGGGGCCGACTGGTTAAGACGTAGGGTGGACAAAGGAATCAGAGAAATTTGTATTGCCTTTCTGTTCCCTTTGAGTTGAGCGTCCTATGCACATACTAATTAAAATAAAAATAAAAAATTTAAAATGTCCATGTAGGTGAAATCCAGGCTCCTCCCCTCTCTTCTGAGCAGGTTGTGATGGAGAGTTAGCCTATATATTATTTCTGCGTGGAAAAACTTCCCAGCAGTTTAGGCTGCTGTTACATTGGAGAAGTAGTGAGTGTTTGTAGTTGTGAATGCCTGCCTTCAGTTTTACTGGTACGTGGGTCCGTGTTTACAGAGCACTGTGTAAAGAAAGGGTTTTCTCTGTACAAGACAGGAGAGCACTTTCCAGCAAACTCCTACCCATCCCCTGAAGCCCAGTGGACAAATTCCGTCCTCTGTGAGCCCTTTTGACACTTAGCTCTCCCGTGTCATCCTAGGCATAAGTCCCTGTCTGTACCTGGTGCAGTTGGCAAAACGTGCGGAGGGTAGTTGGTTGCTTATAGAAGGCGACACCCAGCCAGGCAATATCTTATACCAAGAGCTCATTCGAGACAGGTGCACAGTGGGTGATTGATGTGTTGGTTACAGGACCTTTGGCTAAATACAGACACTTGCTATATGTAGTGGCTTGCATATAATTTCCTGGTTACAACAGTCTCTTATGTGACTACCCAGCAAACAAGTGTCCCTGGGAGGGCCAGAGTGTCCCACAAATCCCGGTGGTTGCAGGACAAAGGAATGAGAAGATTGGGAGTCCCATAAGCCAGTCTCTTATCGACTGTTTGGTATAAAAATAGATTGGAAGCAGAGAACAGGGAATGGCTCTGCCTTGCACTCAGGGAGCTGCAGTCAGCAGTTATAAAGACAGGCAGGAGTCAAACTTGAGCTTCCAGACAGGTCGGACCACTCTGTACTAACTCTGCTGGTCTAGGAAAGCCAGCTTCCCAGCCCCCTACAGCCCTGTTCTCCACTCTGAAAGAGAGGCAGACTCTCTGAGGCTGTGGAGACACACAAAGGAACAGCAGGCAAAGTATATCCAACCAAGGCATGAAATGAGTACACCCCCAAATGAGACAAACTCCCGGTGAAAGTCAACCACAGATGTGGCTCTTACCCGGATCCAGTGGCATTCAGTGAAAAGATTGGAGGGAGCAGGTGATGCTGTCTGCTCTGCTACAAATTGGATTCTGTTGGCCAATTGTGAAGTTAAATCAGTATTCAGATGGCAGGTATCTATTCCCTAAATTATTGAATTTTCTCATGGACATTAGCAAAATTGTCTTAGGCTTGGTTTCCAGTTTACTCTTTAATCCATGATCATGGCATCGATCACCCAACCCTGAACAGCCAAGCGTTAGCAGGAAAACTGGCAAGGCCTTGGATCAAAAAAGGGTCTGGAAACATGGGTAGAATTATCTTGTCATCCCAGCACTAGGAGGATGTGTGCGGACTTGGGGACCAGTTTGGGCCACAAAGTGAGACTCTATCTCACACACACAAAAATAAGAGTGGGTTGGAACCTGTAGATCAACAGTGCCTGTAGAAGATCCATCTGATCAGAAAGGTCATGAAAGGGTCCAAAGGTTTGCAATGAAAGAGAATGCCAGCTAGCAGATAACATTAGAGGCTAACATTGAGCTCTTGAAGGATGTATCTACCAGCCAGATGGTTTGGCTGCCAGGACAAAAGCCCTGACCACTTGACCTAGACAAGGGACACATCGCAGCAGAGTATGGAAATCCCAGGAGAGAATGCCAGCTAGTACTTATATGTCAGTACTACAGGCTCCTGTATGCTGACCCCATTCACCGGCAGACATGCTGTGTGGACTTCATTGACTTTAGCCTCAGCCAAGGGATCATTCCAAGATGGATCCCTGAATTATAGTCCCCTCAGTCTTCCTGAGACCTAGAAGCAGCTCTCTGAGGAACCTCTGCAGGTCTCTAGAGCTCTCTTGCTCCAAATTCTGAGACCACAGATGACTGGCTTCCAAGAAGTCCCTGTGGCAAAAGGAGACAGGACTATCCATGTCAGGCTGGGATCTGGGGAGGGCTTCTTGTCCTGTGCACATGCCAACTAAGGACAGGGCATCCCTGCCCCGAATCCTTTAGGGAGTTGTATAGACCTGAGTGGAGGCAGAGTGGTTATGAGAGTGGCAGGAAGGTTATGAGGGTTGCCTTCAGGATGACAAGTAGAGATTCTGGGTCATAGGGGTAGGGGACCCACCCAGTGGAGTGGAATAGGAGTTCAGTTCTCCTGGGGCTTGGAAGCTCTCTGAGAAAAGAACAGAGGCTTTTAGTGCCCCCTCCACAGTCCGCCTTGTCTCTTTCCATTTCCACAGGTCCTATCTGGCTCCAACCCAGCAAGTAGACAGGTTGTCATTTAATACGCCTTTGGCACATCAGTACTGATTGGATCATCTTTGGGAGGTGAAATTATAGCGTAACATTGGGGGATGCCAGCATTCTCCAGACAGTAAGACGTGGCCTTCCAGGAGGCTGGGAGTACCAGGTCTCACATCTGGGCAGAGGTGTTGCTGAAGTCTTCAGAAGGTAAATCTCCAGGCTGAGTCTTCCTTCCTCCCACATAGACCTTCTGCCAGGGACTTTGGGAGGGCCTGGACCTCCTTCAGCACTGTACCCAAGGCTGTTGTTCAGTGTCCTCTCCCGGACTTTCCAATGCCACAGTCACAGCAGCTGGCTTCATTTGGGTTTGTCCATCATGAGCTAGTGAAGTCATCTCCTTGGGTGGTGTTGGTCCCTCCCTGTGTGGCCTACATGAGATGCCTTTCCACATTCAGCAGGGCAAGGCAGGAAGGGGAGGAAGATCTGGGTAGCCCTCCTAAGAGAGATACAGATCTGGGGGATGGTCATCATCTGTAAGGTATTATGAATGGCCATTACTGTCCCTGAAGCCTCTTGTCCAAGAAAGTCACTGGCAGTAAATCCTCCCAGCATGTAATCCAGGAGCATTGAATGTTGAAAGCTCAGAGCCCATCCCCAACTTTGCCTTCACTAGACCAAAGTTCTTGGTATGTAGACGATGCCCACCCCCCATCTCCAGTAGAGTTCCTGGGAGAGGCAGCCTGTAGCCATTAGCTCACACATGTGAGGACAGAGAATGTCACTCTCCCACCCTGGTGACTTCCTGTCCTAGACTCACAGGCTGACGGTACATGTCCATGTTACCCTGCTGAGCCCATGCTCCATCCTGCTTGCCTCTAGAGCTCCTGCCAGAAACCACTAGCAGCCACATGCCTGCTGCAGGCTCTTCTTCTGGGAAACCTGCTGTAAGCACCACTTCTGTGTTGGGCAATCCTACTGAGATGGTCCTTCCACATGCTTTGCTTATCCTTCCAAACAGGCCTCAGGCCTCAGCCTGTGTGAAGTGAGCCTGTTTATGCACCTGCTTATTCAAGCTTCAAGGCCATTGAGATTTCCATAGGTTGGGGTGTGCTCATGGGTCTAGCTCATTTTAGACCCTTACTTCCACTACCTTTAGCACCAAGCTGACCTGGCTTTCTTGGATTGAGGGATCTGGGAAGAATTCAGCTACCATGACGGACTCCTGGCCTCTGTCATAGTCCCCATGCCCCATTCCCCCAATGTGACAGCACACTAGGGCCAGCCACTGCCTGAATTCAACAAAGGGAGGTGGTGCTTTTTGCTACCTAGCCTCTTAATTTTGGTCAGATGCCTTTGTTTCCCAAGACTAGTCAACTCATAAACACTTAGTGGACACTGGCTGACTATACCACCCAGGGTGTTTAGGTTATTACTGTGTCATCAGGAAGTGGTGGTACTCCACCTTCCATAGGGTGGGGGAACATGTGGCTGTTCACTGTCCAATGTGAAGAGCTGCCCCACATCAAACACTAATGTAGCCATCCTGGGTGGCCCTCCTAAGAGAGACACAGATCTGGGGGATGGGCATCATCTGTAAGGTATTATGAATGACCAAAACAGGAGTTCCTGGGCCTATGAGCTTGGACTGTTGCTGTGATTTCCAAAGGATGGAAGAAGCTAGAGAGGATTCCATCTCCTTTGGACTGCCCTGCTGTCTCTGGTGGCCTCTAGGCCCCACCCATAGCTATTTCTATCAGAGCCAGCTGTCTCTTCCTCCGTCTGTGGAGAGTCTAAGGGATTCCTAGCTCCATGCTCAGTGTCGGGATTTTCCTGTGAAAGGCTGAGGAGACCTTAGGCTGAATGGTGAAGACCACAGTCCTGGACTGTAGTCAAGATTGTCACCTGTAAGTCTCATCAAAGTATGGGAACAAAAAGAAAAGGGGACAACAGTGAACCAGCCATTCTTAGAAGCTTCATCCCACAAGCGTACTTAATGTCCCGTCTAAGACTTCATTGCAGATAACAGCCTACACTCAGGCAACTTCACCCATCCCTGGGACAGCTGTCCCCAGCTGACCTGGGAGCCCTCAGTGTAACCTTTCATGAGGCAGACACTAGTGCTCTCTGCCTTTCTATATCCAGGACTTCCTCTTTGCACTCCTCCACCTGGAAAGGTTTAATTTTTATCTCAGCAAACTAATATGCAGTTTTACTATTGTTCATGTTCTCAGGCCATTACCAACACAGCTGGACAGGTCTTTTAATTGTTTTTTAAATTTAGAGTTTTTAAATTTTTTAAATTTATGTTTGTCTGTGTGAATTTATGTGCACCATGTGCATGAAAGAGGCCAGAAAGTTTTGGATTCCCTGGAACTGGAGTTACAGACAGTTGTGAGCCACCATTCAGGGTGCCAGGAACCGAACCCAGGTCTGCTGTAGAAGCAATTAGCCGTCTTAATGGCTGATCTGTGTCTTTGGTTCCTGAACTGTCCTTTTAATATTGTCAGACCCTGACACTTCTCTAATGAGAACATGGCTTCTTACATCACTGTGTGTATTGGTTTGAAAGCCCTAACGACGAACTCAGTCACCAATATTGCCTCAGTGTCACGGTAAGGACAGAAATCAAGCACTGCCCCTTGGTGTCATTTAACCGAGAGCCAGTCCAAACTGGAATTTTGTATTTTGCTCTTTTATCTTCTATTATCCCGGTTTGCCTGTGGTATGAGTCTGAATACTGTCCTGTGAATCTGTCCCTGTGTCTCGGTCTCTATGTGTCTCACAAAGGGCTTTGCTCTGCCTTTTATTGATCAACACAGAAAGCATCATGTGGGGAAGGAATGAAGAACACTCTATAGAAATCTTTAGCAGAGTTTTACAAGGGATTAAGTCACAGACTCCAACGGACCCCAACTTAAAGATGGTAGTACAAACATTATTTTTTACCAAGTAATATCTAAATGTTGTAGGCAACGTTAATGGTGGATATTCAGTTTATAAGATTATTTTCAACCTATATTTGCTGTTTTCAGCAAATAATTAGCATGGCACACATATTGTTCTCTGGGCTAGGAGCATGGGAGAATACATAATTTAAGATTATAACTGTGCATTAGCTTAAGTTACAGAAGTTGGTTACATGGGAAATCCCAGGCAAGTCAGGTTGATTGTTCCATTGCTTTCTTAAAGGCAGATCAAGCAAACAGGCTGAGTACCCAGGAGGATGTCAGTCCTGAGTCTTACATGACCTCAAGGTATATTATTAATTGGCTGGGAGGTCCAGCAAAAGTTCCAGTTTCTAGACTGTAAAAGATATTTTCATAAATAATGTATTGCCACAGCCCTGTAAAAGCCAAATATTTTAAAGGGTCCATAAGTCCCTGAATGGCCAGGCGAGTGCCATAGTTTTCACAACTATTATAAAAATATTCTTATAAAAACATTCTTCATAGGTCTATCAAGCTTAGATGCTGTCTGTCAGCTTCCTGGATTGAAGACTGAGAGTAGGTATCCATGGAGACCGGTCCCCATTCCCCCACATCCTCACCCTGTATTTCTATTGTTGTGGGTTAAATAATATACTCATTGGCATAACGTCATGGTAGGTTGAGGGTATCAGCGGGGAAATATCAATAGTCCACTTCCCATGAAGTGGGTGGGTATGGGGACAAATGAGAGATGTCAGGTAAAGGGCTCAGGGCAATGGCCAAAGTACACCCAGGAAATGCCAGGGGAAGCGACCCTGCTGCATACCACACACCTCTTTGGGAGCTAGCCAGCACAAGTAGCTATTTCTTTTTCTTTAGACTGCTTACCTGTTCCCATAGCTATGATCTGCAATTCTTCAACGTCTTAACAAGCCCTTTCCGGTCCTGTTTTGTAATTAGTCGAGTCAGGCCATCATCCCATTCTGTTTACTCTCCACAACCCTCCCAGTCAGCTCTGGGAGTTCTCGGCTTTGACCTCCTCAGCTCATGCTCCCTTCTTACAGATCTGAAGGATCGATGGGGGGTGGGGTTTTTTTTGCCTTTTCGGGTGGGGGAGGGGTGAGTCCCTGTTTCCTGGATTGTAATTGTCTTTCTTGGCTCCAACCTTGGTTTTGCTGGAACATGTCCTTCTGAGCAAGGGTACCTTTTCCAAATATTTGCACATCTAAAGCAACTTTCCATTCTACCTTCCCACTTGATTGATAGTTTGGTTGTGTATGGCGGTCTAGGTTAAAAATAAGTTTCCAAAGAACGTCAACGGTTTCTCCGTGTCCTTTGAAGTGGTTTCCAATTGGCATTTTTTAATTGAAAAGAACCCTGTGCAGAAAGTGAAGGTGGCACCGGCCCTCTGTGGGGGAAAGGCTGCAATTTGTGGGCATTTACTTGAAGAAACACCGGCTGAGCCACAGCAGAGGAGTGTGGGACGAAGCTAGCGCAAGCAGGTTTGTCAAGGACGTGCCTGTATTACCTACTAAGCCAGTAAGTCAATGTGGAAAAGCAAAGTTAAAAATGAATTTCTGCCATCATCTTAGTGCCTCTTCCTATTTTATTCTAGTAGTTGGGGTTGTTCTGAGCATTTTAGTCCCTCCCATGGTGTCAGTGTTGTAACCTGCTTTTGTTCACTGGACCCTGTGGCAGTCACTAGTCTTACCATCATAGGCTTTTCCCATATGTATTGAGCATGACTGACTTCATTCAATCTGGAGATGACTATCCAGAAGTTCTGTGAGGTTTCTGGTGTCCCCACCCCACCAGCCCTCTTCTCTCTTCTGGGCACAGTGACCACTGATCTTCCTTTTGTTCTGTCTACCTGTCTGTCTTTTGTTGGATCGTCTGGGGCAGAATTCAAGTTAATCTACTCCTACTCGATATACCTGAACTATATTTAATTTTAATTGCTTGAGGTTTCCCTCCTGCCCCGCATCCTTTTTCCCCCTTTGTGATTCTTCCTTTTAAATCTTGTTTGATTGTGTATTAATTTATTTTGAGACATAAATCAGATCTGCCTTGAGATTTACAGAGCTCCTCCTGCCTCTGCCTCCCAAGTGATGGGATCAGAAATGTGTGCCACTGTACTCGGATCACATGCATTTATTTTATATGTGTGTATATGTGCAGGCATTCACGCATGTGCATCCCACAGGGCAAATGTCAAAGGATGACATGCGGGAGTCACTTCTCTCTTTCCACCATTCAGGGATGAAAGTCAAGTAAGTTGTCAGTCTTGGAGCAAGTGTATTTACCCACTGATCCCTCTCTCTCCCCCCCCCCCCCCCCCCCCAAATACAGAGTCTCACTATGTAGTCTAGGCAGGTCTTGAACTCACTATCTTCCTACAAAGCAGATAAATCACTCATTAGTTTGGAGTTGAAAAAAGGGAAGATTTTGAGCTGATTTAGGGACACACACCTGTGATATTTCCCCTTGAAAAGCAGAAACAGGAGGATTGCTACAAATTCAAGGCCAGCTTGGGTTACATAGCAAGTTCTAGGAGGGCCAGGGTGATCCAGCAAGACCTTGTCTCAAAAAATAATAGTGTGTGTGTGTGTGTGTGTGTATGTGTGTGTGTGTGTGTGTGTGTGTGTGTGTGTGAGAGAGAGAGAGAGAGAGAGAGAGAGAGAGAGAGAGAGGAAGGAAACAGAAAGAAAAGAAAAATCCAACAAAATAACAACAGGCCCCCCCCCCAATTTTTTTTTTCTGTCATTAGGCATCTAGAATCATCAATTCATTCATTGGTTTGTCAAGTTCTCT
Source organism: Rhynchomys soricoides (assembly GCA_019843965.1). Taxonomy (NCBI): domain Eukaryota; kingdom Metazoa; phylum Chordata; class Mammalia; order Rodentia; family Muridae; genus Rhynchomys; species Rhynchomys soricoides. The sequence goes on from JADRCH010000116.1 coordinate 2,785,809, forward strand.
AGAACCTGAGATACACCTTACATTTAAAAAAGAAAGAAAAAAAATTCCCCTGGGGTTGGGTAGGCAATATGTGATCTAGCCTTGGCCTGTAGTAAACTCTCAAGTCAGCAGCTTGTGAGAGCCAGGAACAGTTAGCGTTGAGCCACTGGTGCCCTCTGTCAGGAATTCCACTCCCTTCTTGGTATGATTCACCAAGCAGCTCTGACCCTGTTTATATAGAACACCACAGGGGCTTGCACGCTGTCCGGGGACTCACCCACGGTCCATTCCGCTTTTCACCCCTTCCCATGCTGCACTGCCACCCTTGTCTTTGGTCTTTTATTCTTGCTTCCTACCATCTTCTTTAGCATCCCTTATCTGGGAAGATACAGGGATATCCAGGCTGACAGTCCCGGAAGTGGGATTTCCAGCCAACTGAGTAGGAAACATGGCTATCCCAGATATCCTGAGATGCTTCTCACTGGCCCTGGCCCATGTGCCCTCTCTCTCATTCCGAGCAGCCTGGCTTGTGGGTCATCCTGGTTGTGCTGGGAAATGTCTGCGTCTCTGAGGCTATCACAAGAGTCACCGTCCTTGATCACTGTTGAGCAGTTGCAGGGTGGCAGCACAACTGAGGAGGGCCTTCATTCTCAATTGTTCTGAAACAGATTGAAATAGCCACGTAGCCGGCAGCCACTGTGCTGGCAAAGGCCCCATAGCTCTAGAGCAGTGATTTATTCCTTATGGAGCTATATTATAATAGGCATAGCCTGTCATTTGAAATTCCAATTGAGTTTTCTTGAACCATGTATCACTCATGATCTGGCACAGAAGTGGAGGGAAATGGGGTACAGGTAGGAGGGGGTAGCCTGTGGTCGAGCTTTGCCTGAGGCATGATTGTGGAAAGGACACAAGGCTCAGGAAGATAAGCAAGTAGTCTTGGTGCTTCTCGTCCGGTTAGGATGTGGCCAAGGATCCAGGGCCAGGGATGAAACTCTCCCTCCTAAGTAAAGGGATAGAGCGGGGTAAGGACAGAGAGGAAAGATGGGAGAGAAGTTACAGGGAAGATAACCTGCTACCAGGTTGACCTCCAAATTCTTGAACCTCCTGCTTCAAGACGCTGGGAACACAGGCATGCGCCACTGCATCTGGCTTCCTAGCTGTGATTTAACTGCCTACACATCTTAGTGTCCACACGCCTGTGGGCTTCCCTGGCTCAGAGTATGAGATCTGGGAACTGCTATGATTTGCATATGAAATGAACACGTGCTCTCTCTCTCTCTCTCTCTCTCTCTCTCACACACACACACACACACACACACACAAAGAGCTGACATATTTAAGGGTTCATCCTTAGTTGCTCGTAGTATTTGGGAAGGATCTTCTTAGCGCTCCTTTAAGAGGTGGGGCCTAGCTGAAGGAGGTAGGACCAAGGGGTGTGTCTTTGGAGGCTGAATTTTGTCTGAGGGCTTCCTCTGTTTTTCACTCTCTGTTCGCTGCTGTCTATTGTGAGGTAGGAAGCCTTGACCATAAGCTCCCACCACGTGCTTGTCCTCAGAACAAGGCTCAAGGCTCAATTCCTCACATGTCTTCCTCATTCCCTTATGTTGTTATAGCAGGTATTTGGTCTTAGTGACAAAAGCCCACTGATGCTGTCCTTTGTACAAAGGACCCCGTATCCAGTATCAATACTGTGTTAGTATCACTTTTGTTTCTTGGTCCTCACTTTAAGTCAGCAGGAGGATTCACTCAGGTTCTCCATAGGACTCCATCCTCAAGTGGCCTAGGTGAATGCTTGTCTTGAGTGACTTCCTGAAGACCTGGACCGCACGAGCGGGGCTTGTTCACAACTGTTTATCTTTGGGCTTATCTGACCTCTTAGAAGCTACCAAATTACCTCCCTATTTTTAACCCATGCCTCCAGCCAGCCAGCGTGGTTGCCACATGGGTTGAGACGAGGTTATGGTCTTCTAATTCCTCATTTTGGTTTCCGATGTCTTCGTTCATACTTTGGGGTTCCTTAGCCTAGATGCTATTGGCTTTGGGGACCAGCTCATACTCCCTTGTGGGGACTTTTGTGTATACCATAGAAGGCTCAGCAACATCCCCAGTTTCCGATCAGCAGATGCCAGAAACTCCACGTCCTTGGTGGTGATAGGGGAACACGTTTCCAGACATTGTCAGATGCCTCCTGGCTCCTGGGAGAGAAGACACTGATTTAGGCATTGCCTCTCCTCTGTCAAATGTGTGCCTTGAGCCCAGATACTATGGAAGCCTGCAGCAGGCAGAAAGGCTGGCCCATATTTTGGTATTTCCTCCATCAGACATTCTGGAAAGTTGTGGAGAGCGAACCATTAGCCCAGAGGCAGGGAGTAGAGTGGGATGGGAGGGAGGTTGGGCAGTTCTAGAAGTCAGCTTTGGATTCTGGAAGTGGAGGCCCCAGCTGCAAATTTGCTGGCACTTGGCTGTGTTCCAGAAGTATGGTGGCAATGCCTAGGGGGGGGGTGATGGAGCAATACACTACAGACTGAGTAGAAGTGGCTTGGCTGTTGGCTGTGCACAGTCCTGGATGCTCCAAGTTCAAGGTCAAGCATATTCAGGTACAACCTTGGTCTGCTACATCAGCTGCCCACTTGAAATCCAGGTATGGTGGCAGAGGGAAAATAGGACACATCCCAACTCAGTGTGACATGTGAGGGTGGGGCTGGAGGGCCATTAATACTCAACCCAGATTGGCAGGGCACAGATAAGGGACCACAAAGGATCAATGACATCCACCTTTCCACCGGATTAAAATTGTCCCCATGCCTCCTACAAAGCTGAGCTTCTTAAAATAGATGCTGGGTCACTGTCTTTCCCAGAATCCCCTCCCCATCACCCTTGAGTCCCCGAAGCTCCCATCTTCGCAACTTTTTCACAGCTCCATATTCCCAGAACGTACTGTGCAGCCTCCACCCCTCTTTCTGTTAGCCAAGACAGGACTGTGCACACAGCACTGTCTGGCTGAGGACTCACACTTGCTCTACCCAGGGCGGTCCATTCCCTTAGCCAGTGGGATACAAGTCACCCTGGGCTGCTGAACGGGACAGGGAGGCCTTGCTAATGTTCTACCACAGTGGTTCTTGACCTTCCTGATGCTACAACCCTTTAAATATAGTTCCTCGTGCTGTGGCGGCCCCCCAACCCTCCAACCATAAAATTATTTTTGTTGCTATTTCATAACTGTGCTTTTGCTATTGTTATGAACTGTAATGTTGATATTCGTGTTTTCTGATGGCCTTTGGTGACCCCAGTGAAGGGGGTCATGACCCACAGGGTGAGGACCACTGCTCTAGCACATTTGCCTCCATCCTTTGTACTCCTCGATCTCATTTTTCTATGTGAATTGAAAGGGAAGCACATACCGGCTCTCCCACTCAATGACTGAAAACCCAGCTTTAATGTGAAGCTGATTCAGCTTCTTTTTTTTTTTAAACTTGGATTTTCTTTTACCTTTAGTTTCTTTCTCTTGGCTAAATATCTTTTCCAAAGCCTCCTCCCATAGATCAGGAGGGTTAATAATCAATGCTGCTGGTACTGCGAGAGAAAGGATGAGGGCCACATCCCAGCCGCTAGCCCTCTCATAGCAGTTTTTAAAAGTTTTCTTTAGGAGTGAGGTACCGTAACAGGCCACAACCCTCAGGGTGGTCACTCTGTATCCCACACAGTTTTTATTCTGCTCTATGAAGTTCAGAGTGATTTTAAATGAGGCCCACCTTCCCCCGGACAGCACCCTATGCCCAGTCTTCAATAGCCAGTTCTTTCTCTTTAAGCCCCCATGGGATCCCACAGTGATGGATTTTTCTCAGTGTGTGAATGGAGCCCAGCTCTGCTGCCAGCTGTGTTTGTATCATGGACCTCTGACTATCTGGAGGCCCCAGCATCTGCTTCTGTAGGTAGAAGGCAGGAGCCACTAAGAGGGCTCATGGTTGATGTGCATCCACAGCCCAGTCTGTCTTACTCAAAGAAGACACTGTCCCCTCCCTCCTTTACCTGCTGGCTTTCCTCCTTTGAGGTCTCTAGTCCATGACACTTCTTTGGGAAGCCTCATGACCTGCCCAGTTTCCACCCAGCCTGAAAATGTGTCCCTTTCCCAGATTCCTCTCCTTGATCAATGGGCTGTTGTCGCCTCTTGCCCCTCCCCCCACCATCTCCATGAGTCCTCCAGGCTGCCCAGTCCTATGATTGATGGACCTGCTGCTGCCAAAGCATCACCTGCGGGAGAAAGGCAAAGGCTAGGAGTGACTTCCTATTTGGTTTGTGGATAGCAACTTACGTGGGGAACATCTGTGAATATAGTGTTTGTTTCCCGGGCAAGTTTCCAGTCTCTGTCAAAGTTCATGCGTGGGTGGATGGAGTGTCTTTTATGGCTACCTCATTCTTAATGGACATAGCTCCTCAGTTCTCAGAAACTGAAGACTCTCTGCCCCTTAGCTTCCTCTGAGTTCACCAGCAAAGGGCCAACCACCCCAGAGACCACAGTCGTCCCTGTGGCCAAGGCCTCTGGGCTCTTCTTGCTATGAGAACTTTTCCTCCAAGCTCCCCAACCCAGCAGCATCCTCTTAGAGGCTCCTTGAGTCATGCTGAGTCTTTCATGGGGAATGCAGCATTGACCATCAACCTTGGGCTCCCTGCTGAAGGATGGAGGCTGTCATAAAGTCATGGCACATATGAGCTGGTGTGAATATCACACGTGTGATATCACACCAGCTCATATGTGATATCATACAGGTGTGATGTCCCCTGTGCCATCAGGCGAGCCTGCTGTCAGTGCACACGTGCTCAACAGGGGAGTTTTCCTAACATGCCCTCAGAAACTACACAGGACATCATGCCAGCCACAGTCACGTGTGTGCAATGGTCACCTGCCTGTTATCTATGCTTAAAGATGTAGAGGCCTGACACTTGTACCCAGGTCAAAACTCTTCTCAAGACTGGAAATTCCAGGTTCCCCTTTCCCCTTGAGACTACAGGTTAACGCATCCAGGTTCTCCCTCAGGCTCCTGGCTAAAGGTTCTACTCTAGGACCCAGGTCCTGCTACTTCAGGTCCCAGGCACCAGGTTCTGCTCTTAGACTTCTTGTTCCCTTCAAGACTCCAAGCTTTAGGTTTCAGGTTCTCAGACTTGGCTCTAGGCTTCAGGCTGTCTGACTGGGTTAGGGAAAGGCATCTTTGAGGTGGGATACTGGCCACCTGTAGGCCTCCCAGATTCACATGGATCCAAAAGGGAACACATTTGGGCTAATACATACCAGCCCTAAAGGGTCCCAGACATTTCAGGCTCACCTGTGTCTGTTGCTGGGCATGCTCACTGACTTTAGAGGTTTCGTTGTTCTCATAGCTCTGACTGTCCTGGAACTTATTATGTAGACCAAGTTGGCCTTGAACTCACAGAGATCCTCTTACCTGAGTGCTGGGAGTACAGGCATGCGCCACCACTCCCAGCTTGCATTGCTCTTTACAAAGCTCACTCTCTAGGCTTCTTTGGCAATGTCCTTGCTTTTTCCTGTAGCTGAAAAGCCAGTCCAGGCCTGGAATGTCCCTCAGGAAGGCAGGAGCTTGCTGGAAATGTGGCAGGAAACACCAAAGCCACGTACATGTGTACATGCCTATGTATGGCCTTCCCTGGCCTTGGAGGCCCTGGTCCCCTCAGGTTCAGGTGGAGATGGGGAAGAAATGCACTGGAGTTACCATCTCCGACAACCTCAGATGCTCAGGAACATCAGGGTTATACCAGCTGGTCAGGGAGGAACCTTAGGCTGGAAGGGCTGTCCCCAGCCCACTCAGGTCTTCGTGGACTCTCTCCAGGCTTCAGTGTTGACTGGTGGGGCTCCTTTTCCTGTGTGTCTGCTCAGTCTAAACCACATGAGGAGGAGCACAGCATGAGTCTTGTATTACACATGAGAGCCACAGGGTCCTGCCCCCCACCAATCAGAGCCTAGCACACATGTGCTCGATCACTCCTGCCCTCTCTCTCTTCCTCTCCCTCCTTTCCTCCCTCCCTCCCTCCTCTCATGTTTTATCCAGATGTAAACTCTATATAAATTTACATGTTCCACTTGGGATAGGTTGCAAGTATTTCCCCTAGATGGTTCCATCCTCAGATATGGCTGTCACAGGGGCATCTCTGAAACGGTATCTGGAAAGTTGTTTAGCCCAATTCTGAGAAAGCAAAACATGTTGCAAGGGAGCCTAGAGACAAGTGGCTTGCACTTCTGACCCAGTGGCTCTCAAAATGTGGCCTCCAGGCACAGGGTCTCCCTCACCTGGAAGCAGCTAGACATGTTGGATCCAGAGCCCTGGGTGCGGTGGGGTGGGGCTTGTGCAGTATACCTGCTGAGTGTGAGGAGCCCTGACCATCAGGACTTTGTCTGCTTGGGGTGGATGGAGGATCAGATTATCCCTATTATCCTGTATCTCCATTGAATGATGCTGCCTCCTTTTGCTCAGCAATGCATTAGGTTGTGATTGTTGCTGTGACCACAGACCCAAGGCTGCCAAAAGCTGCCTGCTGAGGAACTGCCCTATCACAGCACCTTTCTGAGGCAGAGCCTGGGGGGTGACCCTCACCCTGGGGGTGGCTCTTAGCACCCAGTAGATGCTGAGTCCCTAAGTGAACAGCAAGGGAATGAATTCCTGAATAAGCAGACTTAGCCTTACTTCAAAGTAACATCTGAAGGCTCTGCTTCTTTACAACTAGCTATGTATGGTGTGTGTGTGTGTGTGTGTGTGTGTGTGTGTGTGTGTGTGTGTAGCTGAAGACACACCAGGTGCCTAGGAGTAGTAGGAATTAAGCTGGTACAGGATAGGTTCTGCGGGCCTGAGCTTTGGTCCACTGCATGTTACCAGGTGGTTTGTGCCTCATCCCCCTTCATGTGATGGATGGAAAGGGGGTAGTTATAGCAAGACACTAAACCTTTTTCTGTCCACTCCTGCAATTCCTGGTACCCATTTCCATGACTTCTTTCCTGGCATTGCCCCTCTGGCTTTCTTATAATGTTGCACACTGGGAAAAAAATTCTTTCCAACAATCCAGAGGAGGGGCCTGTGACCTTACTAGGGGCTGCGTGGGTGATCAGGTCGCCTTGCACACTGCCAGTGTGCTGAAATCCCACACCCTAAAAAGGTATTCATTGTGTCCAGGAAGGCTCCTGCCTCGGATGGTGGCACTCACCCAGGGACTGAAGTCATTTGGATCCTGTATAGAACATTCTCCTGTGTGGCTGCCCGGCTGGGGCGAAGCACTTGAATTGCAGGAATTTCAATGTATTAATAGACTCTGCCAGGTGCAATAAATAGCTGCCTTTACCCGACCTTCACCTCTCAGAGTGCTGAACTTCTGAGAGGCCCTGAATACCCCTGGAGTAACAGAACACATATGAGGGGTCTCCCTGAGTAGGGGCAGGCAGCAGTGGGCTAGGGCCCACAAAAAATGAATGAAATGTTAAAGATGTGTCTCAGAAAAGCAGCTAGGCTAGTCTCCCCCTACCCCCATTCCCCACCCCCACCCCTCACCCTACCCCCCCCACTCCACCTCCCACCCCAGTGCTGGGGGTGGAATCCTGGGCCTCTTGGCACAAGAGGCAAGGATTCTGTCCTCAAGCCCCAGCATCAGACTGATCTTTAAGGCAAAACATAACCTGTTTTAGGCAAGATGTTTTTTTTTTTTAAGCTTAGAATTATTCTAGTTCTTTTTTTTTTTTAAAATCAGTGATAAAACACAGAGTAAGCAAAGGAAAGGTTTGTATTGGCTTACAGTCTCCAAGGTTTCAGTCCATAGTCAGCTGGCTCCATGGAGTCTCAGCCTGTGACGAGACAGCAATAACAGGAAGGCATGCCAGAGGGTTTCTACACCACCCATAACATCCAGGAAGTGGGGGCTGGGAGAGAAAGGGGCCCGGGATAAGATGGACCCTTTTGGGGCATCCATTCCTGTAACCTACGTCTTCCAATGACACACAAATGCCAGCTCCCTGACTGTACAGTTAGTGCCCCTCTTCCTACTTTGTTCAGTTCCATTTCCTAGCAGGAGGTTCCTGACCCAGTGCCCAGGCTAGAAAGAGGATACAAGGCTCATATCTTAGTGGTGTGTTTAGTGGGTTTAGAAAGCAATCCTGGAGGCTGTGCCAATGGCCTGAACCCCCCTAAAGCGTTTGCCAGTGAATCCGTAACTGTTTTTAAATTCATGCTTTTCAGTATTAGGAATCGAACTTAAGAACTTACACATGGTAGGTGAGCACTCTGCCATTGAGCTACATTGCCAGCCCTCTTTGTCTACTCATTTTGAGACAAGCCCCTGCTGCTATGTAGCCCAGGCTGCCCTCCAGCTTGCAGTCAACCTCTGGCATCTGCCTCCCAAGGGCTGAGATTACAGACATGCACCACTCTGCTCATCTGCATGTAATTCTGTGCTGTCGCTTTTTTTTTTTTTTCTTTAGTGTCAGCCACAAAAGTGGGTTATCTAGTGTCACCACTACAGAGGGAGGTATGGGAAGCCCTGGAAGGCCGCTTCAGGGCCTGGCTCTCAGCCCTGACCATTTCTCCTAATTCCTCCCTGCTGGGCTGTGAACAGGCCTCTGGGTCTCGCCAACTCCCTGGAGGCTCCTGCTCACCACTGTGGTCCCAGATTCCCAGCCTCCTTCCTGCCTATGCTGTTCCTTGCTCTCCACCCGGACGCCCTGCCAGCAGCAGGGAAGAGAGAGCTCCCAGCAGCTCGGTGCTCTGACTTCTGCCTCTGCTACTGCATCTTTGCCTCCCACTTCGCAGAAGCAAGAATATTGCCTTGGCAGGTCATTCTGCTGACTTCATCTTCTTCATGGGGTGGGAGGGGGTCATGGTTTGAATGGAGGTCATATGTAATGAGTGGAAACAATGACGGCTGTCTTCACCCTCCCTGCTTGTCACTTCATAATCCACTCATTTAGTCACTCAGCCTGAAATGGAACTTCAGTTTTCCAAAGCACAAGTGTGTCACTGAAGTGACCCAGCTTTTCCTGTTGGCAGTACTGGGGAATGAAACTCGGGGCTTCACATGCCAAGCAAGGGCTCGCCTCAGATCCTCGCCCCAGCATCGGAGAATATCTTGGGAGGGTGCTCTGAAAAAGAGCCCCAAAGGCAGAGAGTGAGCACCTTTGTGAGCCATAGCTCATTTGGCCAGGGAATCTGAACAACTGCCATTCAGTGGACACTTTATTATTATTGTTGTTGTTATTATTATTAATTATATTATTAATGGTATGGCAGCTCATCCTTGTAATCTCATAGAATGATTTCTGCTAAATTGGGGCCTGGCCTGGGCTTTCTGGTAAGCTTGTTAAGTGTGAATTACAGGCTCCAAAACAAAATAAACAAGCAAGCAAAACCAGAGACAATGAAATGGCTCAGTGGGTTTTTTTTTTTTTTTAAAAAGGCATCTATTTAACCTATCTGAATTTGATCCTCAGGACCCACTCGTTGGAAGAAGAAAATGGAGACTACAAATTGGCCTCCAACTTCCACATATGCCCCCTCACAAGCAAACAGACAAATAAATAAATAAATGTAATAATTTTTAACGGCTGGCAAGATGGCTCAGTGGGTAAAGGCACTTGCTGACAAACCTGACTATTTGGGTTCCATTCCCAGAACCCACATGGTAGAAGGAAAGAACCAACTCCAAGCTGTCCTCTGACTTCCACAGGCTATGCATTCATTGCATGCCATGATATATGCATGCATCCACGTGCACTCACAAGCACATGCATGCATATGCACACATACAGTAAATATTGGAAAAAACTAAAATAGTGAACCAGGCAGTGGTGGTGCGCACCTTTAACCCCAGCACTCAGGAGGCAGAGGCAGGTGGATTTCTGAGTTTAAGGCCAGCTTGCTCTACAGAGTGAGTCCCAGGACAGCCAAGGCTACACAGAGAAACCCTGTCTCAAAAAAACAAACAAACCAAAAACAGTGACTAAAGACCTTAAAGGAAAGTCTTGTGGAAAGGAGGAAATGGAGTTTTCCTAAATAACAGTGAGCAGCAGATAAGAGGGAATGTCAAGCAGATGCAGAGCAGCCTCGGAGAGGCCACACCTGGATGGCAGAGGGAGACTGCCCTTCTCCAGTGCTCTTAGTGGCCTAGCAGGGTCCAGGAGTGCTCAGAATGGAGCCCTTAGTGCCATCTCTGAGCCTGCATCACTGGAGATCCTTTCCTTTATCTCAGCTCCTCAGAGATCCCCAGAAGATAGGACAACAGAGCAGAGGGCAAAGCAGTTGCTCCTGCAAAGTTGGGGATATGTATTTATCTACCAAGTGGAGGATGTGAACTTATTTACTGAATAGGGGGTATGTGTTTTCTACTGTGGAGGATATGTATTTATCTACGGGGGGGGGGGGGGATATGCACTTATCTACTGAGTGGGAGATATGTGCCTATCTACTGTAGGCAGCATGTGTTATCTACCAAGTGGTGGGAGATAAGTGCTTATCTACTAAGTTGGGGGGGATGTGTGTTTATCTACTATGGGGGGTGGAGGATATGTGTTTATCTACTTAGTGGAGGATATGAATTATCTACTGAGTGGGGGGGATATATGCTTATCTATTAAGTTGGGGACGTGTGTTTATCTACTATGAGAGGTAGAGGATATGTGTTTATCTGCTAAGCGGGGGATATGAACTTATCTACTGAGTGGGGAAATATGTTCTTATCTACTGGGATGATATGTTTTTATCTACTAAGTGGGAGATATGCACTTATCTACTATGGGGGGGAGAATACGTGGTTATCTACTGTGGGAATATATATTTATCTAAGTGGGGGCTATGCACATATCTACTGAGTGGGGGGATATGTACTTATTTACTCACTGTGGGGACAAGTGTGCTTATCTACTGAGGAGGGTGGGGTGGTGTATGCTTATCTACTTAGTGAAGAACAAGTGGCATGTGCTCCTGCTCCTGGAACCCATAACATCTGTACAATGAAGCCAGCAATGGTATGGTGGTGGGAAATTGTGTGACCCCCTCCCCTAAACTCCTGTTATGTTCCTAACTGCCCTGCAGCCTCATTTAGAAGTGGGGCAAAAGACGATGTCTAAGAGTTAGTCAAGAGTGAATGCAGGTGCCAGGGCACAGGCATCTGTCTTCTAGATTTTGTTGTAGAAAAGTGAATTTTCTTCTAGCTATTACCAGTGGCAAGCTGCAAAGGATGCTCACGAGTTTTGGATTTTGTTTTACTCTTAAACTTTTGGGTCCTCTCTCTATGTCATAGTACAGAGCCTCCCAAGAGGCTGACATTACCCTGGCCTCAGCAGCCTCAACCATTCCCTCAGAATGAGTTGTACTTTTCTATATTTCCTGTTTGTTCTTTCACTCCTTATTTCTCCCATTCAACAAAGAAAGTTTTGACTAGACTCACACCAATATAACGGCGCCTTAGAAAGACAATGAGAGTCCTAGCCAGTGCCTATGCCAAACACAATCTCGATACTTGGGAGGTTGAGGTAGGAAGTCTAAGGCCAGCCATGCTACATAAACAAGTCTGAGTCCATTGCGGACTACAGAGAAAGAACAGCTTCAAAAAACGAGGGTTCTTGATTTTCAATGACCCGACCGTCCACTGTTAAGACAACACTTGTCCAGGTTAAGTATATGAAGATGGGAAGGGCGTGGTCAGTGCGGAAGCAGGAGACCAGGCTGGCACGGTGACTCTGGAAGAGGATGCTGCCACAGGGGGTGGGAGGGCTGAGCAGGAGGATTGGCAAGATGCATTGTCAACAGAATGCACCAGTACAGCCCTCGTGCTTTTCTGGGGACCGAATGGAGGCTGGAGGAGAAAGAAATGTCCAATGAGCCAGGGTCCCGCCCTCGAGTGAGGTGTGCATATTGAAGTTTCACCTGAAGGAGGGTTCGTTTGCTGGAGTTCAGTGCCTCTGAGCATTTGCTTGGAGCAAGTTTGGGACAGAAAGAGATTTCCTCACAAACTTGAGGGCAGAATTACTTTACACTCTCTCTCAAGGTCACTTCTGGAAACAATGTTTCAAGGAGATATTCATTCAGCAGCATTCACTTAAGGAGTTACCTGGGGGAAACTTAAGACAAAATCCCATTTGTAATTGTTACTCGAAGTCATAAGACTACCTAGGAGTAAGTTTAAGGGAAGAAAAGATCTATATATTAAAAACTATAAAACATTGAGGAAAGAATTCCAGAAAGACACTAATAGCTGGAAAAGTTTTCAGTACTGGTGGATTAAAATAATTCATATTGGGGCTGGAGAGATAGCTCAGCAGTTCTGCTGTACTAGCCAAGGATGCAAGTTCCATTCCCAGCATCCATATAGTGGTACTCAACCGTCCATAATGCCAGTTTCAGGGGATCCAGCGCCCTCTGCTGGCCTCATGGGCACTGCATGCACCGGAAGTGGTGTGTATGTGTGTGTGTGTGTAGGCAAAACACTCATACACATAAATAAATCCAAACACTTTTTAAGAATCAATATTATTAAAATAGCAACACTACAAGGCAATCTACAGAGTCAATACAATATCCATTGAAACTCTTCTGGCATTTTTCACAAAAATAGAAAAAGGATCCTAAAATGTGTACTAAACTACAAGAAAACCGGAAGAGCCAAAGCAATCTTGAGCTAAGGGACAAAGCTAGAGGTTCTCAACATCTGATTCCAAAACCTACAGAAAAGCTGCAGCAACCACGGTGGCAAAATACCAGAATAAAACAGAACACATGGTCCAGGAGGACAGAACAAAACACACCACACAGAAGGAAGCTCCTGCATGCACAGTCCACTGACACTTGCTATAGATGCCAAGGCACACTAAGGGGAAAAGATGGTCTCTTTAATACACAGTGTTGGTGAACCTGGATGTCTGTGTGCAGGAAGATGGACTCAGGCTTTGTCTTGTACCATACAAAATAGGCTGGGTGCTAGTGATACACACCTTTGATCCCAGCACTCGGGAGGCCGCAGCAGATGGATCTCTGTCAGTTCAAGGCCAGCCTGGTCTACAGAGGGGGTTCCAGGACAGCTAGAGCTACACAGAGAAACCCCTGACTCAAAAATACAAAATAAATAAATAAATAAATAAATAAATAAACAAACTAACTAACAAAAACAAAAAACAAAAGCTGAACTCACAAAAGCAGAGGACTGAACTGTGCCTGGGAGGGAGGGTGCTGGGACTCTGTTGGTCTCAGAATAACATTTAGGGGAGAACAGAGAGGGCTGAGATTGTGAGGCAGCAGAGCTGTTCAGGGACTGAGCGTGGTGTCTTTCTCGTGAGATGTGATGCCGTGCAGCTGAGGAAAGAAAGCAGTGTTCTGGATGCTTCTGCCTCTCAAACTTGGAAACCACAAACAACCTGTGTAACCTTTAGGCAGAGCTCAAAGGACTTCTGAGAGAGCGTTGGCTACAGAGATTACTCAGGGCAGCCCATAAAAATGCAGCATTTGGGGGTGTGTGTGTGTGAAGAGGTCCGGAATTAGATCATCCGGAATTAGATGACACAGCTATGAATTTACTAAAAGTCCTTGAGTTGCATTCTCGAAGTGGAGGGACTGTTGTTAATGGGTGGTGTGTTACCCCTCTGTGTGCAGTGGACAGGGCCAGGCAGCATGCCCACTCCCCTACTGGGGCCTCTGCAGAAGACGTGGCTGTCTAGAAATAGCTCTGAGTCAGCCTTGGAGTTTAGAGCCATTTGTCACCTCAGCCTCATGCGTTTGGAGTTTGTCACTCAGCCGGGCTTGCCACCAGGGCGTGCTGGGTGGTACACCACTCATGGATTTCCCGAAAGTTCTTGGATTACATGCTTGAAGATGGGTGTGAGAGTTGGCTAGTTGTACTTCTGAAAGCTGTTCGTGCTCACGTAGTCCAACTCCTTTTCTTCTGCATCTGCACACTCCCCAAGGAGAGTGCTATTTGGTTTGCCATGAAAAAGGGGGAGTGGGGTGCTGCTCCAGGCCCTGCTCTATACCTCATCCATACAGTTTTACAACATGGAAGCCTTTTAGTATAGATCTAATCTGGTGACCACAACAGTGATGGCATCCTAAGTGGCCCCGCTCCACTCATGGTTTCCCAGTAGTGACATGGGTCATTGACAGCACCCCAGCAGGTGACCTGCCACATGTGCTCACTATTGGATCGGCAGCCCAAAAGGACACCTGGAGGGATGCCTGTCTCCCTGGCCCTGGCTCTCATTTCCTAAGTCAAGTCTCAAGGACCAGGAACAGGCAGTGTACTGACTCCCCCACAGGGGCCTCTGCAGAGAAGCAGTTGAAAGAAGTGTCTCTCTAGAAACAGCTCTGAGTCAGCCTTAGTGTTTAGAGCCATTTGTAACTGCAACCTCATTCCTTTGGGTTTTGTCACCCAGCCTGGCTTGCCACAGGGGGATGGGGGGGGGGGTGTTCGATGGTGGCAGTTATTAGGGGTTGCTCTCCATGGGTGTGGCGGAGGCTATCCTGGGTAAAGGGAGCAAAGGAATATGTTGAGTGCTTGGTAGAGGGCAGCTGTTACCCACTGTTTGACTCCATCAAAAGCCCATTAAAAAGCATCCTATGAAGATCGGAGACATGGCTCACCAGTTAAGAGCACATACTGCTCATGCAGAAGACCCAAGTTCAGTTCCTGGCACCTGTGTGAGGCCTCACATCTGCCTGTAACTCTGGCTTTTGCAGGCACCTACACCTACACCTACACACACACACACACACACACACACACACACACACAATTTCAAAAACAAAGAAATTAAAAGCATTCTAGGCAGGGAATGTGGCTCGGTTGGTAGAGAGCCTGCTCATCATGCACAAGGTCCTGGGTTCAATCCCTAGCATAGGAGAGGAAAAAGAGTATCACAGGCCACCTGCTCATATCAGTATAGGACTTCTGCTAAATACTTGCCAGATTTAAGTGAAAGATTCATTGTAAGTCAGAACTGGAAGGAGTCTTAAAGTGTATTTATCTCCATCCCATTTTCTGTTTGAAAACTGGGATTCAGATTCAGGACGCCTATGGCCTGTCTGAGAGTTTACAGCGACTCCTATGGATCCCAAGAATCACACATCTCTGTGCAGAATGGGCATGCCATGCTTCCAGGCTCTGCCTTTGATCCTCTGTTCTGGTCCAACAGTGCTGACACTCTTTAGCTTCAAGGCCAGTCTGTTCACAGAGGAAATGACTCACATACTCATGACCAAACAACTCAGTCATTCAGGAAGTTAGTGAAGGAAAGGTTGGCACAGTGGAAGTCAAATCTTAACCCAGGGAACGACTTGAGACAAAACACGGTCCATAAATACCAGAGCGATGTGTTTTCACAGTTTCCGTTTTTTTAGATATTTAGATGGTTTTTGTTTATGAGTAACCTTTCATAAATGTGAAGGGTGTTCCGCATTTTAACGTGTTGGCCATCATTTTATAGTATGAGTCCCTATTTTGGGACGTGACCCTTGATGCCTTTGAGATCCGCTCTCCCCAGAGTCACTCAGCTAGCCTCTCAGAGTCTTGGTCTTCTGCATCAGGCAAGGTGTGGTCAGCTATGTTACCTGGGAATGTGTTTTGTACTTGGATCTATTCAAGGTCCAGGTCCCCATCGTCAGAAGTATTCTTTCCATGGTGTGTGATTGATTGCTTTATTGATCGAGCTGCACTAGGGACCGCACGTTACGCATATTAGACAAGCATTCTACCACTGAACTGAGTTCAGTCAGCTACTACAGAGAGATAAAGAGTCAATCACGACAGGGAAGCATAGCAGCAAGCAGCAGGAGTGGTGGCCACAGCAGGAAGCTGAGAGCTCACTTTCTGTTTGTTTGTTTTGGTTTTGGTTTTTGAGACAGGGTTTCTCGGTGTAGCCCTGGCTGTCCTGGAAGTCACTTTGTAGACTAGGCTGGTCTTGAACTCAGAGATCTGCCTGCCTCTACCTCCTAAATACTAAGGATCAAAGGTGTGTGCCATCAACACCTAAAGAGCTCACGTGTTCAAATTGCAAGTACAAAGCAGAGACAGGAACACAGTGAGACAGCAAACACTTGACCAGGTATTCAAACATATGAGCCTATGGGGGCCACTCTCATTCAAACACCACACCAGCCCTTTTTTATTTTTTTAGTTTTTCCTTATTGCATATTATTATATTTATTTTCTATAATTTTATATTTTTTAACTTTATAAATCTAAATCAATTTAAGCTGATGTGCTCACTTGTTTTTTGACTGAATATGTTTATATAGGACATTTGGACAGTGTTTTAAATCCATGAAATGACACAGCTAGTTGGCTTGAGCCTGTAGTCCTAGCTACTTGGCTGAATGAGGCTAGAAAGCCATTTGAGCTCAGGACTTGGAGCCAAGCCTGGGCAATTTAGTGAGATCTTGTCTCAAAATATATAGATACAGAGATGGTGATAGCGATATACAGAGAGACAGGTGCTGGTGGGGGTATGGGACTCCATCAGTAAAGTGCTTGCTGCACTTTTTAAATTTGGGTTCGCAGCACCCACATAAGAATCCTACATGGCGGCCTGTGCCTATAATCCTAGCACTTGGGACACAGTGCTCGGAGGATCCCTGGAGCTCACTGGCCACATAGCCTTGCTATGCTGGTGAGTTCCAGGTTCAGGAGAGACCCTGCCCCTCCCCCTCATCCAAAGTTGAGGGTCTAGGGAAATGGCTCAACAATTAAGAGCATGTATTGCTCTTACATAGGACCCAAGTTTGGTTCCTAAGACTCACATTAGGTGGTTTTCAACCTATAACTCTAGTTTCAGGGGATCCGATATCCTCTTTTGGCCTCTGGTGACATGGCAATCATATGTACATAACCTTCACACACATGCATGTATGTATAGTTAAATAGTTATTAATAATAAAAGTTAAACATATAAAAGGTAGAGAGCAACAGAGAAAGGACAGGATCTGATCTCACAAATACATGTATACAAACACACACACACACACACACACACACACACAGAGACACACATACATACAGACACAGTGAGAGAGACAGACAGACAGGCAGACACATACACAGCCCAAAACAGTTCTGTTTATTCATATAGAAAGCAACACAATAAGATGGGGTTGGTTAAAACCCAATTATACAAACAAAAGGAAAAAATATCTAAAGATCTTTTTAAAGATACTAACCCTCCATGAATTAATAGACAATTAGAAACCACCAGGTTTCTGAGGGGCAGGACCAGCAGTCCCACACACACCTCTAGCATCTCCTTCTGCTCTCATTGTCACCAAAGAGAACCTTAGCTTCCAGTGCACCATTCATTCATGCGATAAGACATTTGTTTTGTTATTGTGGATGCTTTGAGCCTCAACTCCCTGAACCTGAACACTGTGACCTAGGGTACACAGGGGTGACAAGTGGGGCAGTAAGAGGTGGGGCAATCTTTCACCACAGGGCACACATATCTGGCCTAAGTGTTGTTGTTTTTTTAAGGGTTGGGGATTGGTACCAATATTTCTTGTGTACTTTAAATGACCTAAGTAATCCAAGAGAAACCAAGCTTTGTAAGCAAATCAGTGCTGCCTGTACAGCGTCGTCTGGGTTATAGTGAGAACATTTTCATTCTTAAGCCAAGAGTAATTCTATGCAGAGGAATGACATATACACTTTAAGACACTTGAATATTTTAGCTTTGCTGATATTATGTGGATGCCTTGGTTTCTGGCGCACTGATGAGGTATGTGCTTTATTACGTTTACTAAAATATCAGTGCTGGAGAGATGGCTCAGTGGTTAAGAGCACTGCCTGCTCTTCCAGGAGACCTGGGTTTGAATCCCAACAACCACATAGCAACACACAACTGTCTGTTGTCTCCAGTACAAATATTAGATGCATTTTCTTTTCCCTTTTGGGACTTGAAGATATATGACGTCGTGTCACAAACTGACCTGAAATGTTTTGTTCCACAGGAAAAAAATCCATTAATACTACCTGTAACTAGGACAGGCTGCCAGTCTGTTCCTGACCTGGCTATTTATAGTGAAATCTATTTTCCCTGAGTTAAAATGTATTAGTTAACATTAGAAACTGAACCCCGTTTAACTAAAATGATTAGCATTTGGGGATTTTAGCAAATGATGGTTAAAGATCCTGAGTAGTCTGTGGGATGGAGAGGGGCTGGGTCACTACAGTTTGAATGTGTGTGTCCTTCGAAGTCCATGTTGAAGTTCTAACCTAAGAAGTGACAGTGTAGGTAGGTGGCATCTTTCTGTTGGATGTGAGGGTGAAATTCTTGAGTGCTGAAGAGTCCAGGGGAGGATGTTCAACCTCACCCCCAATGTGAGGATACACTGGGAAGCCCATCTATAAACCACAAAGGAACCTGTCTTAGTTAGGGTTTCATTGCCATGAAGAGACACCATGACCACAACAATGCTTATAAAGAAAGGCATTTAACTGGGGCTGGCTTATAGTTCTGAGGTTTAGTCCATTGTCATCATGGCAAGAAGCATGGTGGCCTGCAGGCAGGCATGGTGCTGGAGAAGGAGCTGAGCGTTTTACATCCAGACTGGAAGACAGCAAAAAGAAAATGAGCCGCTAGGTCTGGTTTGAGCATCTGAAACCTCAAAGCCCACCATGCCCAGTGACACATTTCTTCCAACAAGGCCACACCTTCCAACAAGACGGTCAGTCTCTTCAGAGAAGATGGGAGGGGCGGAATGGAACGGTCAAAGGCTTCAGGCTGCCTAGCACAGTATTGGCACCACCCAGTGACCTTGATGGAGTCCCAGGGAGCCACGGGGGGGGGGGGGGGGAAGAGGGGGACAAGGAGGACAAAGAGGAGGAGGAGGAAGAAGAACAGGAACAGATAAAGACAGCTGCTAGCCCTCCAGGCCAGACATTACTGAAATTACTGAATTACTGAATTACTCTTTACAGCAGTCAGGTGGGGAGGATGGTCACAGTCTCCAACCTTTGATAAAGACATCAGGCCTCATGGGACAGCTTATTGAGGCCCTATAGCTGATAGGCAGCAGAGCAGAATTCTCCCAGATATACAGAGACCGCCCCCATCCGGGACATGAATAGGGGCCACTCTTCAGACATCCTCTGGATACACCGAGCAGCAGCACTCTGATGGCCTTGACAGCTGAGATGACAGAGAGTTGGTGAGGTTATGGCCCTGCAACACTGTGTAAAACAGGTGGCAGCAGGGTGAGTCTGGCTCTAACGTTGATGTGGGGCTGAGTCTGGCAGCCGGACCTTTCAGCTTAGCTCCAATGGGATCTCTGGGATGCTGTTTCCTGATCTTCTTGACAAATGTTTCCTCTCTTGTTTAAAATCACGGAAGACAAAACGGTCAAAGGTGATCTGGCAGAGCCACACTCCCAAGCAGGCCAGTGCCATTGTTTCAGTCTTGACAGGTGACCTGCCTGAGGCCACACGGCTCATCCATGAAGCACTGAGGCTGCAGATGTCAACCCACCCTCTCAGGGATGCTACCTGTGTCCCACCTGCAGTGATACAGAAGCATGAGACAGCTTTACTTTGGACATTTCAGAGTTTTTCCTCTGTGGGGAAAAAGCCAATTGAAAAATTATCCTCAAAGTGTGTATTGCTGTTCCCTCTTTAAAATCACAACCGGCAAGTTCTAACAACCTAACACATGTCAGTCCTGCCTTCAAACCCCTGAGCTTACTTCCAGCAACAACTGGGAATGTGTACAAAAAAGACCACATGTGGATGTTCACCCTGGTGATATTTAGAAGAGAAAGCAAGCAGCTTCAAGAAAAAAACCTGCGGGACACACAGAACACTCAAATGCCATCAGGTAGAAAACACACACACACACACACATACTCACACACACATTTTAAAAGATTTCCTCAAAATATAAAGATTCAAACAGGAAAGTCCTAAGAAAGTTGCAAAGCAGGCTTCCAAAGACTAGGTCACTTGTTTCCAAAGTTAGCCTAAGCACACCACTGAGCAGTGTTTCTTTCTAGAAGGTTCTCCCTGGGACACATATAACATCCCTGATGTTATATCCTTTCTTCCAGAGGTGGCCTTGTTCCAGCCTTGAACATGCTGCCCCATGTGCAGATCCCTGTTGTCTGCTGGTGGGCAACTATCCCATCTGCGGGCCTATGGAGACCAGAACAGCAGCATCTAACAGATGCTCTGGGTGGCAGCCACAGGCACAGCTGTAGACAGACAACTGAGGATACAACCCGTCTGTACCAAGATCCCAGCTCCAGGGATGAGGCCTCCCTTCCCCATGAGCGGTCCCCCTGAAGGCCCAGCCGTGACTCTGTGGTCTGTGGCCCTCCTGTGTCCAGAGTTATTGCCTCCAGACTTATCCTGGAGGTGTGTGCATGACTCTTCTTACCCCACAGAGATCGCTATTGCTTGTCTCATATGGGAAATGATAAAACAAATGGTTCCATCCAAGTTACAGCCCTTCATATGACTGCAGGGGAGGTAGTTGGCATGGCAAAGTGGCATCTTTGTCTGCTCCTCTGCTCCTTCAGGAAATGGCATGTAGCTTGTGCACTGGCCATCCCTAAAAACAGGGGTGAGCAATGCCAGTCAACAATGAGTTGAGTTATATGCTCAGGAAGGACTTGATATTCAAAAGATTAAATGAAATATTACAATACTCAGGTTTCTCTTATAGTTAGAATATTTATTCAAAACAGATATCAGAGACCCTTTTACACCTGCTAACAGCTATGTCTCATCCCTGGGAAAGTACTGAACTATGGTGTCTTAGTCAGTCAGTGTTCTAATTCGGTAGAGAGACACCATGACCACAACAACTCTTATAAAGAAAAACATTTAATTGGGGCTGGCTGACAAGTCAGAGGTTTAGTCCATTATCATCATGGCGGAAAGCATGGTGACATGCAGGCAGAAATGGTGCTGGAGAAGGAGCCCAGAGTTCTTCATGTGGGTTGGCAGGCGGCAGGAAGAGAGGATGACACTGGACCTGGCTTGAGCATCTGAGACCTCACAGCCTACCCCTAGTGACACACTTCCTCCAACAAGGTCACACCTCCTAATAGTGCCACTCCCTATAAGTCCACATAGGCCATTTTCATTCAAACCACCAATATGGTTTGTTTTTTAAAAGATTTACTTTATTTTTAATTATGTATGGGGGGGGGCAGGCAGGGTATGTTCAACCAGGTGCAAGTACCTGCCCAGTCCAGAAGAGGACATCAGATCCTCTGAAGCAGGCATTATAGGCTTGCAAGTTCCCTGACATGGGTTTTGGAAACCAAATGCGGGTCCTCTGCAAGAGTAGCATGTGGCCTTAACCACTGGACCATCCTTCCTACCCCTGTTGTTTTTGAGACAAGGTCTCACTATGTAGCCCTGACTTGCCTCAAACTCATAGCAATCCCCCTGCATCTGCTTCTTGAGTGACTATATTGTAGATACATGCTACGATGCCCAGCCTTTGAGTAGTATTTTAAACTTGGTTTCCCTGCTGAATATGAAAAGATATATACTTTATTGTATATTGAAAGAGATCTTACAGATACCTAAAAGTGGAGGTCGTCTGTTTTTAAATATCCCTTTAGATTAGATTCTAATCATAACCTCTCAGACATCCACTTTGGTTCGTTAAAGTTTTTCCACAGAAATTTTAAGGCTCAGTGTCTTTAATAAATAGCTTCAGTTTTCAGTTCCCCCTAAAACATGATGAAACTCTCCCATAGTAAAAGGGAAGTGCTCCAGAGACTAAGACAGCCTATGCAGCACTTGCACAGGGCTGAACCAGTGTGTGTGGGGGGGTGTCCTAGATCTAAAAGGAGAAGAAGACACACATTCCCAGTCCTAACCCCAAAGCAATCTCCAATTGATAATCATTTGCAAATGAAAATTTAGTATTCTCCAAGGAAGTCTCTGGAGAAATGAACTACTCTTAAGGGCAGGCTGCATGCCAACAGAGAAGGAACTGGATGGCAGCTTTGCAAGTTCCTTGTCTCAAAATGCATGTCAGGGCTGTTTCTTTTTAAATTATCTTATTTTTTTATTTTGTTTTGTTTAATATATATCTTTCTTCTCTCTTCTTACCTTACAGGTCCTTTGCATATAAATTATGGCTTCCGGTTTAATGTTTATTTTATGGGATTCCTGTGTGTGTAAATGAATGGGTCCCAGATTCCTGTGCCTTATCTTGGGCTC
Organism: Rhynchomys soricoides; assembly: GCA_019843965.1. Taxonomy (NCBI): domain Eukaryota; kingdom Metazoa; phylum Chordata; class Mammalia; order Rodentia; family Muridae; genus Rhynchomys; species Rhynchomys soricoides. The sequence continues at coordinate 2,807,985 of JADRCH010000116.1, forward strand.
TTTTCCTTCTGTTTGTTTTGTCCAATTCCCATGGGTTAGTTTTTGTTTTATCTGATTGCATTATATTAATTTTATTATTATCCTACAGAAACCTGTTTGTTTTCTAAGGAGAGACAGAAAGGAGATGGATCCAAATGGGAGAGGAGCTAGGGAGGAGCTGGGAGGAGGAGTAGAGGGAGGAGCTGGGAGGCGTAGAGAGGAGGGACACTATAATCAGGATATAGTATGTGAGAGAGAAAAATCTATTTTCAATAAAAGGAAAAGGGGGGACATGTTCAAATTCTTGGATGAGAGGCAGACTGACTGACAGTGAGTTACTCTCCATGACACAGTGAGGGCGGGATCACATCCCTGCTGTCAATGGCTCTGACACGAATATGTTGATCCATCACCAAGTTAACCAGCTATAGGTAGGTCTTCTGTCATACAAATATGATTGAATTGTTATACGTTACTGCGGAAAAGGGAAACCGACAGACTCACTCTCCATGAAATTATCCATTAACAGTCATGGTGGACTTTTCTGCCAGGGTCTGAGAGTCCCTAGGGCAATGATGGACAGCTTTGGCAGAGCTCAGCACAGCAAGGCAAACTCTTCTGTGATACAGGGGGAGCTGGACCAAACCCAGTTCTCTAGGTCACCTTCAAAGGCTCCAGACAGAGCCTCCTCCAGCTCCCACTCCCCACACTGCCTCCACCCCACCAGGAAGGGGAGTACTCCTGTCTCTGGCCATGGTGCTTATCTTGGCTATCAGTTACTTGGTAAAAGTTTCTCCCTAACTCTTGACTTCTCAAAGGAAGGAATTTGGCTGAGAGACACAGATATAAAGCACAAGTCTGTTTAGCAGATCAAAGTGATAGTCCACTCCAGAGAGAGATTAGAGCAGTCAGACCAGAACCCTGGGGAGCAAGATTATGTGTTGTGTATTTACAAGAAGTTCTTTACTTATTTGCTTGTGTTACATTGTATTTATTTTATGTGCAGGCACACATGCACACGTGTCACTTCTCTTTCTCCACCCTACCTTCCTCATAGTCAAACTCAACTCAGGTCATCAGGCTTGGTGGCAGGCACCTTTATGGGCAGAGCTATTTCCCTGGCCCCAAAAGAAGTTTTATGACTATTTGTGAGATAGGTGGCATATTTACATGGTAAAATAACCCTTTCTCCTCTCAAACCATGGCAGACTAGATCTTCCATTTAAGACATTTCTTCTCATAATCCTCTTGAAAAGCCTCAAAACCACAAAGCAAATCATATTATCCAACTTTTGAGGTCATAGACCTTCCTTGGAGCATAAGACTGGCAAATAGGAAAGCATCCAGTGTCTGTGTTTCTGATATGGAAGGAATGGCCTAGCTGTAATTTCAAGGATGGGTAACCACAGAGGGCATCCTGACTGACAGGGAGATGCAGTTTCCTTGGTTCCCTCACATCTGACTTCCTACCTAACCAGAAGACGTGTATACCAGACCTTTAGCATTTTCCTTGGTTTCCCGCCCATCTCATTTCTTGCCTACCTGGTCTGAGTAGCATTCCTATATCCATCATTAATATTCAGTGTGTTATGTGGCAGTATTTGTGGCAATATTGTCTGTATTTGTTTATCGAATAATTGAATGTGTTGGCTGTATACGGGAGCACTTTAGTCATTCTGAGCAGATGCACTAAGACCTGAGGAAAGACACTGGCTGTGGGATGCAGTGGCATGGTATTAATGGAGACACTGCTCTGGAAATGAACTGAGAGAGAAAGGGTGCAGAGGACAGACCGAGAGCAGTTTCCGTACCTGCTGCATGTGGCCATGACCCTTTTTGTGGACTCTGGGTTGTACCAGCCACAAGTATCATCTCCACATGCCTGTGATCAGCCAAGCCTCTGCAGTTGCTACTACACAGCCTCTTCCTCATGGTGAGGGGAAGAATAGAGTAGCTGCACAAAGCCTTCTGAGTTGGTACTGGGTAGTAGCACCCTCTGCAATCCAAGAAAAGGTATGCAGGAAGAAGACCCTGGGAATGGGGGGATGGGAGCTTGCTTTGGACCTCGGCGGCCTTTGAGATGCCTTTGGGCATCTTAGGGCCCATCTTTGGGCCCATCTTAGCTGGGCACCTAGGCTAAGGTGCCCAGCTGGCAGTTGCTGAAGCCCAGAGAATTTAGAATTAAGAAAGAAAATCTGACATACAGGATCATCTAGGTCATGTTCAAAGCAGTAGGGCTGTGAGAGCCCAGGGAACAAGAGCGGTATAGGAAAACACCCTGCAGAGCCCAAGGACTCTGAAGTGCTCCTACCAGAGAGGGCTGGGATGCAAGCACACCTCTGTGCTTTCTTTCTTTGTGGTGTTCAAAAACAAGCATGCTGCAAAGACTTTAGGCAGGCTATTCCAAGCTACTCACAGGAATAATCAGTATATCAGCTAGGGGCTGAGAAGAAAGGCACAATTTTACAATACTTACTCATAATTTTTCTCGTTTTGTTTTTTTGAGACTAGTTCATACACTCTGTGTCCCAGGTAGCATGGTCCTGGCTGGCCATGGACTTGTTGCAAAGAAATACCCCTACCTCCACCTTTAGTGCTGAGGTTACAAAGAGTCAGTCAGCCACACTGCCTGCTTAACCGGGTGATTTTAAAAAGCAAAATCTAGAAGACTGAGAAGTTGCATTTGACACTTTGAAAGATGTCACAAGATTCTTAACCTTGGATCTGAGAATCCCCCAAGGACCATTGGATAGATTTTCAGAGAGTTCAGAAACTAAATGGATTGGTGTTCCCTTCAGCGTGAAGAATGCAGACCATTAGAAGTATATACGACCTGGTCATCACAGGTTTCCGGACATCCTTCGTCGATGGCTACAGTTACCCGGAGATCACTGGCTTGTATCAGGAGTCAGTATGGTTGTTGAAGGCAGCTCTGGGGACCTACTAAGCACTTCTGCTCCAAACTCATCCTCCCCCAAGCTCTGCACAGACTCCTTGAAGTCCAGCCTCACTCAGAGGCTGCTAACCTCTGCTAACCTGACACTAGATGGCAGAAGAGAATTGCCCACCGCACCTTCCTGCTTCCCACATCCCACAGCATTGCTGTAGCAATGGGGAGCGCCTGCCGGTTACTTTTCTATTGTTTCCATCGTCCCACTAATGGTTTTACCAAGACTTGTTGGAGTTCATACTCAAGAGCCTGGGTCCACTCCATGCTTCTGGGGTCCAGTCACTCCAGGCTTGTCGCCAGCCTTACCTGTTTCCAAAACACTGCCTCTGCTTTCCTTGGAGCCGTTTGCCTTGGGCACCCAAACTGCCGGCACCTGCTCCCATAGTTAAAAACAGCCCCAGGACTTTCTTGTGCTGACTAGACAGTGGCTGTTACACTGTGTCTGGATTTAAAAGATACACCTAGTAAGTATCACACTTCACAAGTATGTTTGCCAAAAGTCTGATTTGGGTGTAACACCGTTTTATTTTGTAAATTAGAACATTATTCAGAAAGGGCCCCTCGCCTCCTTAAGAGCCAGAAGGATCCCTAACACAGGCGGAAATAGGCAAGCGCTAAAAACAGCTGCAGCCTAATTAATTAATTGCAGTTTCCAGGGATAGGTTTGTTTTTCTTTCTTTTTCTCTCAGAGAAGGTCGGGAAGCCTCTAGAAACACACAGAAAAGGACTTTTCCTTCCAATTTTGATTTCTTCCTTTTCAAAGAACAGGACTGAGGCAAATGAGCCTTGTATTACATCCCTCTTTTAAAATAAAAAACAATGCACACGCTCATGGAAAACATCAGAAAGAAAAAGCAATAAATAAATAATGACTTCTACCATTCATTAAAGCCCCCTTCCCCCCTTTAACCCCCTTCTCCCATCCCTCAAACTCAAGGGAGAAGACCCATATGGGCATGGAGGACACCAAGGGAACAGTGTCTTCCAGACACAACAGGACCGATACCCATATGAACTCACAGAGACTGTGGCAGCATGCAAAGGGCCTACCTAAGTTTAAGCAAGGGTCCCAGTGCTGAAGGGCACCCATCCTTAACCAAGAAACTGTCTACAGTTGATATCTGCTTGCAATGGCATCTCACTGAATATACAAATAACAGTTACAGGAGACTCACGGCCCAGCAGTAGGTGGCCAACTCAAAACGAATTCCATGGTAATTTTGCAGATGTTTCCTCTCATGTTGCTTTGTTGGGGCTTCCGCCTTCCATCTTCTGCTTGTGTATTTTGATTTCCAAGTTTGTGGGGTTTTATGGGTTTTGTTTGGGTGTGTTTGAGGAGTGGGGTGGAAATGTTTTCTGTACTTTTTTCCCTCTCTCTCTCTCTCTCTCTCTCTCCTTTTCCTGGTCTGTTTTGTTTTGCTTGTTTATTTTCTGAAGAGAGAGATGGAAAGAAGGTGTGAAGCTAGATGGATAGAACCGTTATCATGGTGTTCACACCCTCAACTCTTTCTTAATCATTTTGCATCCTATCACAGTCTTATAAATAACATTGCTCTGTGTGTGTGTGTGTGTGTGTGTGTGTGTGAGTGTGTGTTGCTCTATCTATGGCATATGCCTTTGAATATTCAGGGTTTCTCACTGAATCTGGAGCTAGGTTGGTGACCAGAAAAGCCCAGCAATCCTCTTGTCTCCAAGTCTGTTAGTGTGGGGGTGACAGGCACCCCCCACAGCCTTGCCTTTTAGATAGATAATGAGATTTGAACTTAAGTCCTCATGCGTGTGTATCAGGCACTCCTGTCCACAGAAGCCTTCTTCCCACCCCATCATTGCTTAATGAGAGAAGACAATGTTGATAGTCTCTTCCCCGTCTGGGGATATAGCTCAGTGTCTTTCACAAACTAGGTAAGGGATGGGGGCTTCTCTCCTTACTCCTCCTTTTCAAGTTAAATTGGCCGTTGTCAATGTGCCGCACCCAGCTGGCCACACCCAGCTGGCTGTTATTTCCCTGGTGGTAGTGGCCTGAATATGCACATGGAGTCACCGGTGAGATTTTACTTTTGGGGATCAGATGTCTCCCGGTAGCGGGTAGCGGTGATTTTAATATGAGAGGTCGGCTGCCTGCATTCTCTGAGAACTTCTCCCCCACAAGATTTCCTAGTTTTTTGAGTGGCTGATTTCATCCGGAGTCAGTTGGAGCTTCCACCATCCTCCTATTTTCTCGGGGAAACTTTGCCTGGCTTGCCTCTTCCTCTCTTTGTGATGTTATATAAACAAGAGAGTGCACTTGCTTTTTAAAAATAGTATTACTTAAATTGTGGAGAAATAAACACAACAAAAATCAGCCATCTCCCCCGAGTCCATTGTCTCCTGGCACAACTTAAACATCAGCTTCCTATTTGCTCCTCCCTCAGCGTCTGCTCCAGTAGGGCCGCCCTCTGTCTCCGAGACTGTGACCACCAACAGGACACAGGCTGGGGTGTAACACATCGAATTGTGCTTAGCAGAAGAGGGACCCTGGGTTTGATTCCCAACAACCTCAAAACCAAATTTAAAAACTTCTCAGGACCTTATGCGACTGTAGTCACGCAACACTCTACAGACTTGAAGGTCCTCACAGTGTGAACAACTTTGAGCTCCGGTTAGGATTCTTTTCTTTTCTAAAGCTGACAGCATCCCATTCTATGGACCAGCTATCCTTCATCTATCTGTGGATCACTTCCATCTACAGCTTTTGCACTTCATGTGACTTCTTTGGTGTTTTAACGTGGGTTCCTTGCCGTTATAGTGCCTGATGTTGTTAAGACTCCTACCTTGTTTCTGTTTCCTCTGTACATGCCCTTTTGACATCTCCTGGAATTGAATACGCTAAAGTTAGAAATTAACAACAGCAACAATTGGGCATTGAGACAAAGTTCTGGCCCCGCAAGCCTGGTGACTTGAGTTTAGTTCTCCAAACCCACAGTGAAAAGCAGGACCCGACTCTACAGCTGTCCCCTAACCTCCATAGACATGCATGGTGTGGCGTGAGCATCCATCTGTGCACATGAACACACATAATGATAGGTAGACTCAGGCGATCCCCAGGGAAAGCTGATTAGCTAGACAAGCTGATTCTTCCAGCTCTAGGTTGAGAGAGCCTGCCTCACTCAGTAACTGAGAAAGACAGTAATGAAGGAAGACTTTGGGTGTCAGCTCTGGCTCTCCACGTACACACATGCACTGACATACACACATTCATACATCATACACACAACCGTCTGGGCTGTGGAGGGAGTCTCTTCACCCAGGGGGAAGTTATGAGCTCCTGGCTCCTATTGCTCAACCTCATTCTTTAGAAACAGTCATAACTCCTTATCTGGCTGGCGATGTCCAAGAGTGGCCTTTGAGATTGCATCGCCTGCCACAAGGAAGTAAGGTGCTTTACCAAAGAAACCAGCACAAAGTTCAGGCCTGTTACTCAAGAAAAGCAATGTGGTTAGTCCACTGGGGCCCAGAGCCTTGACTGCAGCTCATGCTGAAGGAGTTTGTGTGTTTCACCAGCTCACAGTACTGCGGGTACCAGGGCTCTTGGGTCTGAGCTGAGGGCCAGACAGGAGCCTCACTGGGTGTGGCAGGAATGTGGTGCAGGTTTATCTGGGACACCAGTTACTGCCACATCCTTTGTAAATCGTGACGGGCACAATGAACACTGATTGAATTTTCCTTCGGCTACTTTGTGCTGGAGTGACACCGATCAACTGGCCTCACTTACACTATATAGTCATAACAACAGCTCACCTAGTCCTTGTAAACCCTGTGGACTAGGTACTATTATTGTTCCCATTTTACAGACAAGGAGACTGAGGCACACAGAGAGGTCACATAACCTGCCCAGAGCTGGAGATTTCCAGCAAGTCGGCATAGCCCCAGGATCTATGCACTTTCTTGTGGTCCACAGTGCCCCTCTGTGGAGCACAGAGGCATCCTAACTTCAACTGTCCAGTGACTCCCTGACTTAAGGATGGCTCCGCTTCCAAGTTGCTTCAAGTGTTTATCTTTTCCTGTTCAAAATTAGATCTTCGTCTTTCAGCAAGAGTGTCTTGTTGAGAGATGTGTGATTTGTTTCCTTTTGGGAGCCTCTCTATCTGCCAGGTCAGCAATTGAAGATGCGGTTTAAGTTCTGACAGCCCCGAGTCTTGTTCTGCCGTATTACAGTGTCAGCTCTAGCTTTCAAAGCCACTGTGTCCTTCTTGTCCATAATTGGAGAGTTTCTACTTAAAAGAGGTTGGGAATCTCAGCAGCTTTAAAACCGTGGCACCAGAGTTCTGAATCTTCCTCCTCAGTGGCAAACGCTATGTTGACTATTAATCCGTTCCTGAATAATTTAGACATTTGTAAATATAAATGATTTATAAATATGATGAACTGCAAATAAAATCTCAGCTTAGAGGAAGGGTTGGTTAAAGCTTAACAAATAGATTCTCAACTTGATCTAGAAGAAGAATGCAGCCAAGACATGTCTGCAAAAGAACGGGGAGGATGGTTTTCGATCGTGTTGTAACTGCTAGGCTCTGCTCAAACAAAGTCTTTCCTGCCTCTCTTCCGATGTTTTTGGTGGGCCCTTTACAGCCTCTGGGATAAAGTTCAAGCTCCTGAGCATGAGGAACTGCAAAAAGAGCCTCCTAACAATATCTAAGGCAGTCACAGAAGCAGCCAAATGCTCACATTTCTGCGTGTACCTGGGGCAGCTTGCTGTTTGTTCTGTATTTCCTTCTGGCTGCTGGATGCAGACATTGTCAGGCATGATACACTTATTCAGAAACTGAGACACCAGGCTCTGGAAGTAGCCCAGGGCAACAGCAGCATTCTGGGCTTTGAAGAATGGCAGCTGCCTGAAAAGGAATCAGAGCTCCCCCAAGAGCCCCCAAATGCTTCCAGAAGCTTCCAATCACATCCAAACTGATCACATGACACTAGACATGTCGAAAGACCTCTCTCTCTCTTCCCCCCCCCTCCTCTTCTGAGTGTAATCAGGTCCCTGCTCTGTCTGGCCCTCCTAGTAGTCCCATGCAGTTAGCATTAACACTCAGAAAGTAACTGCAGTACATGACTTCCAAGCCTGACTGCCAAACTCTACCAGCAAGTTTGAAGGCACCCCATATTCTATGTTAGGGTGCAGGACTGAATGCTTAGCCTCTGTTCTCTAGTCAGGCCTTGCCTGAGGTGCCAGGAAGCTAAGCCAAAATGTTGGACTCATCACTTCGATCCTCTCTCCACCAGCCTGCTCCGTGGGATCACATACTTAAGTTCCAAGGCTGCGTAACTTCAGAAATCTCAGTTCTCAGTGCTGGTTGTCTGTCTCTTCCTGACAACAGCTTTGCTTTGGGGTTCATACTCCACCTAGGGTAGAACAGCAGATGTGAATGATGTCTTCTACCTTTCCACCCTCTCCAGTGTAGTGTCTAGTCATGGCTGTGTGGGACCCTGGTACCTCTGCAGAGACCAGGATGTCAATCTCCTCCTACTCTGTGGGTATTTGGAAGTAAATGTGGTTCTCCTCTATATCAGGGGTTCTCAACTGAAGCTATGTCTAGAGACAGTCTGGGTTGCTGCATTCAGGGGTTCTCAACTGAAGCTATGTCTAGAGACAGTCTGGGTTGCTGCATTGGGATGGACAGAGCTGCTAACGACAACAACAACAAATCTTTTGACCACCAAATGTCAGTAAGGTTGACCTTGAGAAAGCCAGCTCTCCCCTTATGCTGACTTCCCCAGAGTCCATCACCCAAGCACCATGGATGTGCTACTGGAGCAGAGACCAGGGAGGAGTGCCTCATACTCTAAATAGCTGCAGTTAAACAAGATGGTCAGAGGAGATCCCTCTGTGTTTGGAAACCCTCCTGTGGGCTCAGGGCCACGCCCTTCCATTATGCAAAAGCAGCTGCCCCAGTGAGCCAGGCAGGCATAAAGGTGACGTGGTCAGGAGTAGCTATTTGATCTCTAGTTTTTCCAGAATTTCCACTCCCATGCCAAGCATGCCTCTCCAGATGCTCTTCCCTGCCCAAGAGCTCAGGAGGCTCACCTAGAGCCTTCATCTTTCAATGGTGAGGTGATTCCCCTCCGCTCCAAGTCTTCTCGACAGCCAGCCAGTTCGAAGGAGCCAAAAAGGTACAAGTCAATCGAGTTTTCTGTAGTCTGGTAGTTTTGACTCGTCTGAACTATAATTTCAGGGCCGGAGTGCAAGAGGAATCCTTATGGATTTGACTGTGGGCCTGCATTCATAGGAATCTGCTGAAGTGGGCTCAGTCTGGTTTTCTTTGTGAGAGTTCACGTGGGTAGATTTTAGGGATGCTATTTTAGGTGTGAGGAGCTACAGGTGAAGGTTACTCACCTTATTTTTCTATAAACCTTTGACTCCATCTTCAAGACCCTTCAATCTCTTTGGTTGCTATGGGTACCCCGTAAAGTCAGATTATAAATGAGCTCCTACATCCCCCGTGCTTCCTCTCTGAGAATGGTATTTATCAGTCTCGTGTATAGCCTGGTTGACTTCTAGATAGTTCAGGTAAGTAAGATTTACTCTGTGACTTTGCTTTTAAGGGGAGTCTACATATTTTCTAGAATGTTAAGCCCATAGGCAGGCCAACTAAATAGGACTTGGACAAACATGTATTACTTTTTTTTTTTCTGTTTTGAAATTGTTGTTTTATTCTAGTTACAAGTCTTTAATTTACTTCTTGTCCTTGGGTAGTCTGTTATCTGATAAACACAACCCTGAGCAGAAGAGCTTGGCTTCCCAAGCCACCGTTCATTATGGCTGAAATACCTTGAATGGGCTACTCTTTGAGCAGAGATAGCTCCTTTTTCCTTTGCCATCAAGTTGACCTAATGGGCTTTATTTTAGAGTCTGTGCCTATATGGCAGAGGGATATATAAGAGAGTTTAGTAAGGTTTTTTTTTTTTCCAATATATTTAGAAAACCATTGTTTGGTATTTGCAGTACATTGTATCCATGAAAAGCAGAATTGGCTTCTCTTGGAGGTGCTTATTAGATGTGTGGGTCTTACAGTGAAAGGGGAGTCTATCTGTCATAGCTCTGGCCTGGCTTCAGGAGCCACCAGTTCTGAAGGATGGCTTGGAAGAGCACATTAAGGTTCCCACACACTTGGGGGATGAACTTGGAGTGAAATGGTTTAGAAATTATGTCCAGTGGCTCCTCCACCACACCATGCAACTTGATGAACTTGATAGAGCTCCCGAGAAAGGATTCCTCTTCCCAGGACTGGCAATGCAGTGACCTGCTGGCCAGTTCAGATCCCTGACAACTCTTCCATTTCTGACGTTCTGCTCCTCTCCTGCCCCAACCTTGCCTAGTACTCCCCCCAAACCAGGAGCAGAGCGTCTCACCCTCCCACCCACCCCTGACCACTTGGGTTCTATTAACAACTTCACCCAGACCCCATTCAAGTAGACCTTTTCTCAGACCTGGTAGCTCCTGTGTCTGTGGCTTTCCTCCTGTCCATCTGTGGGCAGCCTCTCTCTCTCAGACACTTCCCTTCCCTACCTCCCCAGCTCTATCTTTTCTTACTCTCAGCTTTCAAACAGACTCAAGTCTCTTCTATCCTTAAAAAAAATATGGTCCCGGGGCTGGGGAAATGGCTCAGCAGTTAAGAGCTCTGGCTGCTCTTGCAGAAGACATGGGTTTGATCCCCAGCACCTACATGGTGGCTCACAGCCATCCATAACTCCAGTGTTAGGGAATATGACACCCTATTCTGGCTTCTACAAACAACAAGGACACATGCAGTGCACAGACGTCAGACTAGCCAATATACCTACATAAAATAACTTTTTAAAACCCTCCCTCTAGCCCCGCCTCTCTCCCAGGCTTCAGTCCTGGACTTTAACAGCAGAACTTAGTAATCATTGTTTTTCTATTTGCAGATTAAAGGCTTTCTCAACTTTGTTCTCTCTGCTTCCATGAGACACCTCTGTTTTCGGTTAACTACCCCTTCTCTGCCTTGGCTTGTTCCTTAGCCATTAAATGTGGGAGTTCCAAATTACTTGGTCTTATTTCATCACCGGCCAGTCACTGATGTCACCTTTGACTGGCTGGTGCTCCATGCTAACTTATGAAAGTTTCTGTTCCCGCTTCCTGGGAGGGGGAGAAAGAGAGAGAGGGAGAGAGAGAAGGAGGGAGGGAGGGAGGGAGGGAGAGAGAGAGAGAGAGAGAGAGAGAAACAACAAAACAAAATACTGAACTGGATGAACATGGTGACTCACAGCTGTAATCCCAGTTCTGAGGTGCCTAAGGCAGAATGATTTCTACAAGTTCAAAGCCAGCATAAGACATATAGTTCCAGGCCAGTCCCCCAGGCTACAGAGTGATATCATGTCTTAAGAAAAAGGGACAATCTAAGAGTTCACGATAACCTATGAAAAACCTCCCTTTTATTAGGAAAGCATCGGTCTGTCCGTCCGTCTGTCTGTCTGTCCATCTGTCCACCCACCGACCATCTATGAAGTGACATGATGTTCTGTTGGGTCTCAAACTCAGGTTTCTGAAGCAGATTAGTGAAAGGAGGAACGGAAGGGGGGAGGACGAGACTTCTCCCAAGTCTGGAGATTTTTGTGAAAGATACAAGGGAGAGCATAGCCAGAGGCAGAGACATCCGGGAAAGTCCAGAGGGAACAGGACCCTGAGGCAGACCACGTGAGGAGAGAGGGGAGGGAGGAAGGGAGAGGCTGGAGACCGGGAAGGTAAACAGAAACAAAAAGGGCTGGGTAACCAACGTGGCTGGACCTTACAGGGAAGGGTAGCTGCAGAGAAAGGAGCCTAGTCCCTGGGCTGGGGAAGGGGGCAGGGTATGCCAGCTATACCCTGTAACAGATAGGGACTGAGGGATGCTGGAGAACCTGGCTGCCTGGTCCACTTTGATATGTTAAATAGGCATCTTGGCCGTTTATCCCAGGTTTGGGACCTAACAAGTTCCAAACAATGAAAAGATGAAGCCACTACTGAGGAACCCACTGCAGCCTGGTTGGGGGAGGGGCTAAATTAACACTGAGGCACAGGGCTGCATGAGCTTGCAAGAAACCCAGTCCAAGAGCTGGTTGGCACAATAGCTATCAGCTTGCTTTTGTTCTTTAGCTTTTCAGTTCTAGAATCATCTGTCCACTGGAAATGGCTAGGAGCCTGGCTCACTATTCTAAGTTTATGTACTTTAGCCTGAGCAGGGTGCTGGCTTGGGGGTACCACGATTTTCAGACAACATGTGGAAGGAGCCCATTCTCCCATTCAATAGTATTACTAGTAATGCTCCTAATATTCATGGGAGATTTAGCTTCCACTCTTGACTGTAGTATGTTCACTGCCATGCCAACAGCTTTAGATGGGTCATGGGGTTATGTTGGGGACCCTACCCCACACAAGCTTGTGACTGGTGGGGTGGGGTGACAATCCATGAGAGGTGAAGAATGAAACTCAGCCCAGTACCTTCTCTGCAGGCACTGGGTCATACATAGCCTTCCAAACAATGACCTTGCAGTTTACACATTTAAGCATAGTAGGACTTGTGACCTATGACCTTACAATAAGAATGACTTCTATTGGCTGATAACCAGAGCTCAGGTCTAGGTCTGGAGCCTAGAGTAAGCTTAGGGATAGTTTTGGTTTTATTTATTTATTTTTTTTGGTGGAGAATGCAAAGTACCATAGTGATGGGTTCTATTCACTGCAGAATCCAGCCCTAATGATGCTCAGGATATTGGGGGGATTCAGGTGGAGGCTGAGTAGCACCAAGCTGATGGATCCCTTTTCATGCTGGTGGTCCAGGTGACTAGGCATCATTCATTTCCTTCCGCTGAAGAATATAAGCCCATGTGATTGACAATCCTGGTTTCTCCAGTGCTTTTTCTAAGCTGTGCTTCCAACAGGTTTACTGGTCCAAATTAAGCCCAGGCGAGACAGCCAAGGACTCATTGAGTCTGATGAGTCTGAGTGCCAGCTCCCAAGTGAGGACCTGTGGGTGTCTGGCAGGGGGTATCTCTGTGTCATACAGCATGCTGGACTTGTGCCATGTTAAGATATTCAGGACTTACAGTGGGGATCTGGATTTGAAACCTGGCTCCCCTCCTCCAACATGTCTGTGGATCAGTCAAACCCCTTGTATAAAATAGTAAGTTTTACTCTCCTGTGGTAATTGCCATCTCTGAGGCTCACTGCCTCTGTCTGCTAACCTAGGCCTAGTCTTGGGAGCTTCTAGCCACTGTACAATCTCATCTAGGCCTAGAGTGTTTTCAGCCTCTGAGACTTACTGCTGAATAAGCTCACCCTTTCTTGTTCTTTCTGATCTCTGGCTGGCTGGTTCAACTCAGCTGTTCTGGCTCAAACCCTTCTCCAAACTGACTGACTCAGTCTAGCTTCTCTTTCAGCCTTTGACATTTTGCTCTGCTTGGCCTCAGACTAACTCTAGCAATTTATTCTAATCTTCTGACTCCTTCTCATTCTCTGGGTCATTCTCTCTTCAACCTGTCTCTGTAAAACTCTCCTCCTCTCTCTGCACTTCACCCTAAATAGCCTCCCTTTCCTCTCTCTTCTTGAGAGTTGGGCATATCCTATTCTGTCAAATCACTCAATTAGACATTACTTTCAAGCATGGTGCTTACTTCTCCAAACTAACGTTACCTTCATTGTGTGGGATTAAAGGTGAATGCTAAGGGTGTGTTTGTATTCCAACCAGAGGGATTAAAGGTGTGTGCTAAAGGCTGAGCCACACCATAACTAGAAAGAGGTATTTTCAGTAAATAACACAGTCTCGGGGTTCACAGTGTGATCAAATAGCCTGCAACACTTGTAAACCTCAGTGTGTATGTCATGTGTTTTGCAAACGGATGGTGCCACACAAAGCCTGGATGATGGCCTAAACCACAGTTATCATAACATATAATCTTAGTTATGGCTCTTGGGGAATTGTCTAAGGATCCAAACAAAGTAAGAACACTCATGTGGGCCTGTTGCGTATGCAAGCCATTTGCAGTGTTTGCTCTATTGCCCATGGTCGATGGGGCTGGTGATTTGTGTCTGCGGAAAAACGAACACCAGGGTTGTGATGGTGAGAAATTATTTCATGTCGGTTACCTGATTAATGGGAGCTGAGAGCCACTGTGCCTTGCCTCTGCCTCTTTTTGTGGTCACCCTGCAGCCCAAACCACAAAGGAAGACAAAGCTAGTGAGCCTAGCAACAGATGCCAGGGAGACAGAGTAAACCGGGCTTGGATGGGGCCCCAGTCTGGCTCACTCTGTGACTGAGCTGGTTAGCTGTGATCCATATGGTCCCCCAACAATGCTGGCCATTGTATTTACTGTTTGTTCCATTCTCAGGAGTTCTTTATTAGGCTCCTGGGCATGATCTTGTGCACCTGAGACATCCTGATATTTGTTTTTCTCTAAGAGACCACAGAGAACACATCCACACCATACACACAGACACATACCAATCTCCCCCACATACACCACACACACACACACCCCACACAGATAACTACATACACACCCACACAATACACTCATACATACATCACTACACACCTACACACTATGTACACCTACCAAATACACCTACCACACACACATACATTACACACACCAGACACACATGCATACCACACCACACATACACACACCACATACATATACATCACATACACAACACATACACACACCTACACAACACAAACATGCACAACACACATAACAACACAACACACATACACAGCACACGCATACACATGCACACATGACACCATAAGCATGGTAGGGACAGATCTTTCCTAAAGCCTACTGTGTGCCCACAGAAAGAGATACAGGGCTTAAAGTGTCAAGAAGACAAATCTGTGAGCTCACAGGTCAGTCAGTACCTGGCCATATGGACAGGGCTACAAATGCAAAGGCAGCTTATTAGAAATGGCCACCTATTGGTCATGTTTACCAAAAGGAGACCACTGGGCTGCATCATAGACCTCCCAGCTTTTTATATAAGGACCCCGGGCCCTACAGGGCATGGAGGTACACTCTTGTAATCCCAACAGTCTAGAGATCGAAACAGGGGAATCCAGAGTTTGAGGACAGCATTGGCTACGTGAGACCATCTGAACAGAGGAAAGAAAAAGACCTTTGATACCATCAAGATGTCAGGCCAGTGGATGAGGCTCCCCTTGTACTTTCAAAGGTGTCCCGGGGCCTCTTGTCTGATGTATTCATGTGTTTAGGTGGCTTGAGTTTTTCCAAGCAGAGGCTTTCCCATTGCTCTGCCAAGACACCTTTAGAGTTCTGTTGGGGTAAACATTTTGTGTAGACTTATACACCCCATTCTATTGGGTTTCACTTTTCATACCTTCCCACATTTCAGAAGTTTGTAGAGTCCCTTCACACTCATCAACCTTGCTGTGCCTGGCAAAACATTAAAAAGGGTAGAAAGGTTGCTGGGGGGGTGGGCTGTTAAGTAGGGGCATCAGAGAGGGATTAGCATCAAAATTAATGGAAGATAGTTTTGGGCCTCTACCCTTTGTCAGAACTTAGGTTGATTGATTTACTTTTTATTTTGTTTCGAGACAGGGTCAAGCTCTGTAGCCCTGGCTGTCTTGGAACTTGCTATATAGACCAGACTGGTCTAGAACTCAGAGATATGCCTGCCTCAGCCTCCTTAGTCCTGGGTGGTTTTGTTTGTTTGTTTGTTTGTTTTTGTTTTTGAGACAATCAGGTAGCCAAGGATGGCTTCAAACTTGGTATAAAAGCCAAGGATGGCCTTCAACTCTCAATCCTCCTGCCTCCATCACCCAAGTGGATTACATGTAAGTGTAACCAGTATAGAGGCCCTAGCATTTATTTGTAAATGGCATTACCAAAGATCAATACAAAATATGGATTTCCAGACTTCCAGAGCTGGGAACTGCCCACATCAGCCACCAAACAGGACAGACTGGGTTCATCTGAGTCAAAATTCGGCACCTGAGAGAGCAGGCTGTTGGGGTGCCAGCACGCCATCATTCTGCGGAATCACAAGTCTCTTGTGTGTTTCTTGCTATTCTATGGCTGGTGGTGTATCCCAACTCTTGAGCCTAGGAATCTCACTGTCCTGCTCCCTCCCACAGCTGTTTGGGGGGGGGGGGCAGAACTGAGATTTCCTTTTCTCTGCCTCATCTCTCTGGCTCAGCCCAGTTCCTGTTCTCAGCCATTTCAGTTTATGGCTCATCTTCCTTCTTTTTTGTTTTGGTTTTTCGGGACAGGGTTTCTCTGTATAGCCCTGGCTGTCTTGGAACTCACTCTGAGAACCAAGCTGGCCTCGAACTCAGAAATCCGCCTGCCTCTGCCTCCCAAGTGCTGGGATTAAAGGTGTGCGCCACCCCGGCCTTTCGTGCTGTGCAAGAGGAGGCAGCAATGAATGGGCAGGTTCCTGCTGGAAGATTCGAAGGGCAGCTAGGACAGTATACTGTGATTTTCTTTCCTAGACACCAGGCACAGAGAGAGCGCTTGTTTATGAGCTTGCTAGAAGCCAAAGGATACCTTGGGTCTGGGGAAATACTCTCTATATTAGCAACAAATCTCTTCAGGCATTGTCTGGGGACATGCAGAGCAAACCAAGCCCGCCCCTGGGCTGCAGTGGTGTGGAAGTCCCAGGGTTCCACATGACCAGAGGCTTAGACTCTCCCTAACTAGGGCAGAATACAGTTAACAGGACTCTCTCAGGCTGTTTATTAACTGGACTCCACTCTCACCTGTAAAGTTAGCCCTAGTAAAATTACTTGTACCCCACAGAAATTCCACAGACCTTGCCATTACGGCGTTATCCAAAACTATTCTAATTAATTGAGCTTTGTTTGTAAAACACGAAGCGGAAAATAGCTGCTAGAAGAAAGTCCTCTCCTTACCAGGAAGTTTTCCTCATCTGAAACACTTCACCAAAGCTTGGTACCCATTGGCTTTCAGCCCGCAGAGTACTCCCAAAACCACACCCCCTTCATCCCATTGGGCCAGTCCTCCTGCCTCTCAGAACTCAACTTTCTCCGTGTCTACCCTCTGGCCAACCCAGTCCTTCGAAGCACTGCCCAGAGACATAGTGCCAGAATGCTGGTCCACACGTGCGTAGGCCAGCGACATAAGTTCGTTGTTACCGAAAAAGCGTGTCAGCCGGGCTCAGATGTAACTGGCTTCTCCATAATCTTTTTGGATTCGCCAGAATAGAGACACAGGTCAGGGGACCCTGCTGTTTTTCCTTTTGAGCCTGAAGAAGTCTCTTCTAGGGCGGAGAAAACAGGTCATCCAGGTCTGTTGCACAGGCCATGTGCTCCTGTCCATAGTGCGCACACTGGAACCTTCTGGTTGCTTGCCCGCTTGGCTTTAATTTTAAATCAGGGGTGTTCCTGCTCAGTGGACGAGGAAGGCACATGCTGCGAGGAGTCATTGTCCAGCGTGGAGACTAGTTCACCTCCGCTGCCTATCGGATAGCGGCTGTCACCTAGGCTTGATGCTCGCTCCTGCCCAGCGTGGTCATGGGCAGTAGCTTTGTGGTCCGCAAAGTCGCGCCAGCCGGGAAGACCACGGGTAGTGGCAGGCGCAGCTGCGCTGTGGCAGAGGCTCACGCGGTGTGGTTCCAGCTCAAGCCACGCGTGTCCTAACCGAAGGCGTGCCTCCCGAGGCCTGGGCTGGTCTCCCGTGCTGACTCAGCTATGGGACAGCTAGGATGTTGCCACGGGTGGGTCCCCAGGGTCTTCCCCTCCGCCTTTCCGGTGTCTGCCGCCGGGACTGGGTGGTGATTGATGGCACAGCAGCCCGCTGGCCTGGAGCGGTCTGGAGGGGAAGGAGGCGGGTCCGGAGGTTCTGAGGCGGTGCAAGGGGAGGGGCGTGGGTGGTGCTATAGAGGAGGAGCTGGGGTCCGTGGTAGGCGGGTTCGAGTGGACCTCTTGGAGGGAGTTCTTGGGCTGAGAGTGCCATCGTGGATGAAGCAGGAGACTAAGGGGCAGGATGTGGCCGCGAGGGAAGTTGGAGGCAGACGGCCCCGGCTGGGTGGAACTAGAGAGAAAGGGGTACACCCCCTGGAAAGAGCGCGGGAAAGGGGATGGGAAGGAAGGAGAGGCGGGCACGGGGTGGGTGGGGCGTGGGGGCGAGGCTGGGCGGGGCTGGGGCGGAGTATGCCCCCAGCTCCTCTCTTGCCACCCCCGCCCCCGACCGGGAGCCACCTGCGCCCCGCCCTGCCGGCCGCACCCCAGCTAGGGAACCTCCGATCTGGGCTTCCAAGCTTCGTGTGCGCCCGGGGGATCGTTGCGAGTTCTGCTTCTGCCTGGACGGCTTTTCTGGGTCCCAGAATGTGGCCTCACTGAGAGTCCTCTGCCTGTGGACAAGGGAGCAGATCTTCGGCGCGAACTCTTCGGTGGGAAGTTGGTCTCCACTTCGGCAACATGACCAGCCCAGAGGGCGCGCAAAACAAGGAAATCGACTGTCTGAGTCCAGAAGCGCAAAGACTGGTAAGAGGGAGACACGGTTCAGACCTATGCCTGCCAGCAACCGCCGCCTGGGTCCCCCCAACAACTCTAAGGTCAAGGGCCTCTTCAGCTGCAGTGGTGTTGCTGGAACAGAGGCGAGTGGGCTTGGGCCACTAGAAAATCCTGATATAGGGCAGCTCCTGCTTACCATCAGGTGGCTGGCTGAGTGTAAGGTGTCCGTCAGTGGCGCTCTGAAAAGAACTTTTTACGCCCCAATGTTCCTTTCAAGGACGAAAAGGAGAGTGGTCTCTCCCTCCGCCAGCTGGCTGGCTCTGGCCAGGACCCAACCGAGGTCTGAGATCTGCGGGTGGGGTCGAGTTTCACCGGGAACTGCTGGTTTGGTATTTTACAGAGTACTGCACCTGGGAACTGGGTCCTTATCCAGTGGCTCCACCTTGTCGTGAGTGGCTTGGAGGGTTTACAGGCTCTTGACCTTAGGAGCACCTCTCTCAAGGTTCCAGGGCCCCAAATCCATTTTGGCGGGTGCCAGGAGCCTCTTGTGTCTGGGCAAGGTGCTACACAGTTTCACTTCCCGAACTTGTGTAGGGACAGTGGATGAGGTTATGATTTAAAATTGGCACCAGGGAGTTGGGGAATTTTTGGTTGTTACACCCTGTGTAGTTTGTGGTCGTGGTTTGGGGACCGAGAGTTCAGACAGGACCCATAACCCAAACTAGCCTTGATCTCTGGATCCTCATGGCTCAACCTTTCCAGTGTTGGGCTCACAGACCCTCACCCCTGTACCTTGTTCATTGCTGTGGCTGCTTATGAATGGAAATATTTAAAAGTAAACTGTACTCTTTGAAACTGTGTGTTTTATGGAGTTAGTACCAGAGAGAGAGAGGGAGACCCAAGGTTCCGGTTTTATCAGGCTTTTGTGAGACCTTGATAAAAATGTGAGCCTCGGTCACTCATTGTCCAGGTAGGAGTTAAACCTGTAGTTGGCCTTTAAGGAAGAGTACTCGAGGTGAGACTGCTTTGACGAGAGGAGCTTCCTCCAAGTGCTCGGAAGGTTAAGTCAACTTTTATCCCAATGACAGACTTGCAAAAAGACAGTTCCTTGCTGAGAATTGGGTGTGCTTTTTTTCCTGTCTGTTTTAATGCGTTTATTCTATGTCCCTACTTAAACTGTGGCAGTAAATCAGGCTTTTGGAGCTAGTGTGTAACCTGTAGACCTAGGGAGGGAACCTGCAGACCCACTTTGGAACCCTCTGAGGGGAGGATCAGGGAGGAGGGAGAGCTCCTGAGACACTGGTGTTCAGAACAGAGGCCCAGGCAGACCATAGAAGGCAAGCAGGAGGAGGAAGTCAGCCCTGGGCTGGTTCTAGCATACAGGAACCAAGTGCCTGCGTCCTGGGCAAAGGAAGGACAAACACCAAACCCTGAGAACAGAAATGTAAAGAAGGCCCGGAAGGACCCAAAAGGTGGGAATCCATTTCCAACTCCAAGATACCAGCCACAGGTCCCCCTACTCAACCTTTGGAGCCTTCCTGGGACCCAGGCAAGATACTGTAGCCCAGCAGTAAGAGGCTGGGAGCAGTGTTCAGCCTAGCTCATTGGGCTAATCAACTCCACCATCCCTTTCATCCACTTCCAGAATCCAGGAAGCACAGAGTGTTGAAGAGTGCGTGGATGTTTACATGTAAGGCTGTGCTGGGTTCATCTAGCAATGAGCCCTGCCCTGTCCCAGATGAGGTTATTTTTAGTCTTTCCTTCTCTCTCTTAATGTAACATAACCTTCATATACTGCTCTGCAGCCCTCTCCGTGCGTAAGATGGAGGCCTGATACTTAACAAAAATATGCTCGACAATCTAACAACGCTGGATTCTTGAACACATTTAGTCCCAGGAGATTCTAGAAGGAACTTACGAATCTTCAAGAGGTTTACAAAACAGTAGCAAACGTTTGTTAAAAGGACACAGAAAAAAGAAACACAGTGTGGCCTCTGTTTATGAGGCTAACGGCCTGTTGGGCAGGAAGTGTACAGGGCATGACAATGGCCTGTATGTTAGGGGGTGGGGGCATCCAGCTGCCATGGACCATGCCATTGAGCATGTTACTGGAGACCAGCAGTGACGGTTACAGAATGGCTTTTGTGTTCTGCAGTAAGTGTCCCTGGCATGTCGGAGCAGGGGGTTCTCCAGTGGACAAGGGCTGGGTTGAATAGTTATAAGAGGAAACTGACAGTGTAATCCCCTTAGTCTAGAGCTAAGACAAAGGGCAAGACTGGAGCGAAGCATGATGGTGCAGGCCTGCACACCTGCAACCCTGGCCTTCAGAGGCTGTCTGAAGAAACTCCAGTTCTAGGCCAGCCTGGGCTATCTAGGAAGAGCCTGTTTCAAAACAAACATATTTCCTGAGAATATAATTCAGAGGTGGAGTGCTTGCCTAACACTGTGTTCAAGGCCTCAGCACCACAAAGAAGAAACAAAGGGGAGACAGTAGAGTTGAGCGGGTGCTAAGCAGGTCTGCTGGAGTCTGAGAGGCTCTGCATCCACAGAAGACACTGGCATTCAGTTTATCTATTTTGTTTAATCTTACATGTATGGGTGTTTTGGCTGCATGGATATCTGTGCCCAACTTGCCTTCCTGACCCTAGTGAAGACCAGAAGAGAGCTCCAGATCCCCTGAAGTTATAGAATGTTGTGGTACACCATGTAGGTACTAGGAATTGAATCCCAGTCCTTGGGAAAGGCAGCCAGTGCTTTTCACCATTAACCCATGACTCCAGCCCCAACGTGGCATTTCTTCAATTTCTGTCACTTCTTTGAGTCACTCATGTTGTGTCATCTCTGGTCTCTTTCCACGCTGATGAGCACTTACCCTGAAAGGGGCTAGCCAGTCCATACGAGGGCCAGGATACAGATGGAGGGGTAGAAGTTAGCCCTGTCTGTCATGTGCACACATGGCTGAATGCAGGCAGGCTGTGAATGTAGCCCTACACAGAGCATCGACTTACTATGACTCAGTCACAGGGCTGTCAGACATGAACTTTGTAGGTGGCATTGTGCCCCTCTCACAGGATTCTGTATCCCACACAATCCGAAGGTCCTGGAACCTGGAGTATGGACTGACATTTTAAATGTGTTGTTTCTCCACATAGTTAAGATAAAAATAGTAAGTTCTCTCCTTTTGAGTTGTAGGTCTGAGGCCATTTGCCTCATTTTTCTGGCCTGACTTATTACTGTGTGCTTGTCCCAAGCATGTTTGCAGTCCCATTCCCGCTCCCACTCCCTCTCTCCCTCCCTCTTTCCCTTTCTCTCTGACTCTGTGTCTCCTCTCTCTGTATTTATCTCTTCATCTCTGTTTCTTTCACATACTCTCAATGTCTGTCCGTCTGTGTCTCTCTGTCTTTGTGTGTCTCTGTTTTTCTATGTTTGTGTGTCTGTCTCTGTTTCTCGCTGCCTCTCTGTGTGTCTGTTAGTCTCTGTCTCTTGCTCATATGTCAAGCAAGCACTCTACCGAAAGGGCCCCAGCCCCAGATCCTCAACTCTGTTGGTTTCAGCTGCCACGTTGGCCTGAGTGATTGGTGACAGCATCTCAGATTCTTCCTTTATCGAGCTTTTGCTTTCTGTCACCACTGCTTCCCATCTTGTCATTTTGGGTTCTAAGGCGCCTCTCAGCCCCCACTGTGGGCAGATGGAGGATGACTTTAAGACGATTGTACTTGAGGCTGAATTCATGTGCTTCCTGGCTTGGGAAGCATAGAGATCTGAAAGCTCTGAGATCAGTTACCTGCTCCCATAGTACTGGCCAGGGCACAGGTCAGCTCCCCGTCATTGCTGGGAGCTGCACTTATCCCAGTCCAGAGGTCACAGCTACCAGGTTCTTCCAACATCAGCTCCTGAGCCCTAACTTCTCAGTACAAGAGACCAGGAAATGCAGCAGTAAAGGACTTGAAGATGGAAACAAGTGTCTTTAGGCATAGTATCACCCTTTGGTGACAATGGAGACTGAATTTCCCTTTTTCTCTAGGTTAG
>JADRCH010000116.1:2830423-2867696 GCA_019843965.1 Rhynchomys soricoides
CCCTTTGGTGACAATGGAGACTGAATTTCCCTTTTTCTCTAGGTTAGTTTCTGTTCAGTCTGCCAGCCATCACATAGCGGAAGCCTCCTTTGTGAACAGCATAAAACTCGAGGTTCAGCCACCACCTACCCTGGTGAGAGCAGGAAACTGAGTTATTTCTGGTGGCCATTTCTTAGCACAGCTGATTGGTGTTGAACCTGCTTAGCATGAGATTCTTGCTCTCAAGCAGAACCAAGTAAGCCAGGCCTTGGTACCACGTCTGCTCCTCAAAAGGTAATGCTCAGAGAGGAACAGCTTAGCCCAGAAAACTCAGGCTCAATGAGTCAGCACAGGAGCCTTTTGTGACCAGTTACTCAGATGCCAGAATTCCCAAAATTCCACTCAATTTAAAGGATTAACCGTAGAGCCAAGAGCCCTTTCCATGCAGCTGTGGGAAAGGAAGGACTTATTACCTGAATGCTTTTACCGGAGGCCAGAAGTTCCAGCTTGTGTTTTAAAGAAGTTAGTTTACTTTTATAGGATGGACTTACTGGACCTATTACAATAGTAGCTATATAGTTAAATGGATTTACTTCTATCTCTCAGATTAAACCCAACATTAGTGTGACTACACCCAAGAGGTAATTCAGAATAGCCAGGTGATTGCTGACCACTGCAGTTGTCACTTGCCCCAGGGGCAAATTCCAGAACAGCTAATAAAGGCAGAGACCACACAAAACAATTAAGCTCACCTTGCTGGTGTGCATTCTGTGGTGGGACAGGTTGGTTTCCCTTGAATCTAAAGTATGACCACTTTATAATAAAGAAGTAACTCAGCTGGGCTGTGGTGTCACATGCTTTTTCTCCCAGCACTCAGGAGGCAGAAGCAGGTGGATCTCTGTGAGTTCAAGGTCAGCCTGGTCTACAGAGTTGAGTTCCAGGACAACAAAGGCTACTTGGGGAAACCCTGTGTCGGAAAAGCCATAAAAGAAGTAATTCACCCTAAATCATGGGAGCAACGGAATTTTTCTCAAAGTAGGAGTTCTTTTTATTGTTTTAAGATTATTTCAAAATCATTTTTACTATTTACTTATGTATATATGTATGTGTGAGTACAGGATGCCAAAAGACATCAGGTCTCCTGGAGCTGTAGTTACAGGTGTCTGTGAGGATCTCCTCACCCTCCCAGCCTACTGTGGGGACTAGAGTCCACCTCTAGTCCTCTATGACTCTTTGGCCAGGCAGTGGTGGACCATACCTTTAACCTCAGCACTTGGGAAGCAGAAGCAGAAGCAGATAAATCTCTGTGAGTTCGGGGCCACCCTGGTCTATAGATCGAGTTCCAGGACAGCCAGGGCCACAGAGAAACCCTGTCTCTGAAAACAAAAACAAAAACAAACAAAAAACCTCTGTGTGTGTGTGTGTGTGTGTGTAAAATTTTTATTATTTCATTGGAGGGGAAAATGTGTCACAGTTTATGTACAGAGGAGAGAGGACAGCTTTGAAAACTTAATCTCTCACTTTCACGTGAGTCCAAGGATTGGCCTCAGACCACTAGGCTTTCATGCCCAGCACCTTTACTCAAGGAGCCATCTTGGCGATCCACCATTTTTATTTTATTTTACTTTTTAGGATGCAGGTTCATACTATGTGGGCCTGACTTTCTTCATAGTTGTGATCCTCCTGTCTCACTACTTGAGTGCTGGGATTGTATTGCAGATAAAGGCCACCATATTAGGCCCACAATATCAATTCTGATCCATGTGTGTGGCAGAGAGAGAGAGAGAGAGAGAGAGAGAGAGAGAGAGAAGGGGGGGGTAATTACCCTTCCAGGAATACACAGGTGTATCCAGCTTTAGAAATTACTGGGAATTTTCCTAGAGGAAGAAAGCTGAGTGGGTGTGAGGTAGAGGTATATGGTGTTACCTCCCCAGGGCCAGTGTGTGTCTCTTGCACTGCTGAACTTGGTGTGACATGCCTTCATGCCTCTCCCACCAACAGTAGCTGTCATAGAAGACACTTCGTAAGTCATAAAAGTAGCTAAATTTACCAGGCACCCTGCTGAATCAGCCTGGTGAGATGTCAGCCATTACTACATAGGAGTAGACGGTTAGCTTTCTCCAGTTTACAGATAAGAAGCAAATGGGGACTCAGAAAGTCTGGAGGTTTGCTGAGTCCCGTCGGACAGGTGGTGGAGCATTCAGACCCCTAGTCAGCCAGCTTGAAACTAGTGTTGACTTTGGCACCACTGTATACAGCGTGCTTCAGGCTAGCCTGGCAGGGAGCAAACACGTCACCAGTTGCCTCTGCTGCAGTTGCTGTCACCACTGTCATCAGCTTCTCTCAGCAGCTGTGGGGTTCCGTCACTCGGGTACCCCAACTCCTTGTGTTTGTTTGTTTTTATTTTCTTAATTTCATTTTTTTTTTTTTACTTATTCGCGTTACATCTCACTCACTGCCCCCTCCCAGGGGGCACTCCTTCCCCCATATCCCCTCCCCTTCTTCTCTGTGTGGGTGATCCCCCCCATCCCTTTTTTGACACAAGGTCTTATGTAGTTGACACGTTTTCCTGATTCTCCCACTTCTGGCTCTGAAGTGCTGGGATTGCAGGCATGTGGACCACGCCCAGCTTATTACCCTTTTCTGTGTCTGGTAATTCTCTATTTTTCTAACTAAGACCAAGAATAGCGGAAATGGAAGATTAGTAGGAACCTCTATTTGCTCTTTTTTCAAGTTATGCTGACATATTAGATGTTACTTGTGAATCTGTTTCATGGGATTGAACTCAGGGCCCTGCTAATGCTGAGGTACACTCCAAGCCTGTCAGTCACGCATCGCGGTGATCTAAGCCTTTATCTGGTAGATCAGAGTGGCACCTCTCCTCCTCCAACCAGATTGACAAATTCATCAAATTAGAACGGGGCTTCTTCCATAGCCGTTTCCAGGAATGTCAGTCAAATACACGAAAGGTTGTGTCGTGAGAATTCCCTGCCTAAGGAGATGTAAACAATGTCTTCCCCCTCCTCCCAAGGTCCCATCGATAAATCAAAGTACCGTTTCACTGAAGTTCAACCTTGGGAGCCAAAGAATTTATTTAGCTTACGTATAGAGATCATGGGTGAAGGAATATGGCTGACTGGAAAGCAGCTGCCCTAGAAAGAAAGACCTTACTCAGCATGAATGATGGCTTCTCTAAAGTCACACAGGTGGGAGTCCCTTTAGATGAACTTTCTCTAGCCTGTATATTCCCTATATATTCTAGCACCTCCTGAGGCCCCCACAGCCATGAGCAATTAGGACAGAATTGCACACGGATGGCTGGGAGGGGTAGTGGAGATCTCCAATGACTTTCCACTCCCTCCCGATTAAGGAATGTCAACACTCAGCTAGATCCTGCAGGCAGGCACAGCTTACTTGAAGAAGACAGCAGCTGTTTTTGCTTGGTGGACAGTAGTCTGCTGCAAGTTGTTACAAGCTGTTCCGTGTCTGGGGTCTGCAGTTTTCAGGCTTAATCTTGGAAAGAACAGTGTCAACAGTTGGTGAGGGCTAAGGAGTGGGTTTCAGGGGAGAGTCTAGCACGGAACAGACAGAAGTGAGGGTGGAGAGCCTAGATGAGCTTCCTCCTGGAGGGAGCCCCTAAATTAAGAGGAAGTAGCCCTCTTCGGTTGGCCCTGAAAGTTCTTAGTCATGGCTTTGCTGTTGCCAGTGTGGTATGTATTGTCTTCAACCCCCTTGGTGCCAGATATCACCTAGGATGTCATGTATGTTAGGTAAGCATCCTGGTCCTCAAGAAGCCCATTTCCTTAGAAATGGTGTCTCCTGGTTCTTACTTCTGAAGCAGAGAACATGTTTGCAACTGAATTACCAAGCTTTGTCCCAGAACTGTGGTAGAACTTACTCTCCAGGCCAGGTCTGCAGATACCCCTCCCCACCTCCACCCAGGAACTTGGCTCCCATGGGAATACTCAGCTTAGCCTTGGGCACCTCTGGGTCTGCCTACTGGGTCTCTCAAGCACGCAGCAGTGTAATACATCCTTGGAGCCTATGGGCCTAGCTAGGAACTAAAGTAACAGATGTTTCATTAAAGGATAATTTCAGAGCCTGTAATTCACCCTAGTTCTTTCTGATAGTGTTTTTAAAGACATTCTACAAAGGAACTTGAACTTCTGCCCTTAGCTCTGTGCCAGTGTGCTGAGGGACCAGCTGGGGCCCCATTGATCTTGTGGCCTAAGCTGGAGTCTCTCGAGGGCAGGTGTGCTAGTATAGCTGAGTGCCATCAGAAGGCTGTGCTCAAGGACGCGGCAGAATGCTTTATAGCTCCTGCACAAGGACCTGGGTGTGGAGTCTCCCTGGGGCTTGC
This sequence comes from Rhynchomys soricoides, assembly GCA_019843965.1. Classification (NCBI taxonomy): domain Eukaryota; kingdom Metazoa; phylum Chordata; class Mammalia; order Rodentia; family Muridae; genus Rhynchomys; species Rhynchomys soricoides. The sequence goes on from JADRCH010000116.1 coordinate 2,834,763, forward strand.
TGGCTAGCTAGTCTGGTCAGGCTAGTGAACTCCAGGCTCAGTGAGAGACCCTATATCAAAAAATTGAGAGTGATTTGTGTCCTTACTCACAGTTACAGCCATAAAGAGCAAGCTCCCTTGCTCCTGGGGACCTCATGGGGGAGATAGGGTTTGGAAAGATGACCACTTCTTTAAAGAATAGGATGAGACATATGTGTTAGCCCAGGGACATGGGCAGTCAGTCCATGGAAGAGGCTAGCTTTGACCACTGTTGCAGAGGTGCCCAGCTAATGCCTGCCCTTTCCTCTTTCACCAGGCACCCACTTGGCTACACTCAGTGGCAGACTGTTTTTAGAGTCTGCCGAATATAAGCTGTAGGGGTTTCCTTAGAAACAAAAGTCAGTAGCTGCTGCTGCTTCCTGTAACCAAGGCAACTCAGGAAAGGGATTCTGTCATTCTGCAACCTCCACCCCAGTCTGGAAACCACCATGGGTTTGTCAGCCATGCTAACTTGGGTGTGGGTGGGAACACACCAAGGTTTCCAAGCTCCTGTGGAAGGCTTTTTTGTTGTTGTTGTTCCTTCTCTCAGAGATGGATCACACCAGGATGGAGGCTGTTGCCTGTTTCTAAACCAAACAAGCGTTTTTTTGGGGTGCCACTTTGGGACTTCCGCTGCATCCCTAGAAGTTTTCTGAAATGGCCGTAGATTACAGTTAATGTCATGATGCGATATGCCCAGGTGAAAATGCTACCAATGTTACTCTAAAGCCTGGCCATTTCAACGAATACATCCTTAGCACGGACACTTCCTCCCATTAGTGGCATCTTTACATCTAAGTAGACCCATGGGGCATCATCTCCATGGGAGAAAGACCAAGGTGGTGCCAGCCTCCCTGGGGCCCCTCATCTATCTGTGACCCGGAGGTCTCTCAATCAAACCCCTGGGAGTTCTTGAAACTTAAGAGGAGATTGTTACATCCCATCACCAGGTATGCTGCAGGACTGAGCTGCCTACAGCCCATGTGCAGGGTGTCTGCCTGTGGACGGAGGGCTGGGAGCAGGTTTTGCAGGCCCTAAGGCTTCCTCAGTCTGGTGGAGGAAGTGACCTGAGACCAAAACTGTCTCAATCCCCTTTTTCAAGAACTTCCTCAGAGCTGTGACATTTGCATGCAAATCCTTCCATCTTCTCTGTAGACTCTGTAGGACCCCTGGTGTTGATATCATGTCCAGAGGGGGAGGGGGCCTGCATGCAGATTTTTCCTGTTAGGCATGAGTCTCTGGAAAGGTCTCAAGGCCCAGGACTGGCAATAACAGAGTCTGAATGTTAAAGGACTCCCTGAAGGTGAGGGGTGGACCTCCTGCAGACCTACCTTAACTGAGCATACTCCACAAATCATGTGTCTAGTCTTTCAAGGCCAGAGGAGCTCCAGTCAGGAGCCTCAGGGATACTTATGTGGGCCAACGAGATTGCTCAGTGACACCCACAGTGCATACTTCACCGATAGTCAAGACATTCCACTGACCTCTCAAACATTTCTCTGAAGTCTCTGCCAGCCAGTCCCTGGGACTGTCACATATCCAGCTATATAGCCCACAAAAGACATTTCAGTGGAAATGATTTCTGCAGCTGGCCGGTGAATGGGACACTTGGCCAAGGGACCTTGCAGCAAGCCGTAGGGCTGTCATTAAGGACAGTAGGTGGAAGACCTGAGGCCTTGGGTCAGACGTGTGCTTCTCTGGGGCTCTCCTTGCCATCCTTCTTACTCAGGGTGCATGTGTTCTTGGATGTGTGTGTCTCATTCATGATGGGTGTGTCCCTGGATTGTATGTGTCACCAGGGTGGATGTGTTCTTGGATTGTCTGTCTCACCCAGGTAGGCGTGCCCTTGGATTTGAATCTGGTTTATGGGGTGTAAAGAGTCAGACCAGCTTTGTGGAGTGGTCATAAGCAGCTTTGATGATCTATGGGACCTTTCTGGCTGTCCCCAGCCCCAGGAGTGCCTCAATTTAAAAGCCCAAGCTATAAAAGCTGTTTATAGGATCCCAGGCCTGGGCCCACGGCTGCTAGGGGAGTGCCACCCACAGGCCCATAGAAGGGGAGAGGAAACTCACATTCTGAACCAGTAGTTTTGGGAGTTCCCAAGAAGCTAGCAAGCCTGTGGCTTTTCCCAGGAGTCTGGGCCTGTCACCTCCTACCTCTGCCCTGCCCATGAAACAAGATGAAGAGCCATGATGGGCTTATACCGGGACAGTTTCTAGGGCAACCAACAGAACCATATGCACTTTTTACCAACCAGTGAACATGGCTTCGGGGCTTGGTTCCTTCCTCCCTTCTCCCTTCTCTTTTTTCTGCCTTCCTACATTCTGAAAAGGAAGGGTCTAATATCCCAAGGCATAGATGTGCTCCCACACAGCAAGGTCCTCTTGCCATTGGGAAAGCACCAGCATGCAAGGGGCTTGTGCAGAGGTCTGGGCCTCCAGAGAAGAGGCAGCAGGTCCCTGCTGGTGCTCCTCAGGAAACTGCTCTTAGTCCCCCTACAGGCTACCAGCAGCAAGTAGAAGGTTATGCTTGGAGAGTTTTAAACCTGTGTGGGACCTCATGCTATGGTTTTGTATTCTGGCAAAGCATCTGTCCAGGAAAGCTTTGTGCTACACCCCAGAAGCATCTGACCAAGGCAGCCGACTCCGAGAACCATCTGGACAGTTGGCACACTGAGGACGGCCCAGGGCTTTTCCCTGTGTGCAGGGAATGACCCTGGAGGCTGGATGCCAGCCTGGTGGACCTTGGCTGCTTTGTACTTCAGTTCATTTCACAACTGGGTCACATCCAGCCTTCCCTGGTGACTCAATAGGGACCATATTCATGACCGTCATCCTCCAGCTCCTGTCTTCATGTTGCCCCGTTCTTGGCAGTGTGTCCGAATAGGAGGAAGCTCGCTGCTGAAGCATTGGTTGATTCTTTTGGGCTTCAAAGCTAGTGTGCGCTCCACTGAGTGTGGGGTTAGTCTCATGAAGACATGCCCAGTCACATGTAGGGTTTGGGTCAGTGTCCGTGTTTGCTTCCTCTGTCTACTGGTGTTTGGTTTGGCAGGTTCCAGGAAACAAGATGACTGCCTTCACTTCCTGTACTGTGTGAGGCTCTGTCTCCCCACAAGTCATGTGAGCACTGTAAGGGTGCCAGAAAGGGGAGGAGTTTACAAGGACCCGAAGATGTGTTGAATTACAGACTAATCTTCTAAATCCTGATATCAGGAGTAACTGGCACATAGCAGGCTTCATTTGTGTGGCTCCTTTGCCAGCCCATGCCTAGACTCCTCAAGGCAGGGCTGGTGGCTTTACAGTTTCTAGTACCGCTGCCCTCAAGGACAGGGTGCATGTTGGCGAAAGTGTACTATAGTAAGAATTGTGTCCTGGGGGGAGGTTCTCATGGCGTGTGCACCCTATTTAGGGACTTTGGCCCCATGCCAAGAATTAATCCAGATGGGAAGAAGGGCTGGCTGGCCAGGTATCCTGGCATGGAATGTGTATGAGGTACCCAGCATCCCCAGTTCAGAGGAGGCCAACAAGGGCAAATGTCATCTCAGAAGCGAGGGCATCTGTTGGTATGTAATGAATGCCCAGAGGCTCACAGCTTTGAGTAGTGTTCAACTGACTTCCTAGCTCTAGGGTCAGGAATGTGGGCCTCATCTTGCTATGCTCCAGGTCTAATGGCTGTCATTAACAGCTAGCCAAGCTGGGTCCTTTTGGACCCTAGGATCCTTTTCTGAACTCATTTGTACTTCCAGACCCTTCACTTTTCTTGGAGGTTATAGGACAGTGGCCCCTGTGCCTGCTGGCTGCCACCTCAGGGCTTCTCACAGCCCTTGGGTCCCCTCACATGCCTCTTTTATATTCCATCTAGATTTCTCAAGACCAGCAAAAGGCTTGCTCTGACCTCTTCTTAGAGGCCTCAACTAAGCCCACCAGGCAAGTTCTTTTTGCTCAACTCAAGGTCAGCCGATGAAAGCCCTTAATTTGTACAGTTCCCTCTGCCATATAATGTTATGTAGTGACAGGAGTGACCTCGTCATGTTCACAACACTGCCCACACACACTCAAGGGAGCCCCTAAACATAGAAAGCATCTACACCAGTGTAGTCATATCCTTCTGGTCTTTTCTACAAACCCTTCCCTGTTCCTCCTTGTCCAAGCCAAAGGACTAATACTGCTGTCAAAACTCTTCCCGAGTCTCTGCCTTCTTAGAAAGGAACTAACAGGCCCAGGGCCATGTGGCTTCTCACCCAAGGCTAGGTCTTGAATCTAAGAAGCTTTCTTCACCCTTACAACCACCCCCTAGCCCTGGGTTCTTCTTACAGACCTCAAGTAACTCATGTAACTGGTGTGGGACCTTTAAAATAACACTAAGTGCCAGAGTTCTGATACAGCCATGACAAGGCAGCTCCCTACTACTGTGCTTCAGCCCAAGCACAAGCCCCAGCTTCTGGTGTTGATTGCCCTTTGATTTGAAAGGCGTGGGCTTGGACTGATAAGGGGCCACACAAAACAAAGTCTGCTGTGAAGTCAATTCCTTGGAAGTTGGAAAGAAATCCCCTGTGACTCAATTTAGATTAGAATTCAACTTAGATTAGAATTGAAAGAGAGCAGGGCCGGGCATGATCATGAGCTCCTGAAATTCCAGCATGCTAGGAGGTGGGAGGGCTGAGGCAGGAGGATGGTGAGTTTCAGGCTGGCCTGGGCTATGGAGATAGCAAGACCTTGTCTTTTAAAAGAATCAACAATGAAAAAATAAAAAAGAGAGGAGGAAAAGAAAAGGAAGGATCAGTTTGTCTTCTGATGTGTATATATTGTGTGTGTTTATTCGTGTGTGTGTGTGTGTGTGTGTGCATACATATATGTGTGTATATACATACATACATACATACATACATACATACAGGGAGGCAGTATGCAGGTTAGCTCTCAGTACCTATCTCCTATGGGAGTGTGCCTTTGAGAAAGCCAGACACTTAGGCTCTTGCTACTTACTGGCCAGCCCCACTAGCCAGCTGAGGACTGCCCAGAGGTCACTGTTTTAAAATGACCCAGGCAGTGTGAGACATTGCAAAACTTCAGAGATGTGGGGAGAAGAATTATTGACTGTGTATCAAGGGAGCTTACCTGCCAAGAAGGCGTGACTTGATACCAGAGAACCTAAATTCTGGAACATTCTGCCTTGTACTTCCCTCGATGCTGGGTTGCATGAGATAAGACATTCGAACAGTCTATAGATATGCAAAGGCGTCAAAATGCCGTCTACAGCCCCATGGTTAGCCTAGTCAGATGTGTTCTGACAGCTGGGGACTCTACCATCCAGAGCCCTCCACGATGCCGTGGGAGAACCTGAGCCTCCTACACTGCGGGGGAGAGGGAAGTCAAAGGGCATCAGGGTGGGCCAAGAGGGATTGGGCAAGGAGTCTTCTAGAGTAGATCTGTCTGTCTGTGAGGCTGCCAGACTGAGGCCCTGCAGGAGCACCTGGCTCTGACACTGGACAGTGCTAAGGAGTGTGTCATACAACATAAAGGAAGTGCTCAGAACAGCGTCCACCTGGCATTCAGTTAGGGCTCAGTGGTCACCCTTCTGTCCTCAGTGGACAGCAGATGATACCAAACTCTGCTGGGCTGTGTTTCTCCTAGACATCCTTGCCTATGACATAACTTTATTTCTAAGCCAGGCACAGTAAGACAGTAACAACGCTGCATGCAGATGGTGGCAGTCATAGCATATGATTTGCCTTTCCTTTTTGTGTCAGGAACTTTCACCTCTTTATTAAAGGGAAGTACTTCTAGCCTCTTCTTTGGCATATGGAAACTCAGACTCACCACTCTCTGTACTCTGGGGCCATTGCTTAGTAAAATGAGGGCAGGCAACCTCAATACAGGTGCTGGCTGTTGCTGGCATGGAGCTGCCGGTAACTAACAGGCAGATAGTGTATAAGATGTGGAAACTCTGAACAAAGGAGGCAACGCTTGAGCAAGGCAGAACAAAATGGTGCCGGATTTGATCGTGCAGCTCAGCACTGCACATGCTTAAAACATAGGAATCACTTATTTCTGCGATTTCCCATGTAAGGTTTTTGGACTTCGGCGGGCCCCACCCAGCTAATTGAAATGAGATAAAGGCGGAGCTCCTGGGCTCACAGCTGCTCCTCTTCCTACTCCTGACAACCCTGCCTCTCCAGTGCATCTGTGAATCACACGGTGTGCTTGTTAAGCCCTAAACAAGATTTTTCTCTCTACGGTGTCATTAACTATGTACCCAGAAGTTGCCTGGTCTGTTCTCTAATAAGGTTTCTGGGTCTGTTTCAGGCGGAGGCCAGGCTTGCAGCAAAGCGTGCAGCCCGAGCCGAGGCTCGAGAGATCCGGATGAAGGAGCTGGAACGGCAGCAGAAAGAGGTAATGGGGGTTGAGTGTTCCAAGGTTGGCTTTCTCTGTCAGGACGGTGAAGGCAGAGTACCTGCTGCTGTTGAGCATCTGCTCTCGTCATTGTCACCTTAGTGTTGCTCCTGCTTGGAATGTGTGCCCTCCTATAGTTCTTGTTCTAGGTTAGCGCTGGGATGCACATAGCTCAGATGCTAGGCATCTGTTCCAGGTTAGCCCCAGAGTGCACATAGCACAAATGCTGGACATGGCTGCCCAACTGGTGGCCTACTGGAGCCGCCTACAAGCTTGTCCTTTAGTTGTAGTTCCTAGGACAGCTTTCTAGCTGAGAAGAACTGGAAAGGACTGGGTTTGGGCTTCTAACAGTGGGGAGTGGGGTCTGGATCCTCTCAGAACCAGAAAAGAGCTAAATGATTTTCTTTTAATTTAATTGGCCAACTTCTTTCCTTTAAAAAAAAAAAGGTTGCCTTGAGGCTTATATATTATCAATTAGTGATTAGTGTACACTTTGGAATAAGTAGCCACAGGAACAAATAAATGTGTTCTGGGGGGTCAATGCCCACATCCCTTCATCCTATGTTGGTTTTTAAAATCTTGAGTCAGAATTTCTTTCTAACAGCCAGCATGTGGGCTCTGTAAGTATGCTAGAGCTCTGGTTTCTTCACAACCTTTCCTTTAACTGGTAAATGATCCCTTTGGAGAGTATTTGCTCCAGCCACATGCTACAGATCTTGGCCATGAAGGTTTGAAACCAGCTGCCGGAGTGGTCCTTCTTATGCAGGTTCTGGTTCTATTAACGTAGCTCGGCTGATGCCCATCATTTGTGCAACTTCAGATGGAAGCTTGGGATTTGTTTCTCTTCAGCCCGGCAGATTCCTCCACCATTCCGGCAAGTCCCAAACCTGTCACGTGTACTGTAGGGGTGGCTGAGCCACTGCCTGTGATGTTCTCTGTCCTCATCCTGGGGACTTTGCCACCCAAGGAGGAAATATGCCAACAGAAGAGGGGATGTGGCCAGACTTGATTTGGGGAAGGAAGCTTCGAGGTAGTGTGTGGGTAGCCATAGAGTGCTGGGAACTGTAACCTAAAAGGGGTGACAGAGCCCCAGTGTGGGGGAAGGTAGTCAGGGCAGACACCACAGAGAGGTGAGCAGGGACTCACCCCTGTCCTGTGGTGATCATGAAGTGACCTATAGATAGGCTTGCAAGCATCTCCTTTATGCTAAGCTGAGAGCAGAAAAGGAGACCAGTATTGGAAAATGACTCTTTTTTTTCTTCTAGTTACAAATACAAATGAAAACTTTTAAAAAGTGTAATGTGTTTTAGTTTTTGTAATTTTACATTAAGAAGTTGGTACTTTTGTGTGGTTTTGTTTGTTTGTTGAGACAAGGTCTCTCTATGAAGCCTTGGCTGTCCTGGGACTCCCTCTATAGATCAGGCTGGCCTTGAAGTCATAGAGATCCCCCTGCCTCTCGGGAACTGAAATTAAAGGCATGTGCTACCACTGCCTGGCTTTGTGTGTGTTTTTATCATTTTTTTCTTTTAGTTCTCTGGGAGAAGCTTGGGGTCGGTGTTTCCCAGCATCTGCCTCCCTTCTGAGCAGGTTTATCTTTTTAAAATCAGAAAATAGGTGGTCCTGGGTTTTGTGTTAATTATTTGGGCTTTCCCCAGATGAACTGTGAATGAGCAGACGCTTGATTTTACTGAAGTGCCTCCCTTCCCTAGTCTCTTGGTCAAGGGTCAGGTGGTCCTAAGGGGAATCAGGACTGGGTAAAAACACCTGTCAGGCTGCTCCCACTGGGAAGCATCTTCAGGAAACTTACCTGAGGCAAATATCTGGACCCACAAATGGAAAATAAGAAAAGACCCTACTGCTTTGTAGGCCATTGTCTGGCACCTCTGAGCTGGTGCCGCCCAGGCCTAGGGGACTATCCCAATGTGAGCTCCTTGGCTCACATGACTGCAGCATACAAACTGGGTAGCTTATTTGGAACTGAATTTTTAAATTTTTTTAAAATAACCAAGTCCCAGTTATTTCTCAGACCGCCTGCTATCATTTTCTCTGTGAAATATTTCTGCTCATTCAGTAGACACTTGTGGGCCCACTGTGTGTAGGACCCTGCTCCTGTGGGAGCCACAGGGTAGTTGGATGGAGAGGAAGATAGTTCTGGGGCTGGAGGCTGCTGTTTCTTAGGGTTACAGAGGGTAGTTCCTGTCATCTGCTGAGCCAGGAGTCCTGTGGGAGCTGTTCCTCATCCCCAAGTGCACACCCTGCCCTAGGCTCCTCCACTATCGCCTCACCCTGGTTCTCCCACAGTCCTTTGCTCTTCCTTCCTTCCTTTCCTACCTTCCTTCCTTCCTTTATCCTTTTGGCAGTAATGGGAATTGAACCAGGAACCTTACATATGCTAAGTATTCCATACTGAGCCCCAAGCTCCAGCCCTAGCAATCTGCCAAAATTCCCAGGGTGTTTTGCTGCTCTGCTAGTTCTGGAGGTCCGATGCACTTCATGTCCCACTGTCCTTCCAGTGCACGATGTGTCTCGCAGCTGTCCATTTCAGCTCTTGTTAGAGACAAACCAAGGACTCAGGGCAGTGGCATGTGGTAAGGCTGTGAACTTGCCCCATGTCATATTCAAGCCTGTTAGTGAGCATGGTGTCCTAAGTGTCTTACACCAAGATATAAAATTCCTACAGAGGTCAAGGTGAGTCGTGTGGTATGTGTACACGCATCTACTAAGTGATACTTTTAACTGTATTCAATCTTTTTTTTTTTTTTTTTAAAGATTTATTTTATTTATATGACTACACTATAGCTGTCTTCAGACACACCAGAAGAGGGCATCGGATTCCATTACAGATGGTTGTGAGCCACCATGTGGTTGCTGGGAATTGAACTCAGGACCTCTGGAAGAACAGTCAGTGCTCTTAACCACTGAGCCATCTCTCCAACCCAACTGTATTCAATCTTACTGATGGGCAGCATTGATTGGCATATGTGCACGATTATATTTAAAAAGCTTCTACAAATCCCTGGGCAGTTAGCTGTGAGTGTGGCAGCACCCACCACCAAGAGGAAATTAGTGAGTCCTTACATTTTATTTGAGCAGACAGACATTTGGCCTTGAATACCAAATATCTTCTCAAGCTGCGTTTGAGGCAGAATTTGCCCAACAGAGTCCACACCTGTTTGGAGGTACTGCATAGGAAGAGAAGCAATGGCTGTCCATCTAGCTTTCCTGGATCTGGCCTAGTCCAGAAGTACACGTGTATGCATACGCACATGTGTGTGCACAGTGTCAGTGGGCAAGTCTATAGAGAAGAGAGAGAGCAGCTAACAGCCCAAACTTCCAGCCCAACACCACAGCCCCTCACAGACAGCTCTGCCTGTCCTGGCTATTATTAGCAGCATCAGGCCCAACTGGAGCTCATACCATCTGATAGCCCAGGGCACTGGCATTTTAAGTTGTTGATTAAGGAGAAATGAATATGCTTTGGATGACCAGTATTTAGCCAGTGTGGTTTTTATTTTGTTATAAAACTGGGAAATGTGATCCTTGCTTTCTCCTGGGCATGCTGCTGCTGAGTGGGAATGGCTTTCATAGAGGAAGGGGTTAGAGCTAAGGCAGCCTGGATGAGCTGAGGAGGCCTTAAGCACGTGCCAAAGTTGGGGTCCCCCAGGACAGCTTGCAGAGCATGCAGAGAGCAAATATGGGGAAGGCACCCTGCTGGGGTACAGCTCTGCCACCAGGTCTTAGGACAATGAGCTGTATTCAGACCCAGGGTACTCCAGGTGTCCCTGGTAATAACCATCACACATGGCAGGAGCCAACGCAGCAGCAGCAGCATCAAGGCTGGTTGAGTGGATCTGGACTTTTTAATGGTATCACCAGATAAGAATAGCATGTCGGTATTTTCTGGGAAATTGTGGGGATCCTTGGACTGCTTTGACAGAGCTTGGACTGCTAGAAAGACATGAGTTCGATGCCACTGGCCACTGGCTGGATAATCATTTTGGTTGGAGGGGCTTTGTTTATTATAGTTGAATGTTGACTGTATTTACCTGTGCTTTCCCATATAAATAAAATGCTAGATTTCTAGTCCTGGGCCCTTACCAAAGTCTGACTTAACTCATGGTTTGTCAAATGAATGCAAGCATCCCTGTCTTAGTGGAGACTCAAATTAAGAGCCTGTTCCAAAGTAAAGCACTGTGTTGGGGAGAGTGAGCCCGTCTTGTCTTGCACAGTCTCAAGGCTGCAGTGTTTTGCTGGACTATTCTTTCCTATAAATCTGCATGGACCAGGATGCTAAAGCCTCTCTATCAATCCTTTCTGAAGCTGATCACTCAATTTCCCACTTAAAATTTGACACTTTCTGGTTAAATGTTAGTGTGAAAGGCACTTTTCTTTTTAAAGATAACTTTGTGTTTATTCTTTGGTTTGGTACATGTGTATAGTGATGGATTTTGATCAGAACCCCCTGCCATTTCCCTCTCTGGTTCCCCTCCCACTCCCTCCGGAGTCACCTTCTTCCCTCCATACCCCAGTCTGAAAAGATGTCTTCAATTCCTGTTCCCTGCTATGCAATAGGCTATGCCCCTGCCTTAGGTAACTGGAATCTGCAGGCGCTGCTGTGGAGCGAGCGACCGTCAGCCGTCATCATTTAAGACAGCGCCAAGCAAGTGAAGACGTGGACCTGAATGTGTTTCCTCTTTGTATTGAATCTGTTATCGTTGTTTCTCTGTAGTACAGCATTCTATTTCTGGTTCATATTTCTGGTTGTCACTGAACTGTTCTCATGTTCCCATAATTTTCTATTTCTCCCCATCTCTGTCGTCCTTTCCTGTAGATCTATCAAGTCCAAAAGGTAGGCTCTGTCCTTCATTTCTAATGCGCATGTGCTGCTTTTCCCTTGCCAAGGCCCTGCACCTGTAGTACAGTGCTGTGCACTGAGCACCCCGCTTGCCGTGTTCACCTCCACCCTGTGCCCCTGTCAGATGAACCAGTCTCTCCCGACACGAGGCAGCAGCCGTGCATGGAACACATCCTTCCGTCCATTTGCCTCTAGGAATTGGAAAGTTGTCTCCAACCAATAAAAAAGTTCTGATGCAAACCATGTTTTTAGAACTGGAAGAAGCTTTTTAAAATTGTGTATTAAAAGATAAAAGTTTTTTTTTTTCTAGATGACTTTAAGGTACAAGTGTAAATTGCCACATATTAAGACATTATTGGGTTAGGTGCAGTAGCACAGTTCTGTAATCCTAGCTCTCAGGAGACGAAGACAGGAGGATCACTGGAAGTTCGAGGCTATGCTAGGATTATGTGGTTATTTGGAGGCTAGCCTGGTCTACATACATAGTGAGACCCTGTCTCAAAAAATGAGGAGAGGAGAGGGAAGGAGAGAGCTGGATAGCTGGATAGCTGGATAGCTGGATGGGATGGGATGAATGAACAGATAGAGAAATTAGTTATTAGGCCAGGCAGGCATGATAGCCCCAGTACTTACAGAGGGATTGAGAGTTTCAGGACAGAAAAGAATAAAAATCTAGAAGTAAGAAGAGAATGAAAGATTATAGATTTATTGGAGGTAGATTTAAAAGTCTTAATAAAATTTGAAAAGCACAAAGCTATAGGAACAAAATCCCACTGCCCTCCACACTCAGCACTAGAGCATTACAGGCTAATGCCCTAAGATGTCCTCTCAACTCCATGACAGCCACAGAAACAAGGACATTGAGCATGGCATGCTGAGCATTGGCTCTCCACAGATTTGCAGCTCAGCCAGGGTGACGTGGGTATGACTAGCCCCCGAGAGTGGTTACAGGGCTTGCTGAGCCTTTCCTATGTGTGAGAACCTGTGTTCTTTCCTCCACTTGTTCAGTTTCTGCCTAGAACGGCTGCATCTTTTAAAGCAGAAAGTCAGAGTCAGAACATAGCCTCTCAGAGTTGAGAGTACACAGGCCTCTTAAGCATGTCACCAGTAAGCCTCAGAGCCTGCTATAGCCAATCCTGAGCTGTTTGATGACCCTCAGCCCATCCAGTCCTTCCTCAAGTGGGAGATCTCCCTTCTGAAGAGGCACAAAGTTCCAGTGGATAGCCAGCTGAATCTGTAGGCACACTGTTCATGGTCCTAGCATCTAGTATGGGAATGGATGCTGAAACCAGAGTCCCCTCTCTTCTAGAATCACAGGAAGACTCTGACAGGTTCCAGGAAGGCCGGAAAGCCCCCTGATGGCCAGTGAGGCTGCAGGACATTGCTGCCCCAGATCCAACAAAGGGCCTGGATCTGGTCATTTCCCCCTGGTCCTTCCCTTTCCTGTTCGGCTTATGGTTAAATTTTTGCTGACATGACTGAGATGTGCTGTGAGAACTGTCAGTTGTAAGCTCAGATGCTGGGTGCAACTGGAAGAGCCCTGGAAGCCCACCGTAGTTTATATAAAGGTATCTAAGGGAAAGAAAGGGTCATGAAGGCCAGGAGCCAGTCGGGGTTCTCTGCTGGTCCTGTGGTCATTGGGCCAGGTAGTTCCTCTGGGTTCAAGGCTGTTTCTCAAGGCCAAGCACCTTGTGCCTCAGTCTAGTTCTCTGTCTTAACCAGGAGATTAAGGTCAAACAGAAATAAAGGCACCATATGGTACACATGAATTAGATCTGGATGTCGGAGGTGAGCGTGGAGCTAGCATTGGCTGAGTGCAGAAGAGGCTTTAGCACAAGGGATCCACTGGAATTATAACTAAGGACACCTTGAGGAGTGTTTGCTTTTATTTTTTTACTTATTTATATGAACACACTGTAACTGTCTTCAGACACACTAGAAGAGGGCATCAGATCCCATTACAGACGGTTGTGAGCCACCATGTGGTTGCTGGGAATTGAACTCAGGACTTCCAGAAGAGCAGTCAGTGCTCTTAAAACCGCTGAGCCATCTCTCCAGCCCCGAGTGTTTGTTTTTATTTCCTTTACAAATGTGATTTTCTAAAGAAATCAGTGTCAGTACAAAAGACTGCTCTCACTCAGAGGAGAATAAGAGAGAGTTTATTCTGAGCCAGAAATGAATGACCATGGCCAGGGAACACAGATTCAGGGTACCACAAATACCTCAACTGTTTAAAGTTACAAAGCCAAACGTAAGTCATAAGGCATTTTTCCATATATATTGGTGGGAAAACTGTATAGGCAGGTGGGTCAGAGCAGAGAAGAGCGATCTCATAGGTTTTAGGTGCTAGCTGGTAACATTCTTAAATCGTTAGCCAGAGGTTAGATCTACTAAGTTAACACATTCCAAAGACTTTGACTGTCAAAGGACCAGATGCCGAGGGGGATAAATGACTTCAGTGGAAACTATAGGCAGCAAAGATAATTTTGGCTTTTGATCCTCACAATCACAGCATTCTAATGGGTTCAGCCCACAGAACCTTCTACACAAGTGGTTCTCAACCTCTCTAATGCTGCGACCCTTTAAAACAGTTCCTCAGGTTGTGGTGACCCCCAACCATAAAGTTATTTCATGGCTACTTCATAACTGTAATTTTGCTCCTGTTATGAATCGTAATGTAAATCTCAAGTGCAAGCCCCGTGGGGTGTCGAGACCCACAGGTTAAGAACGGCTGTTCTCCAGACATGGCTTTTTCACAAAACTTAGCGGGAAAGACTGCTTGTGTGGCTTTTTGCACTAGCTTAACATGCTTGGCTTTTCAAGGCAGTGTGAAATTCTTCTTCCCTCTAGTTTTCTACTTACTATCATCTCTCTGAGGAAGGGGCAGGACCATGTATCTGAAATCTGGCGATCCTTCAAGGCAAAACTAAACCAAATGTATCCACAGCGTGCCCGAGTAATTAGAAAACCATTAAAAACATCCCTGTGCTTCTGACACCCAGGTTTATATTTCTGATTATAAACTTAAAGTGTGTAAAATGTGATGTCCTACAGGTTTGTTGTTGGTGCCTTGATTTCTTCCTGGAAGTTGAGGAGAAAATAAGGGGAAAGGTTAAGCAGGTTGTTAAGCCCGGGTTCTTACCCAACCTGGGCACACCCTAGTGATGGAAGCAGCCATTCTGACCTACTTAGTTCAGTCTAACTGGGACCAGTAGGTAAAACCTAGAGCTGTTGACTACAGTCTCTTCCCACCCAGAGGCCTGCTCAATAGGTCCTAGACATCTGCCGGAGTTATAGATTCTTCAACCTGCATTGGGCACAGGTGTCAGACAACAGAGACCTGCAGCTAGAAGCCAGCTCAGCATGGCACTTCCCCCTTCCTCTTCTGGGGCCCTTTCCTGGGGCAGCAGCATGGGCTGGCTCTCAGAGTGGGCTTCTAGTAGACAGCGTTTGTGTCTGCTGCAAGTATGTCCCAAAGCTGTGAATGGCTTTGCAGAGGGGCCTACAGTGGTTCTGCACAAGGTTTTCTTTCCTGACATCTTGGAAGGCCACCCCTGCCTGATGAGTGCTTTGCCTTGGGCTCCAGAGGCCTGCAAAAAAGGAGTGGCTTGGCAGGCCTCATCTCAGGCGGCTATATCGCCACTCAGGAAATGGCTTCTGTGTAGACCCCAGTTCTTCAGCCACTGGGCCTGGCATGCTGCCTCTATGAGTGTGTGTCTGTGGGAGAGCATGGTGGAACAGTTTCCTAAGCCTTTTTTTTCCTTGCCTAATTTTCTTTCCCTTCTGTCTCTAGAAATATTATGGGCTGGATACAAAATGGGGCGACATCGAGCAGTGGATGGTAGGCCTTGAATATAATTTTCAGACTTAATGATTTATAATTTAATTCTGACAGCAGTTTAATTATGCCAGGAGATTCCTATTGCACTGTAATTTGATACTCAGAGGTCCTCCTCAGGGCATTCTGCTTCTGGTGTGGTGGTGGTAGAAACTCCAGGCCAGGCATGTGACCTGTCCCTCTGCAGACTGGACTGCTGATGTCTGCAGGCTGGTGTTGCATGAGGTTCCATCACCACGGCTCCCCTATTTCTCTCCACCAGAAGATCCCCAGGGCTGGGCATGTGAAGTCCAAGAACTTCCCAGAGAACCTCATATTAGCATCAGAGCATCTCGCTGTTTTAGTTAGAACCAGAAAAGGCCCTTGACAGTTTCCTTCTCCATGCACAGCTAGCTGCACCCCACACTCATACACTTTCACGGTTGGCTCCTCTTGCCTGTGAAAACCCCTGCTCTCCTTCCCCTTTCCAACTGTTTTCTTTAAGAACCTGTCTGCCTTCTCAGCAGGCCAGGGCTCACTCAGCCCCAGGGAGCCTACCTGCCCTCAGGCCTCTCAGGAGAGGTGCCCATGTGGCCAAGCTCTGGTGCTTTCCAGTGATCCCCAGAGCAAGGCCTCTTATTAAGCCACCCACCTCCTCCTATCCTGGCTGCTGTCCTGGACTTTGACGCATGCTTTTGGCATTGGAGACCTGGAAATGTCTTCATCAAGGCTTCTCACTATTGAACAGCCTGAGGGAGAATCAGGGCCATCTCTACCATCTTAGATGCTGTGCGCGATATAAATAACTATTGAAAGACACATCGTGTTTGGCCCATGTCAATGATCACAGTATTGTACATCCCTGAGATGTGTGTCTTCGCATCAAATCCTCAGGACAGTTAAAAGGGGGCCACTTTGAAAGAACAGCAGCTAATTAGCTGTGAGCAACTCTGAACCTCCCACTTCCATTCCAGAGATAAACGTGCAAAAACCTGTTTGTCCCAGTGTCTGTAAAGCAAGCAGGGTGACATCCAAATTGAGGTTCTCTGGGGAAATTGTTTCCCCGAAGGAGAGTCAGTCCTGAGGGGAAGAGAGCTGATTTAAAACCAGATTACAGAGATGGGGGTTGGGGGTAGAAAGCAGGGCTATTTCTGCCCCAGCACTTGCTCATTGCTTTTAAAGCCACCAACTATGCCAGTTATTCGAGTTCTGAAGGACCTCCCCAGAGGAGCTGTTTCCCACAGTCCTTTAGTTAGAACTTTTAAACGAAAGCAAAGCAGCAAATACCGATTTGCCTTTCAGATCAGAAGTGCTAGATTCTGTGGCAGCGGGACCTTCTGGGGTTTCTAAGCTCTCTGCCTTGCTATCGCTAACCTCTCTCTGCCGTTCCATTTGCTTCGGTAGGAAGACAGCGAGCGCTACTCTCGTAGATTCCGGAGAAACACCTCGGTCAGTACCACACTTCGTACCACTCTCCTTCACTGCAAGGGACAAGTTTACAGAACCTTATTTGTTCCTCTAGTGGCTAAAATAGATACAGAGAAAAATAGATACAGAGAAACTTGCCATTGTTGATATATAGCTGCTACTTTACCTGAATAAAGACCGTATCTCAGCCTTCAGCATTTTGGGCTAAGCTGAGTGAAGAAGGTGTGTTTGGGGTTTAAAAAATAACAACCAAAAAAATGGATATTGATCCTCGGGCCTCATGGGAGTTTAGGTACTCCACCACTGAACTTTCCTGCCCTGCTTGGAGATGTTTAAGTATTACTATTAATATATTATTCATGACATTGTAAATGGCTTTTCTTGTCGTTAGTACGTGTAGATAATTTTTTTGTAATCATGAGGCTTATTAATAACCCTCCTTAAAAGTTACCTGTGGCATCCTGTGTTTCTATAAACAGCCCTAGGCAGACTGAGGGCCTGGGGTCACATCCTGTGAGATCTCGGAGGGTGACTGGTCTACTCACTGCTCTGGAGTTTGGATCAGCAGGTTTCCTTACGGTCCTGTTCATGGTTGTGTTCTCATTCTGTCTTTTACTAGGCTTCTGACGAAGACGAACGCTTGTCCGTGGGTAGTCGAGGCAGCCTAAGGGTTAGTAACGGGCGTGACTGCTTCTGCATGGCACACTGTGTGGGGGAGATCCCCGTTCCTGCTTTCAGTCCTCAGATCACAATTCCTGTACTCAGCAGGTCCCCACCTAACTGATGAAATGTTTATTGTTGTATATGTGTGTATACATATGCAATGTATACATGTAACGATGTATATGTTAACCCAGGGCAGGCTAGGCTGGGGAGAGTATAGGATGTTACTTTATTGCTGTCGCTCCCTAGAGAGTGGTGGGCATTGGTTTATGCTTTCAGTAGTTTTTCCACAACATGAAACTATAAAACTTTGGTTAGTGATTGTCTCAGAGTCAGTATGATGGAAGGGAACATGAAGGCAGCTGCATGCCCACCCACATGCCCTCCAGGAACGCTAACCTTGGTTAAACCATCCATAAGTCAGACTTGGGAAATAGTTCAGTCAACGAGGACCTGAATTCCGACCCCAGAACTCCTGTGAAGAAGGCCAAGTGTGATGGTGTGTACTTGTAATTCCAGTTCAGAGGACAGTTAGGGAAGCTCACTAGCTATCTAGCATAGCCTTCTTAGTAGGTTCCAGGCCAATAAGAGACACTGTCAAAAAGAAAAAAGAAAAAAAAAAAGCATTTCTAGAAATGGCACCTAAGATTGTCCACTAGCCTCCAAGTGCACATACATGTGTGAGAAAGCATGCACAAAGATAGCCATAAGTTATTTATGATGTTTCTGCAATTGCTGGGGGCTTCCCTGGAGCCTTCTGGCTATGAGCTTCACCGTCAGGAACCTTTCAGTCAACTGTAATGAAGGCTCTTTGTGGTGCTAGGGGTTGGACCTAAAGCCTCACAGGTACTAAGCATGTTCTACTACTGAGTTACAGCCCCAACCCTGACGCTCTTCACTGGCAACTTCATGGCTAATAAACACAGCCTTTGTAGCTGCATTAGCAGAAAGTGTGTGCTCTGGGAAACGAAGCAGAACGGTCGTGATTTACCGGTCGTGATTTACCTTAGTAAGCATGTCCTTTTGATTAGCTGCAGGGTTGACATGGGATCTCCCAACTGTCATAACTAGGTCTCTAAGCAGCTGTTCTGCTTTGCTAAGAGACTTTATTGAGCCGAAGGCTGCTTTATGATCACCGTGACAGTTGGGTCACACAATATTACCCCTTGAATAACATGCACCAGCTGTGTGCTTAACTTGGCCTGAGATGGTACACCAGCCTTGTGGCTTAGCCACCATCACTGGCCCTGTCCTCTTAATAAAAGCAGACCCTGTGTGGCTTTGCTGGACAGTTACATGTGAAACAAGGGAAGTGACACCTTGCAGCCAGGAAGTTTGTGCTACGTGTCTTTCCTGATACAGATGATGCAGCTGTGACTTCCTCACTGGCCCTCTCTCTGATACGGTCTACTTTTAAGGAAGCAGGATTTACATAAGCATAATATAAGTACAAGCTCAGCTTGCCACATCTGTGGCCAGGCCCAGCCAGTGGGAGATGTCAAAGGTCTGGCCCTTGAAACCAAGGGGAAGAAGAACAGTTGGGGAACCAGGGAAGGGACTGGGAAAGTCAGAAAAGAGAGCTGACCCTTGGATGTAGCCTCCTGGTGGTAACTTTGCAAGGGAGCCTTTTCCACAAACGGCAAGCTGGAAGCCTGATGAACAGATGTCTGCAGTAGAACAGACGAGAGACAGAAGCAGAACCCAAATCTCTGCGACAGTGTGTCCTCTTCAGACCTGTGGTCCTCCAGGGTTCCCCAGGGAGGAATTTCACCATTTTAAGATTCCTGGGGTATGGAGTAGGGGTGTGTGTATCCTAATTTCAAAGAGTTTGCTGAAGTTGCCATTCTAGCAAGTGCTGGGGTGTTCATTCCCCTTCCACGTTAGCCTCTAGTCAACTGAGTCCCCATCCTGGACATCTTTGTCAGATACCAGCGTATCTGTCCTAAGGTCTGAAGTTTCCCCCAGGAAGTCCACAGTTATCAGGCTGAAGAGGAGCATGGGAGAAAGTCACTGAATGTCACTGTCAGCCTCACAACTCTCTCATGGTTTTAAGAAACTTAGCGGGGGAAGGCCCGTGCCACCAAGCTGTGCCACCAAGCCTGACAACCTGAGTTCAGGCCCTGGGACCCACATGGTGGAAAGTGAGAGCTGACTTCTGAAAGCTGTCTTTGAGTTTCACTTATACCATGGCACATGTTGATCACCCCCAAAATTTAGGGGTTTTTTTGTTTTGTTTTTTAAGTTTTTTAAAAACTAGACTTTTTTTTCTTTTTTGGATTTGAGAGCTGGGGTCCTGGAAAATCAAATCTGCTATTCTCAGTTATTGTAGAGCCAAGTCTAGAGCACTTAGGGATCCGCTTGAGATCACAGTTCTTAGTGACATTGCCAGCTCCTGCTCCCCCAGAGCCTTTCACACCTGCCAGGTGCCCAAAACCCTGTCCCCTGCTGAGGAAGTCCGCTGGCAACCCTGCTTTGTAGACATATCTCCCTCTGTGTCTATGGAGGCCTGACGGTGCCACTTAATATATTTTAATCTTCTGAAGCCTTTACTTTGCAATTCCTAAGATGGTTTCTTTCAGCTGCCCAAGCACCTTATCTATAGTGCTGGCATTGATGATAAGCCCTAACGGCCAGGAAGGGTGGTTACCACACATGGTCCCCTAAGGAAATCAAGATTGAGGATTATCGTAAGGTTTTAATTACCTTTATTTAAAATCTGATGACTATACATCTTCAGACTTTTCCGTAGTTTAATAAGAACGTATCTATGTCATGAAGGAAGTAAGGCTCAAATGGTTTTGTGTTTCATGAACTATACAGCTGATGCATAGAAGCAGCTTAATATTCTTAGACGTTATAATGACTGCCACTCTGATAATACGTCTTTTAAGAGTCAGAAGTCATGGGAAATGTGTTAAGATTTTCAAGGTTGCCTGGTTTTTGCCTCTACGTGTGACTGCTCTCTGATTCGCTTCTGTTGCACCTGTTTCTGTTTTCCCCTTCCATTCTTGTTCCAACAGGCACAGCCAGAGCTGGAGTATGGGAGTCCCTATGCCTGGGTGAGGTGGTCAGATAATTTTGCTGTGTGACTCTAACTGTGTGCAGTGGCAGATCATAACCATGGTGGTTTTTACTAACTTCTTGGATGCTTTTCCAAAAAGCTAAGTCCATCTGCTGGTCTTCACCCAGGACATTATGAGTCAGGAGGGCATGGCTCCCTTTAGAATGAGCCATCACCCTCCCAGAGCCTCCTGGCCTGTGGATGGGGCCCTAAAACCAGAACTGTATGCAGTACCTGTCTCCCGCTCACTAGCAGGTGCTAAATGTTGGCTGTTGGTCACCCACCATAGGTTCCCCAAAGAACTCACCAGACCAAGAACTCCCAGGGCCTCTCTGTGTCCTTTTAAAGGATTTAAGTGTAAAGAAATCACTTTACTTGGTAAACCCCATTCTTTTCTAATCTGTATCTATTCAAATTAAAAGAACCAGCTGGCACTTTTGCTGGGAAAATCACCTGTGAGAAAGATTCCAGTTCCAGCAACAAAAATAAAGCCCTCTGGTCTAAACCTTAAAATGACAGTCTTTATCTGAGAGCCCACATGCCATCTCTCTCCTGGAAATTCGTACAGCTTACACACACACACACACACACACACACACACACACACACACACACACAACTACTCCAGTGAATTTTGCAAACCCGTAGCCTCTTCACTGAGATTACACAGAGATAGTTTTATCCCAAAGCTCCTGGGCTTCATTTATTTTCCACTTCAAAATTATTTGGAAAATTTACTTTTACGTTTATGGCCATCATTAATAAATAGTGCCATGTGTCTGCTGAGCATGCTTGATCCTCCAAGGTCCACAGAGAACTGGATAGAAGAACTGGGTGTGGGAATTCCCACCCCCATCTCACACACTGAGCCTCTGCAACAGTCCTAGCCTGGTGAGGCAGGCCAGCTAGGAAGACACACAAAATGGGGTCCATGCTTGAGGATGTGTCCCCACAGTGTCCGTTCCCTAGCCACAGAGCACTGCCACTTGTCACACTGTGACACTGGCAGTTCTTGGACCTTTAAGGAGTCAAATGCATTTGAACTTGCTTGTAGACCTCATCTTTTTGTATTTTCAACTGACAGTCAATTTTGAGGGCCAATCCTTGGGCTTCGTGTGCCCAAGGCAGTGGCCAAAGGCATTTTGGACTTCACTTCACAGTGTCTTCTCTTTCTAAAATTAACTTGAATGCCTCAAGTGTGCCACTAGCTTCTACTCACAAGTTTCAACGAACCTTTCTTGTTTGTTTCCCATTTTAATGACCTCTGAATGTGCTCCGTGACTTACATAGAGAAACAGACAGCACACATTGTCTATCCGAAAGGCTGCCAGCTGCCACTGCATGGCCATGTTGGGAGTGCCTGTGTTTTGGAGCTATATAGCAGCTCCAAAGGGCTTAGCATTAAACACATTTCAGAAATGTTTTTTGGAAAGTTTTTTACACGATCCTGTTTCACTTAGAAACTTTAAATTGGTGAGGTTTTGTTTGGGGGGTGGGTTTTTTGTTTTGTGAGTAGTTGGAAAAGCAGACCTATAGTTTATAATGAAGGTCCCATGACTGTGGAGTTTGAGTCCACCTGTCAGTTACTTAGCCTGCATTAGTACCTCACTCTTGCTACACTAGAGTGAGGCTCACCCCATGCCTTCCACAAGCCATGCTCTCCTGCCTGCTAGTGTGCCTATCAGGTAGTCGCATGTGCCTTCAGAGGCTACTAGGGTACACAGGAGACTCACGGACACTCATGTGCCCCTCCTCATGGCCCTGGAGTTTATTCATTTTTGTGAATATTGTCATAGCTGTGAAAGTGCTAATGGGTTGAAGAACTAACCTAAGGGTACAGGGCAGACCTTGCATTTGCAGTCTGGGACTCGGGTCTGAGACAGATAAATCCCCTTCTATCTTTACCAGATGTGAGGCCACTCTTCCTTTTCCCGTGTTTGAAGCTGTTTTGGTCTCTGGTCCTTACCTTGAATCAACAGCCATTTCCTCAAACATGGTTTCTAATTCAATAAAATAGATTCCTCCCTATAGAGCACTTCCAAATGGCCTTGCCTTTGCTCAAGGAAATAGTTCCCAACATTCCTAATGCTGAGATCTTTAATACAGTTCCTCATGCTATGGTGACCCCAACCAATAAAATTATTTTCTCATTGCTACTTTATAACTGTCATTTTGCCACTGTTACAAGTCACCATGTAAATATCTGATGTATCACCCCTGTGAAAGGCTCACATATTTGACACCCCCTAGGGGTCGGGACCCACAGATTGAGAACCTCTGGCTTAGGCAGGGAACAGAGTCAGGCAGACTGTTACTAAGTCTAGCCTTTTGGATGGTTTGGTTGGGTTTGATTTCTTCCTGGAGGACACATGATCATTGAGTATATCTTCGTTCTCATCTCGAAAAACAAAGCAGGAAGAGAGTGGATGACTAAAAGCTGACTCCCTGAGGTTTGCTAGTCCTTCCTCCGGAGACTTCTGCACTCAGTTGTGGATTACACGGACATGAATCTCAGGGACACAGTTTCATTCAGGCTGCATTGTCCAGTCCTTACAAGAATCTGACTTGGACAGGTCACTATCCTCTGGCCTGACGTTCAGCCTTCTTGAAATCAAGAGTTTCCACATCACTAACCTAAGATTGGATATAAGAAAACTGCCCAGAGAGCAGCTTACATCAGCCCACAAGTTTCACCCCACAGGAGGGAATGACACAGGAACCATGCTTGCTGGGCATTTTCTGAGTTGCAGTGGGGTAGGAGGCATGCTGGCAGTTGTGGGTGTGTGTGTGGGGGGGTGCCTTCTGCTGCCCTGAGGCTACCCCCGCCCCATGCATTCCCTCAGTTCTTCTGCAGAGAAGGCTCAGTGTCTCCCTGGATAGGTGTTGCTCTCTGGTTTGTACCTACACTGTTGTTTACACTGATGTGACCTCTTCTTTCTTTGTTGAAACAGACTAATGGTTATGACGGAGATTATTCTGGATCTCAGTCCCTAAGTAGAAGATCTGGCAGGGTTAGTACATCGAGTCTGCACGGCACTTGCTCTAAGGGGTTGCTGCTTCTCTATGTCTAAAATACATTGCTAAATTTCGTTACTTTGCCCGTTTTGTGCTACCCTGGCTCCCCCCCCCCAGCACATTCTAACATTCTCAAATGTTAGTATTCAAGCATTCTTAGCATGATTCGCATTCTAGATGTTAGCGGTAAGAAGCTGATAAGCATTCCTAAGAATACCCAGGATGCAAAATTAGCTTGTCCACTGTTCCCTCATATGTGTCTGTTGGTGATTCGGCTCTCACGTGGATGGAAGATCACCATTTTCAGTTTCTCAAATTTCAAGCTTGCAAGTCTGACGTTTATCTTAAACACATCAGAAAAGCCTGTACTTTTCTGATAAGGAAAAGGAAGGGAAGAGGGTCAGAATTCTGATGTTTTGAGTGCTCTCGGGGAGGGGGGGGAGGCAGAGGGGGAAGGGAGGGGGAGGGGGAGGGGGAGGGCGGACATCCTAGTGAAGAAACCAGAGCCGAGGGAGGCCCCTGGAGCACTGAGGAAGGCCTGGGATCTGTCAAGGATTGTTGAGCCTTTCAGAAGGTTAAATTGGGCACATTTTAATTAAGCCTCATGATCCAAACAGATTAATCTGAGTTAAATGACCTAATACCTTCCTGTTCTTAATGTTATTTTCCCCCTTCTGGAAATAAGTTTCTTGTGTAAAATTGAATTTATTTTAATTATATTAAGATAGCATTTAGTCACTTCAATTCCATTTCTAGGCTTCAGATTACACACACACACACACACACACACACACACAAAGTAAGCCAACAGTCTTGGCTTTCCCAAACTGGCCTAACAGGTTGCTTGAGCCTTCTCAAAACCTGTTTAGAATTACTTGTGTTTTTTATATCTCTCATCTAAGCTTCTCTAGTTCTGGACTTCAGAGACCTCCTCGTCCAAGCCTTCTGTCCTATCACCCTTCACAGTGACACCTGAGCCTTTAAAGTACCTTGGGGACAGAAGCCTGTAGTCAACTGCCTATGCAGGTCCTTCAATAGTATTGCCAACTGTGCCCAGCAAGTCACTTGCAGAGCTGGCTTCCACAGCTGCAGTGTTTCCAGCTGTGGCTTTAACCCCAAGTGCCCTGTTTTGCCATAACTGAAGTTATTTTGGTAGTCCTTAGATCCAGCTTCTTTCCAATGCTACATTCTTTACAAGAGATGTGAATTTGTCAACCCGTCTGTTCCTCTGGGTGGCATCAAGCTGTGTGTCATACGTGTATATATCCAATACGAATTTGCCTTATGATTTAGTTAAGGTTCAGGCAATGCTTCCAAAAGTCAAACCCACAACAGCCTGATTATAAAACTGCTCACAGAGTGAAACTGGATGTAAAATTGATTTAACAAGTAGCTAGAGAGAGTCACATGACTGAAGCCTTACTCCTTCTAAGTCACACTTAAGAAATGCTAACCGTGTGGGGTGATTTGGAGGAAAGAGTGGGTGGCATGGAGGAGCTCAGTAGATGGGAAAGAAGCAGACACTTGCCTGATAAGAGTCTGGGAATGTCTGTCTTCTCTCTGCTTGATCCTCTGCCTGTAATGTCTTTGCTCCTGTGCCCTTCCCCCACGTTCTCTGCAGCCTGATGCTTTACAGTGTGTACTCAAGGCTAACTACCCCTGCTGCAGGCCTGGAAGCTGGTTCTCAGCCTCTCTTACCTCTCTTCATCGAGGTGCTGGGCTAGGCTGAAGAAAGGCTATTTTTTGCAATAGAAAGAATTTCAGTTACCTAAGTGGATGTGCAAAAGGAGAGTTGAACCTACGAAGGTTTAGGACATGAAGTTCAGTAAGCAACTGACTAATAAATAGACCATTCAACTTCCCTGGGTCAGACCTCTGACACGTGAAAGGCTGCCCAGAGTCACTTGCTAAGAATTTGTGCTGCAAACTCTTCATGTGAACCTGGGTCCTAACCCTGATGAACCTTGTGAACAGGCAGGGTAAGGAAGCACTCATCACAAACTCTCTCCTTTGGTGCTCAGAATTCCAGCTACAGCGGTGGCGATGGCCGAGTCTCCACTTTGTCGTCCTCCAGGGAGGAGAAGTTGGTTGGTTTCCATTTAAATCTTTCACATCTTCTCTTCAGAAACTGCAGGTTCTATAGCATGCATCCTTGTATGTGGATTTCTGCTCCCCACAACCTAGTTTACAGGTGTCTCTTGAAATGTTCTACTGAACTTCTGAGGAGTAATTAACATCAGACTTACCCCACTGTCCTGTGTTTAATGTAAACTGTCACATTCTAGCAAAGGTATGCTTGTGTATATTGTTTTCCAGTTAGAATTGATCCAAAGGAAAAGCACTTAAAATAGCCCAGACCTTCTTACCTCCTTTCTGAAAATGATACTCTCTAGGCATTGTGCACTTTGTGGCACTTTGTCAAGGATGGTCTGACCTTGGCATGGAAATCCAGTCCAGTCTAGCTCTCTGCATACACTGAGAGGCGTTGACCTGGACAGGTGATTTCTGTTTACTGAAGAGTCCTACCAGCTAGGGCCGACGTGTCCCAGTTCAGGTTCATCTCGCCAAACTAGGGAACCAGTTTAGGTAGGGGAGAACTGAGTGGGCTCAGATAAGCCAGCAAGATGGGAACTCCTCCTGAGTTTTCCTAGAATACAGCCCATCACGGGCCAATAATCACCAGTCCCACTATCCCAGTAAATGTGTCATCAGAATTAATTTAAACCTTAACAAAGAGGAAAGGCTGGAGAACCACTCAGCAGTTAAGAGCCCTGGCTGATCTTGAAGAGGACCAGGGTTCCATTCCCAGGACCCACATGGCAGTTCTCTACCATTTACCAGTCCTGTTCCAGAGAATCCAGCACCCTCCTCTGACCTTCATATGCGCCAGGCATGCACACGGTACACTTTCATACATGTGGACAAATCACTCAAACGTATAAAGTAAAAAGTGAATCTTTTTTTAAGTTAAGAAATAGGAAACAAACAAAATCCCTAAGGAATTAAAGGTTATTCCCAGGTGACACAGAGCCCATGTCCAACTCAGCTCATGGAGCAGAAAGCATCTGTACCCTAAGAATTCTGTCTTAACTAGAGCTGGCTCTTCAGACATAGAACACATCATTCTCCAGACTGGATCTCAGGGTCCTGATATTTAGCTCGCCGGTGTGCATGCCTGATTCACTGTTATTGTGTAATGCTTAACCAACGGAGTGAGACAAAAGGCTGTCTCTGATGAAATAGCTATTACGTAAGCAAAAGTCGAGGTCCCTATACCTTTCTGGTTTTGAGTTTTCCCACCAAATCTTAACTATCATAACTCAGATTACAAATAAAAAAAAACCATTGTGATCTTGTTTTAGATTAAAATTAACCTTCACCTATCTTGCTCAGGTGCACGAGTGTGTGTGCGTGTGTTTGTATCTGTGTGCCTGTGTCTGTCATTCACTCACACACTGACTTACAGTTCTAAGTTTATCTGCTGTAATCATTCTGGTTCTGCCACTTAACGGGCTGCCATTCCTCTAACCCTCCTTCCCTCTCCCTGCCCAGCAAGTGCATGCCTGTGCTGTGATATCTTCAAAGGCAGTTTTGCCTGGTGTGTCCAGCGCTAATCGACCTGTGACATGGAGTGATTTCACATCTCCCCATCCGCCTGACATGACTCAACTGTTTTCTCTGATTGCAGGGACTCTTTTGCTCCGACCTTGGCCTTCCCAGCAGTGGCCTTGTTTCCAAACCCCTGTCTACCCAGAATGGAACCCGGGTCTGTTCCCCTGCCCTCTCCTCTGCAAAGCACTTTGCGGCCGAAGCACTTAGAGAACACTTCAACCTCTTCAGTGTGCAGTTACAGGGCCAGGCTTAGGGCTGTTTGGATTGGCTTGGCTAGCTTGCTAGGACTTTTCTCTATCTCCTAAAAATGTAATTTAGGACCTAATATGGAAAAGTAGGAAGATTTTGTGAAATGTATACTCAAAGAAACAAAGAACAGCTTTCAAGCCCAGAGAATTGGTCTCTTGGGTTTCTCTGTTTCCAGCAATTGTTCCCTATTTGGGGTTCCAATTTGCTTTCTTAAAAAAAATATTTTTCTTTTGTAAACGTGTCCAGGAAACAATCTGCCAGGTCTCTATGCACCCCGCCTCCTGTGGGCAGAACTGGGCATTTCTTTGCCTCTGCCCCTTTCCTGTTTTCTCAAGGCCAAGGTTCAGGTCCAAAATGGGTCTTTGTTGCCTTGGGCTTTTGAGCTCTGCTGCAGCACAGGGGTGCCATGTTAGAAATCCCAGTGCACACACTTTTGGGGGGGTTGAACTGTTCTCTCCTTTGCAGGCAGACTCAGCTGCTGGGAGATCTGTTGTTTGGCCCTGCACCCTTCCCTGCTCTCGCCTGTGCCTGAAGCCTCGGTCTGTACAAAAGTCCTGACTCATCTTTGGCTGGATCTTGTACCTCTGCATCCCAGCACCACCCTTGTAGCTTTGGGTTACTCTGTATTCTAGGTGTGCATCCATTTGGATGTTCATCCCTGAGCAGCTAACAGCCTTACCCTCCCCTTTTCTTCATGCCCTTCTTTTCTTTCTTTTTCTTTTTCTTTTTTCTTTTTTGAGACAGGGTTTCTCTGTAACCCTGGCTATCCTAGAACCTGCTCTGTACACCAGGCTGGCCTTGAACTCAGATCCTTCTGCCTCTGTGTCCCCAATGCTGGGAGTAAGGGCAAGCACCACCACCGACCAGGCAGTCAAACATTCTTTCTATAGTTTTTTTTCCCTATACCTGAGGGGATAGTTCAAGGTCCTTCTGCCTCCTCTAATATCTGAATCCAGAGGTACTCATGCCCCTCAGATAAAGTGGTGTGTCACTTACATAATATAAGCACACCTGCCTGTGAACTTCAAATCATCTCTGGCTCACTTGTGATGCCCAACATGTGAATGGTGTGGAAATTGTCGGTATGCAGTGTTCAGAGGTTGATGCAGGCAGAGTCGGCCTTGTTCAGTGCAGATTGGTTTTTTGTTTGTTTTGTTTTGTTTTCAGATATTTTTGATCCTTGGTTAGTTGAACCTAGGAATGCTGAACCCTAGGTATGGGGTTGAGCTAGGAGGTACCTGGATGGCAGCTAATCTGTCCCCGTGACTATGTACACCTGCTGGCCTTGCTTCAGGTCTTCTTCCAACATCACCTGAAAAGAATTGACTAGAAAAACAAACAAACAAACAAACAAAGAAAAAACCCATTCCAAAGATGCTGGGGAAGTTTGTGATTTTAAAGTTAGAAATTGTATTGTTTACTTTTCCTGTAAATTTTGGGTTTCCATCTGTCTGATCCCCTGAAAATACAGTCAATACCTTAACTTTGGCTTTTTCTTCCAACCACCCTACCATAGCTACTTAGTAACCAGACCTCGAGGCTTGGGGCTTGGCGGTCTTATTGCTATTGTCTGTTGTTTTCCCAAGGTCTAAAGCCTGTGGTTTGCTTCCCTCCTGCAGCCCTTCATTCAGTGCAATGCTGCCTGGCCTGCGGGGAGTTACCGGGTGTGTGTGTGTGTGTGTGTGTGCGCGCGCGCGTGCACTCCCTACCCCTGCTGTGGGTGCTCCTCACCCCTGCTGGGCATGCTCCCCTTTGCCTGTTGCACATGCTCTGCTACCCAGCGCCCGCCCGTTTCCTGCCATGCTGGGGAAGTGGCTCCTTCTTCACAGCTTACCCACCCTTTGTGCTCTTCATCAGCACGGTTCCTGACTGCTGACAGTAGCTGTCACCCTGTTCCATCTCTCCTCTCTCGGAAGACTTGTTGAAAGTTCTTAGGAAGGAAACAATAACAGCATTTACCTAGTGGAAGAAAGATGGCTCCTGAAGGTGTTGACAGTCATAACAGATTCTAATCCACTTTGCCATTGTACATTGGAAACTTCCAGTTTTAAATGTAGGTTCTTACATTCTGCAGAAAACTAGGTTTTCAAAGTCACTGTATTAGTAGCTGTGATTTTCCACCACAGTGCACACTTAGGAGGGATTAGGTATGTATGCATGGCTAAGCTAGCCAGTATTCTCTGAAGAAGAATTAAGGAGAATTGAACTGTTTTTAAATGAGACAGAGTTTGACACCACTGACTGAGACCTGGTAATCTTCTTTTTCGATGATTAATTGCATACAATTGTCAAGGTAATCAACTGTTGTCTGTGTAGCAATCCTGAAGAGATATAAAATATCCAAGATAAAAAAAAAATGATAATTACTGTAATGTTTTGTTCCCAAGCCGCTTCCCACAAGAATAATTGTGTAAACAAGGCTCATGAGGATGCTTTGAGGGACTTCAGGATGTTTCAGTTACTTGCCTTCAATTCTTGACTGGCCATTCTCGTGTGGAATGTCTCTCAGATAACAGTTTCTAATGCTTTCTTGGAGATTAAATTGAATGCCGACCAATGGCAGCTTAAGACTTCTCTCTTTTGAAATCTGTACCTTCCTGTTCTCTGTGGCTCTCTGAAGAACTGAAGAGAGTGGTGTGGATCCTGCATGGTGTTTTCCTGAGCCTCTCCCTAGCACGTGTCACACCTGCTAACCATGCCTTTCCCTATTTTCTGTGTGGTCCTTTGAAAGAATGCCCTATTCTGACAGTCTGTTCTCATCGTAGGCAGCCATGCTGGATGAGAGCAGCCTCTATGGGGCTCGGAGGGGAAGTACCTGTAGTTCCCGAGCAGTAAGGCACTTTTCGTGTTTCCTCGTGCCTCATTGTGTGCTGCATGACCCAGGGGTGTTTGCTGGATGATGACTGATGTCACAGGAGGAAACACCATGTTTTTCTTTGTGATAAAGGTCATGGATGATGGAATCAGGAAATTTTTGCTTGTTAATTTCGTGTCCTCCTGACTCGGTTTATACTGAGGTCAGAGGGAGACTCGCCTTAGTTGGTTTTCGTCTGCTTCAGTCCCTGAGACTCCTGAGTAATATAACAAATGGTGAATTTCTGAACCTGAGAAAAGGAGACGGGGGGGGGGGGCGTTAGACCCTCAGGGTTGCTGTGACGGTGCTGATCCCACGTTGCAGGACTTGCCACTGGCCCCTCACACCCTTGAGACAGCTAGAAGTTGTGTGTGTAGTAACCACATCTTGACACTCTGGGAGGAGTTGCCAACTATCTGAGCAGGGATCCAGGAGGACTATTTCTAACAGGAAGTAGAGACAGGCCCAGCATGCATGTTCTCTTCTTCATGGCGGATACACCTATGTGGGCCTGTCCTAACTTCTGTTTCACAGTCTACATGGTCAGTGAGTGGAGGTGTGATTCAAACTCAGAGCTTTCTGGCTCACATTAGCTCCCCATTGGCCATCCTGACTCCTAGACATAGGTGACACCTGACGCCTGGCAATATGAATGCTTCTCTTCCAAAGGGTCACGTCACATCAGGCCAGCTAGTCAGAGAGCTGCTCTGTACGTCCCACACCTGTGGGCAAACTTGTCTTTCTCCAATGAAGAAATGTGGTTGAGATGTCTCTGCAGACCTGACCATGCTGGCCACAAACCTTTAAAACACCCGTTGCATTTGTTTAGCCCTCAGTGACAGCTGGACATGAAAATGACATGAGCCTGCAAACATGGTCTAGCTGCTAACTTGCAGGAGGATCAAGTGAGGTCAGCTAGTCTGAGAAGGGTTCTCACCCAGAAGCCTTGGGCTGACAGGAAGCAGCATGAGGCATAGTCCCTCCTACTGTGGGTAGTGATGAGCTGGAGCTATTTGTCCATTCATTCAGCGAGTGTGTCTAGAGTCACCAGGCTTCATCTGCTCAATGGAGAGTCATTGGAAACTGACTAGATGTGTGCTCTGCTCACTGGGGCTGGCTCTGTGGTGGTAGACTGAAAGATGGTACTTGAAACCGGATCATAAGCACCTTTGAAGATTCAGAGTCCCTACAGTTTGCAATGAACATGATGCTTGCTGGCCTCTCAGCCCAGAGGTCAGCCTGATGAATACAATCTATGGTTTAGAGGCTACAGCCTGGTGGCTGTCATCTTCCTTAATCATTAGTTAGAAAGACTGAATGGCCAGGAAGACAGGCCCACTTCCAGAAAACAGGTCCTCCAGTTTCTACCAGGAAAGGTGACAAAGAAGCAAAACCTTCCCTGCCAGCCTCCATTCTCACTCGTTTCTGAGCTGGGATGCAGCTGGAGGAAGCTCGGGGGATCTCAAAAACTGCCACTACAATCCAGCAGGCAGTTTTGGTGAACACATAAGATGTGGTACAGACCCAAGTTGGATGATGCTTGGTGTTTTCCTGCATCTCTACCCTTAGACGATGCAGTTGTCTATTATACTTGGTAGAAGTTTCCCCAAGCACATGGCAGATGTGGGCTCCTTTTCCAAGCCTGGTTTGCTCCCTAACCCTAACCTCTTTCCTCTCTGCTGTGTGTGTGGTTAACCCCCACGCTGACTGAAGCGTGATCTTGGTGGCTTTTGATCTCTTTGCCTCTTTGCTGACCCTGTTCCTTTGTTTCTGTCTGTGCATCCTGTGGTGGCTCCGTGACAGCCCTCAGAATATGGCAGCCACCTCAACTCCAGCTCCCGGGCCTCTTCTAGGGCCAGCTCAGCAAGGGCCAGTCCTGTGGTAAGTGTGCTTGCTGCCTTCCTGCTCCTCAGCTTCCTTCCTTCCTTCCCCTCCATTTCCCTGTCCTTTTCCCCTTGCCCCCACCCCTTATCCTTCTGTCCCTTAGAAATGACCACTGTCTTTGAAAATCAGCAAAAGATAAAGCTAGAAGCCTCTCATTTTATTTCAGGTCTGGGATTGGGAAATGGTTTTGAGTTTAGAAGATGCTCTTGGGGGCAGGGGTGTCTCAAGGACCATAACAGAAAGGATAGTGATGCTCAGAAATGAGAAGGGATGTCCATCTGGCCATATGGATTGTAGCTACATGTGGACATGTGCTGTTGTTTACAATTTAAGATTTCGAAGGCTTGACTCTTCACGTGGACTTTAAAATAGTGAGGTTATCAGACCCCGACAAGTTTCAAAATAAAGTACAAGCCTGTAAATGCCTTGCGTTCTCATTATAGCTTAGGTTACCTGATGTCACATTTGCTCAAAAACTGCTTAGAAGGTGTCCCTGGGACCCGGCTCTCCTGTTTGTGGCTCACCACATACATGCCAGACATGGCGGAAGGAGCCAAAACCCAAAGAGCAGGTCCTACACAGTTCTTCACCTGATTGGTGGCTTTCTTTGAGGCTACTTTATCATTGTCTAACCAAGGGATTGTTTTGTGTGTGGTTGTGGGATGTGTGGGGATATCTGCTATCTTCCTCTCTTGCCATTTGCATAAATATTTTGGGACAGAGCCTCTCACTAAGCATGGTTCTTGCTGATTTTTCTGGCTAGTCAGCAAGTACCCGGAATACTCCTGCCTCAGTGCTAGGATTACATCTGTATACCACAAAGCCAGCTGCTGCTGCCACAGCCGCTGTCACTGACACCCTCTCCCCCTCTCCTTTCCCCTCCTCTCCCTCCTCCTCTCCCTCCTCCTCCTCTCCCTCTTCCTCCTCTTCCTCCTTCCTCTTACCCCTCCTCCCTCTTACCCCTCCTCTTCCTCCTACCCCCTCCTTTTTCTCCTCTTCTTCCTCCTCTCCCTCCTCCTCCTCTCCCTCTTCCTCTTCCTCCTCTGCCTCCTCCTCTCCCTCCTCTGCCTCCTCCTCTCCCTCCTC
>JADRCH010000116.1:2867706-2904241 GCA_019843965.1 Rhynchomys soricoides
TCCTCTGCCTCCTCCTCTCCCTCCTCTGCCTCCTCCTCTCCCTCCTCCTCTCCCTCCTCTCCCTCCTCTCCCTCCTCCTCCTCTTCTTCTTGCTCCCACCCCCTCCTTTTTCTCTTCTTCCTCCTCTCCCTCCTCTGCCTCCTCTGCCTCCTCCTCTTCCTCCTCCTCCTCTTCCTCCTACCCCTCCTCTTCCTCCTACCCCTCCTCTTCTTCCTCCTCCTCTCCCTCTTCCTCCTCCTTTAAATGAGGTGCTACAGATTAAACTCAGGCCCTCATCATGTCTCGTAGCAAATACTTCACCAACTGAGCCATCACCCAGTCCCCTTGGTTTTTTTCCTTAGAGCCCCAAATGGCCTTGAGCTCACTATATAGTTGAAGATATCTTTGAATTCCTAATCCTCCTGCTTCTACCTCCCAAGTGCTGGGGTTACAGGTGTCTCACAGCACACCTGACCAGAAAGTTTTGGCTGTGGTAGGGAGACACACCCAGGCTGTAGCAGCAGTGGCAGTCGAGGGAGGCCCACATTTGGAAAGCCATGAGTGGAAAGTGCGGACAGTCCAGGCTTTTGATGGTCTCGAACATAAATACACACAGTTTGGATCTCAATTCCTGAACACTATACTGCCCAGGATTGGTTCCTGCATCCCAGAATGCAGGGGAGCCAAGACACACCACTTGCACAGATGAGTTCATTGGATTTGTTTTTTTGAATTCGATGCAGACTTTTACAGCTGTGAGGTTTCCTGCTAGAAGCAGCTTCCCCGGGAGGAGGAGCCACTGGGATCCCTTGCAGCTATGAGCCTCCCCACTGAAGTTCAATGGCCTAGTGCCCCTCCCCTCTCCCATTATGTGTCTATTCTTTATATTAGAATGGCCATCCTGGGTGCTTCAGGTTCTGTGGTAGCCTAACATATATAAACTAATCCATGTAGAGCCTTCAAGTTACTCAGAACAATGTTTTTTTCCCATGATAATTTAGAATCCACTTCCTTGTGCATAATAGTCAAGTGTACACTTGAGGAATAAGTGGAATTTTTGCAACCAAAAGAAGTCTGTAGCTTCACTTTCAAAGATTCCTAACAACCCCCAATTCCACCCCACCTCACTGCTCCTGAAATGACTGTCTGGGGAGGCTGATTTGTCATCACTAGGCGTGGCACTTGGATTTAAGTATCAAGATGAAGTCATGGTGTGGCAGCATTCATGGTTTCTGTGATTGGAAAGACTGAAGTTGGATGCGGATCCTTTTGCTGTGTGTGTGCTTTTTAGATCTGTGGAAAGTTTACACACATGAGACAAGTTTGGCTGTCATTTCCTCACAGAGAGGTGCACTGTATGTCTTGGTCTCTGCCGCCTGTGAGGCAAGAGGAGTGATCTCTTTGTGTCATGGGGAACTGGGGGTGTGATCACACCTTCCCTTCTGTGCTACTGTGAGAAATGCATCAATCTTGCAGAGCTCTGTATCCCCTCTGGTGATGGCTGCTAAATCCATTGCAGAGATAATCAGTAGACTTTTTTCCCCTCCATTTACCTGTTCATTTGTTTGTTGCCCTAAAGATCCATCGATCATTATTTCTGTTGTCATTTAGTGAGCAAAGGTCAGAGCAAAGATAGTGGAAAACTGGCTGGCCTCCCAACTCAACCTGGCACCTCATATCAGCCAGGTACCTCCACACCAACTGCAGAACCACCTGGGTGTGGTTCTCAGGTACAGTGACCCCTCAGAATGCAGGGCAGTCTCCAGGAAATTCTTCAGTCAGTGGGAGGGTCACTAGCCTTTGCCAGGTCCCTCTTACAGGCCTGGTCCTGACCTACTCCTTCCTCTCAGGCAGGAAGACCCACAAGTCTGAACAGGAGCTTCTGGGTTTCTTCCCACCAGCAAGGCTGGACACGCTCATTGACACTGTGTTAACAGCCCATCCAAATCGCACACCCACCTTCCCAGTGCAGTGATAGCCCCAGGACACAAAAAAGCATAATCTTAATACTGGATTTGAATCTTGGCAACAGGAGAGAGGACTGCTTCCATTCTTTCTTTATGCCTCTTTAGGCACCAGGATTCTGGGTTTGTCACCCTCTGCCCTTGGGACAAACAAGGAAGGATACAGTGACCTTTCCATCCTGGCCTCTGTGGGAGACTCATGCAGTAGACTATACAGCAAGGCAGGAGTTAAAAGATGAGGATAACATGTCACAGCTGCCACTCCTGGCTTGGGATGAGTAGGCAGACACAAACTCCTCCCGACGGAGCAGGGAGGAACAGTCCCCTGAAAGGCATATGCTGTTGATTGGTTTGAGCTGCCCCAGCCATAATAGGACATAGTTGTTGGTGTTCATATTGGTTCTTGGAAAATAGCCCTGGCTTAGTACTTCACCAGGGGTAGTTACCAGGAGCCAAGGACAGGGATGTCCTTGAGAAGAAAATCCAAAAGTCAGCTGCAGCCCTCAAGGCTTTGCATCTTCCATCTGTCAGACAGGAAGTGAGGCGGTGCTACACATTGGGGGCAGGGTGGTGCAACTGAAAAGCAAAAGTCACCAGAACAAAGGAAGTGATCATTCATTCCCCTTTAAGAATGTGAATATACCTCTGTGCCCATAGGCTACTGCAAGGGCCAGGACTAAAAGCTTGGGGCTCCCAATGATATAATTCTTAGGAGAACCAAGATGCATCAGCCTGAATGTAAGTGGCAGGGGACAGTTCCACCTTATTCTAGCACCCCTCCCCCTCCCCACTGCTACCCTTCTACAACTCTGTCCCCACCTCACTCAGCCTTTCCATCCACAGTGTTAACTGTTAGCATAGCCTAGAATCACCTGAATGGAAGTCTCACTGGAGTAACTGGCTTTATCATGTTGGTCTGTAAGGGATTCTTTTAATTGCTGTAGGAGGTACTGCCCACTGTGGGCAGCACCATCCCTAGACAGTCTGGAGTTTTATAAAAAAGATAGCCAAGGGTCCTACCTCCAAGTTCCTGCCTTGACTTACCTCGATGACAACTGTGTCCTGGAGAGTGCAAGCCAGATAAAACTTTTCCTCCTCAAGTTGATTTTGGTTGGAAAGCCACAGAAAGAAACACACACACACACACACACACACACACACACACACACCATATTTTCTCATGTAATTGAGCACCTAGAATATTCTGGTCATGAGTCTACATTGTTAGGCAATGCAAACCTGCCCTTGCCCTTCATGGGATACACAGACTGGGCCAGAAGATGTTCATCAAATAAATAAACATCCATCAAATAAATAAACATCGGCTGCACCTGCACGAGCCAGCCGTGAGGACAGGTGCATGGAGAGAGGCAGAAGCTAGAGTTGGAGGATCTAGGCTTGAACCACAGCCAACCAGAGCCAGGTGATACCTCACCTCATCTAAGTCCTACAGTGCACTGGAATCCAAGAGAGCTCCCACAGCTCTGAAACATCCTTCAGGAATGTCTAAAGTGGAGTCAGGCTGTCTTGTGTATGCATAGAAAAGTGCTGAGCTAGCTGTCTGCCCATTTGAAAACAAAGACCCCTGTGATTCTCATTGCATAAAGAGGCAAGGCAGGGTCCAGGTGGAGTGCAAGCCTGCACCTATGAGTAAGAGACTGGATTTAAAACCGATGATCCACCAAGTATGGTGGCTCGTGACGGTAATCCTAATACTAGAGTCTGAGAAAGTAGCCTGATTTAAGGCTATCTTGGGCAACGTCGTGAATCTCAGGCTACTCTCAGTTACATAAGCTTTGTCTCAAAAATAGAATTAGGGCCAGTGTAATGGCTTAGTGGGTAAAGGTACTTGCCACCAAGCCTGATGATGATCTGAGTCTGAACCCAAAGGACACACATAGGAGAGACCAAGCCCCACAAGTTACCCTCTGACCCCT
Organism: Rhynchomys soricoides; assembly: GCA_019843965.1. Lineage (NCBI taxonomy): Eukaryota > Metazoa > Chordata > Mammalia > Rodentia > Muridae > Rhynchomys > Rhynchomys soricoides. The sequence continues at coordinate 2,871,587 of JADRCH010000116.1, forward strand.
CCTCCACATATGTCATGGCATGCTCACATACTCCAAATAAATAATAGACAATAAAACCAAAAATCCCCACCCCAATGGTAAGCCCCACTGTCACCGGCATTCGAAGGGAAGCAGTCCATAAAATGGGTGTTCCCTGAGCAGTGTTTGTTGTGTCCCTTGTTTTGAGAGGGTCCTTGCAATGGCATTGCTTCAGGAAGCCTGTTTGCTTCCCAGGGTCTTGCTGTGGCCTGCCTGGGAGTTAGGACCGTGAGTAAGGTTCTCTTGTAGCCAGCCCTGGTTTGGGTTTTTCTATCTTTGAATGGTCCAGAAGATGGTGACATGCAAACTGATGTTTAAAACTTCATCATGTGATCCTCACAAGAAACCCACTGAGATGGTGTGGACTGGACTCACGTGTTAACGTCCTCTTGTAGAGGACTTGGTTTTTGGAAAGGAAGAAGGAATTGCTGTTGTCTTTGCTTCCACTGACGTTTCTTAGAGGGAACTTTTTTTTTAGGAGAAAAAAAAAAAATAGGAAGAAAATTGAGGCAAGTTCTTACTCTGTGGCCCAGCATGGCCTCAGATTCAAATCCCCCTTCCTCGGCCTCTCAAATGTTAGAATTACAGACATGTGCCACCAAACCTGGCTCCTGTAGACTTTAGAGATGTCTTTGAACACACTCAATGGTAATTGTAAAAGACTACGTCATTTAGAATCCTGTGAGTGTGACGTCAATCTCAACTTCAGAGACCTGGGCAATGGTGGATTAAAAAAAAACAAAACCTCAGTGGGTCACAAGATTCCTGTGACTTGCTTGTCTCATGTGCCTGCTGTGTCCAACTGCAGCCCTTGAGTTCCACCCTTCTGTGGCCACCTCTGGTGGCCTTGTCTCCATGGCAACCTTCACAGCCCTCACTGAGCAGCCGAGAATGTATACTGTCTATTATTTTCAGAGCGGCAGTGACATGCTCTGTATCAGAGTGAAGCATACCGTCTGGGTTACTTATCTGTAACCTTTGTGTCTGGGGCTTTATGGGAAGGGTTGGCTGTCTGCTTCTTTCTGGGCCTGACCTGAGGTCGACCTGGCCATAGACAGACCAGGCCAAGGTGCCATCTAGTGGAGCCAGCGGGAACAGCAGATCTGTAGGGGCCCAATGGGGCCCCAGCAGCTGGCTGTTTCAAAAAGGCTGACAAATCGATACACCTTGTCAGTTTGAAAGGAAAACTGAATGCACTATATGCTGAAGGGCACATTTTATGCATCTGGATTGAGAGTGGAACACAGTTTTAAATCTTTCTCTGCATGGTCTTTATATCCCCTCTCCAATTTTTCGTATACTGCATTAGCTATATATTTTAGAGGAAAGACTTTTTTTAATCTATGGAAATTGCAACTTATATATTTTTGTTTTTATTGGCTTTTTTGAGGCCATGTAACTCCGGATTGACTGGAACTATAGACCAGGCTGGCTTCAAGCTCATAGAAATCCACCTGCCTCTGCCTCCTGTGTAACTGGGATTAAAGGTACTCACCACTACACCCAGCCAAACTATGCTTTGGGGTTTTTTTCTTTTTTCATAGATATTTTGTGAATTATAAAAGCAATGTATGTACCAGTTACTAGCAGAAGCCCCTTCATTTGAGGGCATAGATCTTTGGAAGTGACCATGTGGTTATCTGGGTTCCATAGTTTCTATGCAGTATTTATTACTGATGAGCAAGAAGTGCTTAAACCAAGGAGTGAGAAGCCAGTAGGCTTCTAGGTGTTAAACTGAGTCTGCTGATCTGGACTTTCAAGGCTGGTGTGGCTTAGGGGTACAGTGGTTACCTGGCATGCACCAGGCCTTGAGTTCCATCCCCAATGCTGAAAAGCTGAACCTGTATGTTTGGTCTCTAGGCGAAGTGCCCTGTTTTACTTTGGGCTCCTTAATATTCGTCCAGAAGACCAACTCACCTAAGGAATGAGGCTTTGGGCCCCGAGGAGTTGGAGAGTGGGTGCCAGCCACCTCTTCTCTCGTATTCCTGGGTAGAATGAACTTTGTTTCCTGCCCAAATCATCCTGGCAACTCAACATAGGGTAGAGAACTGAGACAATGGCTCAGTCAGTGAAGAACATGCAGTGATGACCTTAGTTTTGAGATCCTCAGCACTCATGTAAGAAGCCAGGCAGGGCAGTTAATGCATGGAATCCTCACTGCTGGGAGGTGGGCGCAGGAGGAGCCCTAGATCTGTTGGTTGGCTACTGAATCAGCAAGCCCCAGCTTTGGTGAGAGTCCCTGCCTTAATAAGGTAGAAAGCCACCTAAGTAGACACTTTTGTCATATTCTGGCCTCCACATGCACACACATGATCACAAACATGAACATGCATACATGCATTCATACCCAAGGAGAATGGAACAGGGCTCTTCAATTCTGTAAATGCACACACATGTTCACAGACATGAACATTCATTCATGTGTATACACCCAAGGAAAATGGAGCAGGGTTCTTCAACTCTGTGGGCAGTGAGATACAACTGTCTCAATTGGGGCCCACCTGAGCACCCCCAGAGTATAGAGTTAGGCCAGTGTGACCTTCACATCTGAAAAGGTACAGCATCTGGTGATAATCGCACACATGAGCAGAGGCTGGCTGTGAGTCCACTGGTCTATGCAGCAGGGCCTCTGAGTTCTTGCCATAGCTAGTTAGACTCGGGACATACCTAGAAAAGAAACGGACATTGGAGGTGCCCACTAGTCTGGTGCCTAGTGACCATTTTCCCTTGCAACACACGTTGTCTGCAAGCTGTGACCTCAGAGCATGGTGGTGACTTTAGGGCCACTCATTACAGATGTCCTCAGAATCACAGGCCACTCAGATCTGTGAGTCTGAGATGCAATGTCACTCATTTTGGGGAAAACTCTTGGAGTCAAAGTTAAGAACGTCTGAACTCAGCCCTGAGAGGGAAGCATGACCACAGCATGGTGCCCCTGTGACTGACTTCCCAGAGGGCCAGGAATGGAACTTGATCTCATAGTAGATGTTACGCAAAGGGAGGGATAGTCCTCAAGTCAGCCTCAGCCTCCGTCCACGAGACACCCTCCACCCCAGCTGTGTACACCCCTTGAGGCTCAGCCCTAGTACCCACTGCTTTCAGCCTCATGGGCTGCTCTGAGTCCCACTGAGGCTTCTATCTGAGGGAAGGAAGGGCTTCAGAGAGACATCCATTCAGGAAAGATGGGGAAAGCCAGAGTCTATTAAGAGTTTCTCTTTTTAGTTTTTAAATTACAGCACAAGCTAATGTTTCTTGATTTATGATTTTTTTTTTTAAAGCATCATACTCCAGATCAATATGGATCGTTGAAATGATCATGGGAGTTGTAATTCCGTGCTTTGTAATATTTGACAGCTGTCCATTTCCCTCACAGGTAGAAGAAAGACCAGACAAAGACTTTGCTGAGAAGGTAAGGCTTTCTGTAACCCTCAGCCTTAGGTTAGTTATTAAACTAGATGGTCCAGGGTGAGACTGACAGGAGCCCAGTTACTTGGTGTTTAATAAAGTAAGCGAATGACTGAGGCTAAGTGGGCCTCACGGCATGATGTCATATCCCTACAGTTGAAATATGAGGGACAGCTCATGGCTAACTAGACATTCGTAAGGCATTTCTGAATGAACCCTTTTATCACTAGCCAGCCAGAAGCCCACAGGAGACAGTCCAGTAGAGAAGCCAAATTAAAGAAAAGGTGCTCTGGGGCCGGAGAGATGCTCAGTGAATAAGAGTGCTTGCCGCACAAACGTGATGACCTGAGTTCTAATCCCCAGCACATGTGTAAAAAGCTGGGTGTGTTCACACATACCTGTAATCCCAGTACTGCAGCTGGCTGTCTAGTCGAGATAAAATGGTGGAGTCCATGCTCATCGAGAGACCTCTCTCAAGGGAATTCAGTGTAGAGTGATTGAAGAGGGTCCCTGACAGCCTGCGTTGGCCTCTATACTGTTCTCTACACTTGCGCATACCTCACACATGCTCATACACAGACATGATCACCTGTGGAAGCTCAAATTGAAAGAAAAGGTTCTGAAATGTTCGACTTGTTGGTAATTTTGGTTTTACCTAATCACATGTGATCTTCACCCATTCCAGGGCTCCCGTAACATGCCCAGTCTGTCTGCAGCCACGCTGGCATCTCTGGGTGGGACTTCCTCCCGGAGAGGGAGTGGAGATACCTCCATCTCCATGGACACCGAGGCATCCATCAGGGAAATCAAGGTACGACACTAGGCTCACTTGTGACTTGACAGAAGCCTGTGGAAAATTAGTCTTGGATTTACAGAGACTTCATTTGTGAGGTTCATGATCAGTCCTGTCTCCTCTGCCTGCCTTAAAACATGGCATCCTTCTAAAACTGGACTGAGCTCAGGCGGCATCCCTGTGGGAAGCTGGCTTCACCTGACCATACACAAGAAGGAGGAGCGTGAGTCCTCCTCTGTGGCCATTGTGCTATGCTCTCCACAGGCCATGCCATCTTCACCATGTGCTAACACATGGATATTTGCTTTTCATTAGACACTGGAACATCCTGGACCCCTATCCCCACATCCTTGTTCCAGGACCACAGAGATTGCCCATCCTGTAGCATCTTCCCCCTTGGCTGGAGTGTGTGCCCTCCCTTCTGTCTGTAGCATGCCTTTGGTACACTCCATCACTGTATTTTAATGATGCTTTTTCTCTTAGCATAACACAGACATTATTCTCTGTTAAACTGTTGACACCGAGGATGGTGCCATGTGTTTGATGACCTTCTCTGTATATTGAGCCCAGCACTGTTTGCTAATTATTAGTACTACATGTACTGCTGGGTAACTGGTGCAGCTATGTCCCAAACAGGGGAGGATTGAGGGTAGGTGACCAGAATGTGGTGTCCTTCAGAGAACAGAGTCAGATCAAACAGCGGGTGTGAGAGGGCCGGATTTGGCTAAAAGTTCGGGAGGACTTCCTCATACTTGATCCGGCTCTCAGGGACCCAGCTCCTCTGGTGGTAACTAAGCAGCCAGATGACATCTGCCAGGAGAACACAAGAGGGCCTGGAGCAGCTGCTGGTGTTAGACATAAAGATGCTGCTGCTGTATTTTACAAGTATAAGAATAGGAGTTTTTATGGTTAGTTGGTTGCTTGGGTTTTTTTGGCCTGCTGCCTTGAAATGCCATGTACCAGACCTGAGCATCCTCAGCTACCATACTGTTGTTTTCTCCATGGGCTGGAAGGGGAGAGCATTCCAATCCTATTTAGACTCTGCTCTTGGGCATGATACCATTCATTTGCCTGGCAGGTGTTTGCCAGGAGACCAGCTCAAGGCAGATACTCTCCCCGGATACCAGTCATATAGAAAGAAGCAAGGTAGATACTGGGGACCCTGTAACTGGGATGTGCTGGTCTCTGCCCCCAACAGCTTATTGTGATGTAGGATGACAGGGCTAAATCACTGTCAGAGTTCTTTTGGCTAGTTGTTGTTTAAGGTTTATTATTATTATTATTATTATTATTATTATTATTATTAATCTGTGTGTGTGTGTGTGTGTATTTGTGCCACATGTGTGCAAGGTGCCTACAGAGACCAGAAGAGGGTAAACAGATCCTTGAAGCTGGAGTCACAGGTGGTAATAGAGCCACCTGACTTGGGTGCTGGGAACTAATCTGGGATCCTCAGGAAGAGCAGCAGGCACTCGGAACCACTGAGCCACCTATCCGTCTCTGCCCCCACTTGCCTGGTTTTTTTGTTTTGTTTTGTTTTTTAAAGATTTACTTCTTATTTGTTTTATGTGTATGGGGGTGTTGCCTTCATGTTTGCCTGTGTACCACATGCACTCCAGGTTCCCATGGAGACCTGAAGAGGGTATCAGATCTCCTAGAACTACACTTGCAAACAATTGTGAGTTCTCCACATGGATGCTGGTAATCGAACCCAGGTCCTCTGCAAGAGCAACAAGCTCTCTTAACCAATGAGCCATTTCTCTAGCCCCGGCATTTTGACCATTTTTTAAAAAATTTGTAAAATGGTACAAAATACACCTAAATTTTATAATTGTATAAAAACACATGAACTACATAAATTGTAATGTTTATAATGCTGAAACTTATTTTTGCTTTTCTTTAACACCTAATAAAATACAGAAGGAACCGTGCCTCCTCCTGCCAATGTAATGGACCCAGACATAAGAAAGCCATAAGGTGTGTGTATGTGTGCACGCACGCGCACATGCGTGTGTGCTCTGCCAATTCTCTCCCTTGACATCATTTGCCTTTTGTGCATTTCCTTCAGGAACTTAATGAGTTAAAGGACCAGATTCAGGATGTAGAAGGCAAATACATGCAGGGACTGAAAGAGATGAAGGTACCGGTTTATGGAAGTGTGAGCTCATGACACTAACCCACCTTAACTTTAAAAAGCCTCACAGAGGTCCCGTCAGCATGCTCACTGTGAAGGGCACTGGCTGTGGAAAGTGTAGGGTCATGGGAATTCTAACATGGCATGCACCTGAAGGTGACGGACCCATACCCTGATGTGGGATGGTACTCGGCACCCTCCCACTAGGCTTAGAGCCAGTGTCTCACTTTGGGAACACAGCAGGCAGACACGAGAGACGTTTGCTTCTCTTGGCTCTTCATCACTCTCATACACAAGTGTCCTCCCAGTTTGCTTTGCTGAGCTCACTAGAACCACCCTAACGCACGTGCTTTCGAAGCATCCGGGTGTTTGCATGCTGTCGACTTTTACTTAGGGGGAACAGCATCTGAGTGTGTGTGTGTGTGTGTGTGTGTGCACTACTCTCAGACTGTGAGAGACATCGCTATGCCAACAGGAAATGTACTGTCCCTGTTCCTTAACAATGCTGAGGTGAGCAGGTGCTGCAGGGAGCTGGTGCCAAGGAATGCTGCAGCCATCTTCACAACAAGCTCAAGACAAGTCTGGGATCAAGCAGTAGATAGAGATCAGTCACTTCTTTCTCATCTCCTCAGAAAGGGCCCAAGAAATCATCTAAACTCCATAGCAGCATGCACCAGACAGGTGGCATAAGTCACATACTAATTCATCATGTTCACAATCATTTCTATGTAATAGAAAAATGAAGACCCTGGCTTTTCACTCACCTAAAAATGGAGCCACAAAGCATCTGGGAGCCAATGATACCACCTTGGGTTATCATGGTGTATACCCATAGTGGGACCAGTGCTGGAGTCCACAGGGCCTCTTCACAGCTCTGACTCTTGAGCTGGCACCTCTTTCTTAGGCTCTGGGTAGTTCAAGCTGGTGACTGCCCCCTCTTGCTCTCCTGACATTTAAATTTTGGAGCCTGCAGGAGTGAGAGCCAAGCTTAGGCACTGCCAATATTATCTTTACAGCTTCTTTCCCACGGGGCTGTCCTGTCCAACAAATGACCTTGGTCGTTCCAGGAACTACCCAGTAAGACCTGTGTACCTTGTTTTATTTCCCATGAGTCAGAAATCTGAAATGATCACAACTCCTTTCCTGGTTCCCAAGCCTGAAGAGGGCAGCCTAGCAGTGACTTGTGGTAAGGTTTTATTCCCATCAGTAACTGGCTCGTTCACATTGAGTAATGACTTCAGAAACCCACTGAGCTGCTGTGGCCTGTGATGGGAAGATTCTGGCTGCTGAATCAATCACTGGCTCTGCTGCCTCCCCTGTGTCCCACATGGCTTCCCTGTCTTAACAAGAAAAGAGATTGTTGTCTTAGTTACTCCTATTGCTGACAAAGGCAACTTAAGAGAGGAGGGGTTTGGGCTCACAGTTCAAAGGGACAGTTCATCATGGCAGGGACATGAGGCAGCTGGTCACAGTACCTGTGCAGTCAGCAAGCAGAGAGCAAGGAGTATCGGTGCTCTCTTTCTCCCTCCTGTGCAAGCCAGGATTCCCACCTAGAGATGGCCTCCATTTAGGGTGGGTCTTCCAGGCTCAACATAGTCAACCTAATCCCTCATAGGCAAGCCGTAGGCTATAATTGTTCTTCCTTGACAGCTGAAATGTACTTGTCCCAGTGATGGGACCCTGAGAAGGGGACTCTGGGCCTTCTCAGTAGAAAGAGACTTGTTTTCCTTTCGCAATTTTGAAACAACGGCCTGGTTTCTGCAGGACTCACTGGCGGAGGTTGAGGAGAAGTACAAGAAGGCTATGGTCTCCAACGCCCAGCTCGACAATGAGAAGACCAACTTCATGTACCAGGTGGACACCCTGAAGGACATGCTGCTGGAGCTGGAAGAGCAGCTAGCCGAATCTCAGAGGCAAGCCGAGGAGAAGAGCAAGGTAAGCGCCGCCTGCCGCTCTCAGGAAGGATGGCGACTGGGTAAATATGGTGGGCGTTGTATTGTTAAAGGATTTTTATTTGTGTTAATTATGTGTGGTGGTGATGGGTATGTGCGTGAGAACCCCGGCTTGTGGAAGCCAGAGGAAGGTGTTGGAGCCCCTAGAGCTGGAGTCAGAGAAGTGATTCTCAACCTGTGGGTCACAACCCTTTTATAGGGGTCCTGTATCAGATATCCTACATATCAGATATTTACATTATGATTCTTAACAGTAGCAAAATTACAGTTACGAAGTAGCAGCAAAGATAATTCTATGACTGGGGGTCCCCTCAACATGAGGAACTGTAATTAAGGCCACAGCATTAGGAAGGTGGAGCACCACTGAGTTACGCGCAGTTGTGAACTACCTGACATGGGTGATGGAAATCAAACTCAGGTCAAATACAATGAGAAACGGTATTTGGACTTAACTGCTGAGCCATCTCTCCAGCCTGTATTTATGTTTTTTTAAAGCAGCAATTCCCCACTTGTCCAGAAAGCTCAGAGTCTGAGAGTTAAAACACTGTGCCTTTGTCATATATGTGGTAGGAACGCCTGTGATCCCAACATGTAGGAAGCTGAGGCAGGATGATTGCAGGTCCAATACCAGCTTGAGCTATATAACAAGGCTCCGTCACCAAACAAAGCAAAGCAACCCCAAGGGTGGAGGAGATAACTCGATCTGTAAAATGCTTGCTGCACAGCGGAGTTCAGATGTCAGCATCTGTGGAAGCGCCTGCTTGTAATCTCGGTGCTACGGAGACACTCTGGGGGAATGATCTCTGGTGTTTACCAGGTAGCCAAGTTAGCTTAATCTGCTAGCTCCTGACCACAAGAAACCCTTTCTCAAAAAACCAAGGTGAGGTCTGGAAAGATGGCCTAAGATTGCATATGATCATGTAGGGGGCCCATGTTTGGTTCCCAGGTGGTTCACCAGCACCTGTAACCCAAGCTTCTGGAGATCCGATGGCTGTGGTCTCCACAGGCATCCACACTCATGTTCACAGACCCACATACATACACATAATTAAACAATAATAAAATAAACCTTGAAAAGAAAAATAACCTACGTAGACAGCTTCTAAGAAATAACACCCAACCCAAGGTGAACTTCTGACTTCCATACGCCTGTACACACACACACACACACACACAAATAGCTATGCCCATCTATACAAATTAATATAAAACTCAAAAATCTGTGCTCTTTTCTGAGTAACTTGAAATGTTAGTATGCATAGTTTCAATGTGTAAACTATTTTTTTACTGAAATAGTTTTACTAGAATATTGGTATTTTGCATGAAAATAAAAAACATGGAAAGACAGGTATTTGAAAGAACAGACATGCTTAAATAATGCACAACGAGGTGCTTCCAGATTTTCATGCTAAAATTCATTTCCTGCCTTTGATTTTGTGTCAGCTTCCTAGGGTATTAATTACAAACATCAGAGATCTTAGGAAGATCATATGTTATTTCTACTCATTTGAAAAAGACAGTTACTCTGTTTCAATCATCATACCTTCTAAGCCGGGAGAAGGCTGGCTTGAATACCTGAAGTACATGCAATGTACTTCAGGATCCACTGGGGTTCATAAGACAGAAGCGGTCTTGCTCTTGCACACTCCCGGCCTTCAGCCCAGCCGTGAGGATCATAGCAGCCCCCTAGAGAAAGGCCCTAGGATGTATCTTAGCAAGAAAGGAATTGGAAAACATTCGTTGCCTGCATACATTCCACAGATTAATTTTAGAGGAAACTGACCAATTGTCCTCTATGGAGGGCAGAGGAATGAGCTTGTGTTATTGCGTGCCTTGGAAACAGCAGTGATGTAGTCAAAGGGTGTTGGTCCTAAGGAAGTGTGACTCAGGACAGCATGAGCCCTGTGACAGGAATACGTGATCGAGCTGCACCCTCAGCGCCGTTTCTCATCTGCAGGAGTTGGAGAGGGAGAAGCATGCCCACAGCATCCTACAGTTCCAGTTTGCCGAAGTAAAAGAGGCCCTGAGGCAAAGGGAAGAAATGCTTGAGGTAAGCAGCCACTGGCTTCTTCCCTTCCTGTTGATTCCTTGCTGTTTTAGGCCAGGCTGCTAGGACAAAATTCCTCAGACTTGGTGGCCTTGACAAGTTCTTATTTCCTTACTGTTTTGGGTACCAGAGTCCAAATTGAGGTTGTGCATAGCATCTTCAGTGTTCAGTCTGAACATTCATCCTATCCACCGTGGGACCCACCCTCGTACATCATTTAACCTTGATCCTTCTGACCTCACCCCCAAACACTAGTCACCTTGGAGGCCAGGGAGTCAGTTACAGCTTTGCTTAAAATCCAGAGTTCAGGCGAACTTTCTATCCCTTGAGAAGCCAGCTCCTCCCACTGGTAAAGAGTCTCACTCTGTACTCTTGTGTTTGTCTTGGGAGATATGACAAAATAGTCCCCATCCTAGTCCCTAGAAGTTGTAAATATGGAAAGAAGATTTCAAAGGTGAGGTCAAAGACCTTGATCATCTGCGTATCTCTGAGGTAATCGCAAGGATACCCACCAGAGGGAGGCAGGCCAGGGAACATTCTGATCAGCAGTGGGACACACGGATGACAGCGGTCCCATGGATTGTATTGCTTAGTGATACTGTAGCCATCATTTTCTAACTCTGTGACGTGTACAAACTGATGAGCTTACCTATTTACCCTTTCTCAGACTGCCGTCCCACCGGTAAGCAAACCACGACTGTACAGGGTTAGGTTTTTGGTTTTATAATATAAGCAGAGCTGTAATTGATGGATTTGAGTTAAGATATCAGCCGAGGTTTTCTTACTGGAACTGAGCGTAGAGCAAAGGAAAATTCTAACATGCTGCTGAACCTGGGGTTGGTGAGAGGAGATGCACGTTGGCTGCCTACTGGTCAACCTCCCCACCCTGGTCATCCAGCACTGACTTCTTTTCTCCCTTTAACCCTTTGTCTGCTTTCTTTCTGTCTGTTCCTTTCCTCAGGAAATCCGACAGCTGCAGCAGAAACAGGCGGGTTTTATCAGGGAGATTTCTGATCTTCAGGAAACGATAGAATGGAAAGACAAAAAAATAGGGGTAGGAGTCTCAACCCCCCGCCCCCAACCCTTCCAGGGGGCGGGGCACTTAGCAAATGAGGCTCTTGCAGAAGCTTTGGTTTGGAAAAGAATGTTTGTGTGAGTGTGTGTGGGACCCTCATACGATGCAACATGGATAGCCCATTGGCTACCCCAGCTTGCCCAGGTGGATGGGACCATGGCTGGGTATTTGGAGTTGTCTCTCTTCCTGTCGCACCAGAGCGGCCTAGGTGCAATTCAGGCCGTGCAAAGAGAGAGGCTCTGGGCAGCTCAGTGTGGAGGACCAACGTCCAGAATTCTCTTGGGGTCATGTGATGCTGTGGGTGGCAGATTCCACGCCCTACAGGTTTCCAATGGATCTCTCTCCATCCTCAGCAGAGAGGAGGAGATAGCCCGTCCACATTTAGGAGTGAGTAAATAGGAAGAGTGGACCCCACCAAGTCACTGCTGACTCATAGTAGCACATGGTACCTAAAAAACAGCAACTCATGTGACAGGGCCCCAGTACAGGTACAGAGGTGATCTGTCACATCATAGAAATGTTCACAATATGGAGCGCACCATTCCATTTTGACAAATTCATAAACCTTGGCTAAGAAATTGTGTGTTCCTGTGTGTGTGTGTGTGTGCATGTGTGTGTGTGCGTGTGTCTGTCTGTCTGTCTGTGTATGCATACACATATGTACAAACATGCTTTTCCCAAACATTTTTTAGACAACCAATACACATAATGTCTAAAAATAGCTTAGGGCGAGGGACAGGGTTGCCAGGAATGTGCAAGCACAAAGACCTGCTTTTAGTCACCAGCCCAGACATGGTGACACATATTTTGTAATCCTGGCATGGGGGAGGCGGGAGAGCTAGAGATAAGGACATTCCTAAGGCCTGATGGCCAGCCAGCCTACTCAGGGAACTCCAGGACAGTAAGAGAGTCTGTCTTTAAAACAAAGATGATGACATTTGATGACTGACACCTGGTACTGTCCTGGGAGCTACACACGGAGACATGCACACACGTGGACAGGAACAGAAACACAAAAATGTCTAAAATTATTGAGTAGAGTTCTGTAGCAATCATCCCCATTCTACATTTATCTCTCAGTAAAAGGACTGTGTGATTCCCATTGACTCTCCAGCGCCATGTTGTAAGATGCAAACAGAGCTAGTGCCAGGCAGTAATGGCACACACCATTAATCCCAGCACTCTGGAGGCGAGCTCCAGGCCAGCCAGGGCCACACATCGAGACTCTGTCACAAAAACAAACAACACCTCTCTCCAAAAAGAAGAAAAGAAAGCCAGGCTAGACAGTAATGGGATATCCTAGGTATGAGATATGCTCAGTGGTAGAGCACTTGCCTCCCATGTGTGAGGCCCTAGGTTCAGTCTTCAGTACTGCAATGAGAAAACAAAAGACAGAAATGGAAGTTATGAAGCAGCCTTCTTCTATATCATCTATTGCTTAGAAATGTTAATGTGTGAACAGTAGCTGGTCTAGCCTGGGGTAAACCCAACAGCATTTTTTTCTCACTAGAGCCTAGGGTGGGAGGCTAGGGAGGACTAGGGTGGTAGTGCCTTCTTAGTCCCTGCTTCTTACTTCTCTTGCTATCTGTGCTAATATCTCTCTCTCTCTCTCTTTCTCTCTCTCTCTCCCCCTCTCTCCCTCTCTCCCTCTCTCCCTGCCAACCACTCTTTCTTCTGCTGCACACTCAGGCATTAGAAAGACAGAAAGAGTTCTTTGATTCCATAAGGAGTGAACGAGATGACCTTAGAGAAGAAACAGTCAAGCTGAAGGAGGAGTTGAAGGTACGAAACCAAAGTGCAGCCTATGAACAATGCCACAGTGACAACTTAGGTCCTGTGGGTCTGTGGCTGTGGGTGCTGGCTCTGCCTCTGTCACTGTGTTAATAAATTCGAGCTTTCAATGAACTATCCCTGGGAAGCAGGTGATGTCAGTGCCCATATGTGCTTCTCTGCCCGGGACCATCAGGGGTTTCCGAGCTGAACAGGTCTGCAAAGTAGCTCAGATTTCTAACTTTGAGTTTGGTATTCATCTAAATGTTTTCTTACCCTCATTAAAATGTATGTGCTTCCTTGTTGAGAACTTTCTTAGCTGAACAATATCTGGGGTAAGTGGCAGGATCCCACTTTCCCACCAGATCATAGAAAGGACAAGTTTCACATCTTATAAGGGCTATGCCAAGGGGAATCAAGCAGGCAGTCCTGGATGGGTTCTCAGACTGCCTCGGCAGAAGTGGTGAGAAGCGTGTAGTTATGACAACCGCCCCCCCCACACACACACGTCAGTGTCATTTCCCAAGCTCCCCAGTCAAAGTCGGAGAAGGAGAACAGTAGGATACAGGCTTACAGCTAAAACCTAAATGAGGCTCCTAGTCCAAGGCTGTATGCAGCAGTTGAGATCCAGGGAAAAAGTGTTGCGAACCAAGTAGACAGTGAAGGGGTACTCTGCAACGGAGGCAGGCAGCTGTTTTCAAGGGGTCAGCCATGTCGTCGACACAATGATCCCTTTGAAGATTGGAAGCATCCTGGCCCCTGCAAATGCTGTCTTTTTGCAAACTGCACTGTCTTTCCACAACACTGACATGTTTCTTCTCCATCCTGGTTTCCCTTTTTAAAGACAGTGGTCAGAGTTTATAGTGAAAGGTTCATCTTCTTGATGTTCTACTTTGGTGGCAGCCCACAGGTCATTGCCCTAGTTAGAAGAAAGCCTTTTTAAAGTATCTTGTCACCAGACAATTGGTTGTGGATTGGAACACACAAGGAGGAAGCCATTCTAGATCTGCTTGCGTTGATAAGACTGTGAACGGACACTTCTCTATCCCTACAGAGTTAGCATCTACATCAGGAGAAACAGTATTCCTTTATAACTGACATGGTTTAACCTGGTCCCAATGAGTGTTATGTTAAATCTGTTTTTGCTCCCAGAAACATGGAATAATCCTAAATTCAGAAATAGCCACCAACGGAGAGACTTCAGACCCAGTAAATGATGTCGGGTATCAAGCCCCTATGAAGATAGCAAAAGAAGAGCTGAATGCCCTCAAGTCGGCCAGTGAGGGGACACTAGGTAAGAGCTTTTCCTTGGTTCCTTTCGTTGTTTGGTCAGTACTGATTCATCTTTGTACACTATCAGACGGAGTGATTGTCACTGATCAATTAATAGTCACGCAGCATGCCTTTCATTCTGTCACTTGTAGTAATTCTCCCAGACAAGCCACGTGATCACCCACGGTGCTGTGTAGCATGCATTTTTGTCTAGCGCTTTCCACTCTTGGCTCGAGGACACGTTTCTTTTTTGCTTTTCAAGGCTGAGTAGAAAGAGGTAGGCTCAAGGTCAAGTGGTCGAGTTCGATTTGGGTTTTCTCCAGATGTGTTCCAATTACGACTTTCCACTTAATCTTGTGGTGGAGTTGTAGATGCTGTGAAGTGTGTGAACAGGCCGTAGTTTCCGGCCAGCCTGGCACACATAGTAACATTTGGAGGGTGTGAGGTACCTAGGAGGGGCACAGGACACCTGGTAGGTGACGGCAGCCCTGAAGCTGCTGTCCCCACCCTCAGAATGGAAGGCAGCCACAGCAGTGGGGTGCTCCTTGCTGTAAGTGGGGTGTGCACACAGGAGTCGGAATTTGCCCACCTTGGTCAGAGGGGCTTCTTCTGTATGCTACAGTTTTAGCTTCTGTAAAAATATATACAATTGGGAAATCTAATGGATCCTAGGAATATTTTCTATAATTTTCATAGACAAAGTGATTTACAGATTCATGTAATTCCTAAATTGTGGCTTTGGGAAAAATCCAGTTGCTACATTCCCCATCCCCCAAGGCCAGAGTCTGTGACTGTTTTGCAAGGCAGAGGCTTTTCTTTTGTCTTCTTGGAGTTTTGTGTCCATGTGGAAGCCTGGAGGCCCCAGCTTCTCAGGACTGGTTCCTAGGAGCTTCCACGTGCCTTGTGGTTGTTAGAGCAGTGAGCTCTTACCAATGTGTGAGTTGCCAGAACAGGAAGAGTCCACAGTCTCCACCATTCCTCCAGGACAGCCCCACTGGGGACTGGTCCTGCTGTTCCTACCTCCGTGTACAGTTGATGTATCCCTGGGAGTCATGTGACATGACTGAAAGAAGAGATGCTACTTTGTCAGAGACACCCTCCCCCCCAAGGGTCTTGATGCTGGACACAATCAGAGAAGTGCTGTGAGGACATCCTGGGCTGCTTATTTTAGATTTACCTCTGTCTGATGTTACTTTAACCTGACGTTGCTGTGTCAATAATCATACGCGGTAGTAGAAAATTTTAAAGGGTGGAGTTAAGTTGCCTCTAAATAAAAGGCCAGATATTTTCCCACCATTTTCCTGGGATCAGAGATCCACTGTGGAGACTGTCCAGTTCTTAGGATGACAGGCTTTCGCTTCCAGTAAGATAATGTCTGTGAGGCTGGAGATTTATTGACTGCTTGTTACGCTTGATGAATTAGGCGTTCACCTTGATCTTCAGCTTTGCCTTTTGTTGTGATTACCACCCCCTTGGGGATGAAAGACCCTCTGTGTCCTGAAGGGAGCTTTATCTGAAGAAGCCGTGCCAGGTGGCAGAACCTGGACTGCTTTCTACCTCATAGGGTTTACCTCAGCAGCATCTTCCTTGAGACTGGCTTTCCAGCTGAGTTTCCTAAACGGAATGTTCTTTTGAGACAATATGGCAGGCTACTGTCAGGGCTGTGAGATTCCAAGTGTTTGGGTGGCTGAGTGTCAGTGGATGGGACTCGGGCTTAGAGTTAGGGACTGGAAGGAGGACCTAGAGTCCACTGGGGAAGACTTCGTGTGGCTACCTGCCTGCTCCACAGCTCTTTCTGCCAGCTAAGTCAGAACCTCACCCTTAAAAGCCATTCCTACCAGATGGTAGCAGCCACTCTGGCCTTGGTGGCCGTGGCCCTCTGCTTATCAAAAACAAGCTAATGCAATTGCTGCTTTGACACACAGGCCCAGCAAGACTTGTTTCTTCCCCCCCACCCTTGTTTCTTGTCTCTCTGTCTCTCCTTTCTGTCTGTCTGTCTCTCTCTGTCTCTTCTGTCTGTCTCTCTGTCTCTCCTTTCTGTCTGTCTCTCTTTTTCTCTCTCTCTCTGTCTCCCCTTTCTGTCCATCTCTCTGTCTCCCCTTTCT
The DNA here is from genome assembly GCA_019843965.1 of Rhynchomys soricoides. Taxonomy (NCBI): domain Eukaryota; kingdom Metazoa; phylum Chordata; class Mammalia; order Rodentia; family Muridae; genus Rhynchomys; species Rhynchomys soricoides. Next base: position 2,888,158 of record JADRCH010000116.1, read on the forward strand.
GTCCATCTCTCTGTCTCTCCTTTCTATCTGTCTCTCTCTGTGTGTCTCTCTCTGTGTCTATGTGTGTCTCTCCTTCCCCTTTCTGTCTGTCTCTCTATATCTCTCTCTATCTCTCTCTCTGTCTCTCTCCTTTCTGTCTCTCTGTGTGTCTCTTTCTCTCTGTCTCTCTCTCGCTTGTTCTCTCTCTCAGAAAGCTGGGTGGTAACTAGAACATGTGTTTGCATTTTAATATATGTTAAGTGCCCACCACGTCACGGGGTCCCTTCAATTCTCTCAATGGTCTTTTAGGAAAAGCCAAAGAAGTGGAGGTGGAAAAGGAAATTGTGGAGAAAGTGGGGCAAAGAGAAACCTTACAGAATTCTAAGCAAGACCAGCCCAAACCCAACACAGGGAAGGATTGTGTGGACAGAGGGGTGCCACGTCCTGGTGAGAAGGCTGAGGACCAGAGACCTGCTGAAGACAGTGCCCTGTCCCCGGGACCACTAGCAGGGGACAAATGTGAGCAACAGGTTCAGAGCCAAGATCAAGAGAATACTTCTGTCCTCAAAAACCCAGAGCAGATCCAGTCACACAAGGTCACAAACAAGTCAGATGGTAGGGTCAGCCACTCCTCTGAACAGTCCAGCTGCCTGGGAGGTCTAGACAGTGAAGGGTCAGGGCCCACTGAGGATTTGAAAACAGATTTGGGTAAAGGTAGCTTTGAACCATGTCCAGACTATGTTGTGGGTCAAACACCTGAAATTGACAAGGTGAGCTGTGCAGACTCAAGGGGCACAGGTGGAAACCATACAGAGGATTTGGTACAGTCAGGGAGTTCTGCTGTTGAGGACCAAGTAGGGACAATGGCCTCTGGACCTATGGAGCAAAGCAAAGGCACAGAGAATCATGATGAAAGATGTCTGAATGGTGGGCTGGGACAGGACTCAGAGAGAGAACTTGCCCAAGGAGTAGCTGAGCCCGAGGAAGCCCTCATTCAGAGTCCACAGGCAGGTGGAGAGAACACTGTTATTGAGGCCGAAGATTCGGAAGTAAGAGATGAGAAGCCCATCCAGGCAGAAGTCCAGGCAACCCCTGGAGCCCCTGTAGTTCAGAGGGGCCATCAGGATGAAACAGAACCAGGTAACACAGATGCCAAGCGCACACCACCTCACTCCAAAGAGCACAACAAACAAGTAAAGAGTGAGCAGCAGGCAGAGGCCTTGGATTCACCCCAGAAGAAGACTAAGAACAAGAAGAAGAAGAACAAGAAGAAGAAAGCTGCAGCTCCTGTGGAAACCTACAGAGATGCTAGTGAAGAGTTAAACTGTCAGGACCCAGATGTGGGTGATGCAGAAGAGGAAGAGCAGGTCCAGGTCACGGGCAAGAAACCAGCGGCAGAAAACACAGAACAGAAAATCAGAGTAGGAAGCAGAGAACCTGACGAAGATCCTCAAAGTGGGTCAAGTGGAAAACAGAACGAAGCAGAAGGTCCCACAGACATTTTGGCTCAGAACAGTCCCCAGTGTGAAGACGGGGACATCTCCCCAGTGGGAAAGGAAGGTTCCCAAAGGGATGCCTCTCAGATAGGTAGTAAAGAGGGTCATGTGACCTCCCAACATTCAGACCAAACAGCTGAGAAGGCTATTGATGGCCACAGCCTAGACAACAGTGACCTGTCAGGGCAGCTGGAGGGCTTCAATTCAGAAAGTGGAGAGCAGGCAAGAGAGGAGGCTGGGAATAGCAAGAACAAGGAGGATTGTACCATGTCATGAGGAGGCAGAGGCAGGGCAGGAGAGGGAGTGTCAAAGAGCTGGTCAAGGACTTAGCACAGTAAGCTTTGCCCTTCAGCCATCAACTACATCAGAAACTCCATCCTTCTGCTCCACTGCTGAGGTTCTTGAATGTTCCCGGTTTCTGTGGATGCTCCATGTGTCAATCACCCAAGTATCAACTACTCTAAGTTACAGACTGTTACCTGTAGATTTGTATTTAACCATTGATCACCTAGCCAGTACTGTTTTTACTTTCAGTTCTAGCTGAGAACATTCCATTAGCATCAGGGGACGCCAGGTGTGCATTCCAACCTGAAGGTCAAAATGTAACATTTGCTTCAGGCCAGGATGAATGCGGATGTTCTTGACCAAATGTATCAGTATCTGGTTGAAATGACCAAACGGGTTCATAGATTTCTGCATTATAAGCAGCGAATATTCAAATATGTGTTATTCAAATGGATGTATTTTCATATTTGGTCGTAATATGTACACCGTAGCCTGTTTGGTATTATATTTAAAAGAATAGATAGATAAGTAGCATATAGGTAGGTGGGTAAGAGGAGCTATACCTGGGGAGGAGATGAATCACTGTAGAGACTCAGATATGTACCAGAAAACACAGGGAGACCGTGTGCCTTTACCTCACATGACTATTTTGCACCAATGCTCTTGGATCTTGATGCCAATGGTACCCAAATTAATTTTATCAAAGACCTTTGTTTTCACTTTATGCGGGTGATGTAATAAATTCATTTTATATTGAATATTTTATTTTTCCTCTTCTTTGCTAATGACATGTTGAAATTTATTTCCTACTTTAGTATTGAGGAGAAATTTTTTTTTTTTATTTTTAAAGTTATTTTTCTGCCTGAATGTCTACTTAAAAATTACAAAAGGCTGTTCTTATGCAAAAGGACTCATTAGATAATAATCCAATATTTTGTGTTTGGTATAAATATTTTTATTTGTGGTTTCTCCATATTTTCTTATTGGAAAGTTATTATTTTATCTGCCTGAAGGAAGTATGTATTTTCTATATAAAGAAACATTTAGAAAATGACTGTAAAGTTGAATTTAAAAGTATTAGTAAATATACAATCACATACTGTGTGACTGCTGTTGACATGCTATGGAATCATGGGAATTCGTACTACTGTTACAAGGTAGAGTGGAATGCAAAATGACCAAAACCTCAGTAAAACTTGAGGCAAACATATAATTGAAATAAAAGAATATTATAATTTTACAAGCCTGTGGTTCTGGTCTTTGAGACCCTTGACCTCTGTCCCTGGTAGCTGTTTGCTCAGTGCCTACATGAAGTCACTTCTGGCTTTGAACTCCCTCAGGGGTTCCAGAAAATCCAATTCTAAGTGTTTTCATCATTGGCAAGTGAGCCCCACTGCTGAGAGGCTGCCCTGGTACTGGTGTGGAAGCTAAGAGAGCAGCCCCAAGCCCGACTGCTGGATTCTGAACATGCCTGTGTGTTCCTCATTAGGGAATGTCTCCATTGGTGCTCTGTTAAAATGTGCCAGTGCATAGAGCTGTTGGTGGTAAGGAAGAGGGCTGGAGAGATGGCTCAGAGGTTAAGAGCACTGACTGCTCTTCCAGAGGTCCTGAGTTCAATTCCCAGCAACCACATGGCGGCTCACGACCATCTGTAATGGGATCAGATCCCTCTGCTGGTGTGTCTGAAGAGAAAGTGAAGAGACATCAACCTCTGGGCATTTTTAGAGAGTTTAGAGGGCTTGGGGTCTTGTTTTCTACTGGCTGCTACCTTTCTGGGAGGCCGCATCGTGCAGAATGCCACCTGGTCTCTCTATGCCAAGGGGCACCTAGGAAAATGTATTCCCGGTGGCCTGCCTCTGAAAGCCAGGAGAGGGGTGTTTTCTGCACTGGGGCAGCTGGTGGTCATACATAGACACCATTTTCCACGGAAGAGGCATTTCATCCATCCCCTTTGCCACTTCTGCTGCCCCCTTACACACCCTTGCCCCTTTACACACACTCGGCTCTAATGGCCGGTGGCTGAAGGAGGGTTCTCTCCTGCCCACACATAGCCCTTGGGTGCTGTAAGAGAAGCAGGTGAGCCGTCCTCTTTTCTGGAAGGAGGCAGCCTCAGGAAAGGTAGAAGCTGCCACTGTTGGGTTCTGTCAGAGAAGGTAGAAAGAGGGGGCTCAGGAAAAGGTGCAGCCAATGCGTTTCCTGGTCCACCACTGTCACATTTGAGCACACAAAGGGGACAAGTCCCTTGGGCAATGAGGGTGGGGGACATGATGGCTAAAATTACCCTATACAGTGCAAAGTACATGTCGAAGACATTCATCAGGAAGATAGGAGTCCCACAAGTTTCAGACTTGTGTATGGGGTTGATTGGCCTTGAGTGACCCTAGGGTGGAGTTTCTGAGATACCTAGACTTCAAGATGACCAAAGCAATCAGGAGCTGAGAGAATTTCAGCACTTGTTTGGGTACCTCAGGAATTTTCTAGAAGGTGCTAACTCTCTGCTTCCAATTTTGAGTCTCAAAACTATAACAGAAAGTTTGCTAAAATTTAACATGCTAAATCAGATTTTTAAAAACCCTTTAAAGATGTAAAGACAACTTTAATATCCAGCCAACTAATTTTAGCATGAATCGGTTAAGTAGAACACTAAAGGATCAGAAAACTGTTCATTCTTGGCAAGTACCAGCTTAAGAGGTTTGGGGCGGAGGGTTAGCAAAGGCCGGTAAATTGGATTAGGATCCCTTCAATGTAAACGAAGGTGAGTTTCACATGACTCGTCCAAGTTAATTAGTTACTCTCTAGACAATTCTGAAGGAGACGGTGTGGGAACAAGATCACTTTGGGAATGGGGGCTCTAGGCCAGGTTTTAAGGATTCCCTTGAGAGGTTCAAGTCCTGTTCTGAAAAGCCTGTGGAGAGTAGTGGTCAGGGACATCCTAAGGCTGGGCTGTGATCCCTTAGGCATTAGGAGTGTCCCCAATCCATCACACTGGGCCTCCCCTTCATCTGAAGGCGAATGCGAGATGCCTATCCATGGCGACCCTGGGTTGCAGACCATCTTATAGCAGATAAACTGTAAGTGGCAACAGGGTCTTCATAGCTTTCAGCATCTCCATCAGTATCCAACATCCTGAGAGATTTGGGGGACTGACTGACAGATGTACACAGGCATCCTTCTGTGCCACCTGTTGGAGGTAGGAGGAATTACAGGAATTAAAGCCATTACTGTGCTTTTCTTTTTTTAAAAAAAAAAAAAAAGTAACAGCATATTATAACTGGCTCAGTGGACATGTTGTCATTGGCTCATGGTTTGTAAAGAGAGTTAAAACTCTGACATTGGTGAGTCTGTGCCAGCAAGAAGCAAGATAACTAGGTGTGGAATACACATTTGGAAAGAGCTCTCCTTGAAACGTTGGCGCTCGTGAACAGCAACATTGCACATTGCTAAACCGTGAAGCCTGTGAGATCTTGTGTTGCAGCGTGTTCCCCTAGCGTTCTTGCATGCTAGCCTAAATAGAAGCCTGCTTGCATGAGCCGGAGGCTGCCCTGATGAGAAGTATGTCGGGAGGCTGGCACCACCCTTTGGCTGAGCTCCTTCCCGTCCTGTCTGTGGCCTCATTCATCGTGGTACGTGTTTAACCTACATTCCATCACTCATTCCACTAACCGATCTGTATGTTATTCTGTTAGTGACATGCTGCGAGGCCAGGATACAGATTCACCTATATGTCTTTCTGATTTCTTCAGATGTTAGGTTGAAAAAGCTCATTGATGAACGGGAATGTTTGTTGGAACAGGTAACCGGCTTTCTATTGTTTTACGACACTTTGAGTAGGGAACCTGAAACCATGCACCTCCTCCCGAGCTTCCTTCCTGCTCACTCTGGACACCCCTAAATGCGTGCTTGAGAACAAGGCTGGCTTGATGATTCAATCCAAATAGAGCAGTATTGTCACACAAGGCTTAGGGAGGGCTTGAAGCCATAAGGCAGCATTTGGGACATTCCACACGTGTTGCTGCTTCAGACAAACGTTGCTGTGGAGGGTGGAGATATGCCATTGAGAGACAGGATGTGACGTGTACATCCACTTGTATGTGCGCATGGTTTTGTGCAGCAGGCATTTCTTTGAATAACTGATCAAAATTGGTTTTAATTATCATTTTTTCTTTATTCTTGAGAATTTCATACATGTATGCAAGGAAATAAGATCATAGCCACCTCCAATTTCTCTCTCAACTCCACCCACGTCCCACCAACATGTCGCCTCTGAACTGTATGTTCTCCCTAACCCAATAATGCACTAAGGTCAATTAGTGGCTGCCTTGATGTGCATGAATGTGGGGTCATCCATTGGAGCACAGGAAACCTAGCAGTGGGAACAGCCTTAAAAAATGGAATGATTCTTCCCCAGCAGCTATCAAGAAGTCCCCATAGCTCCACGATAAGAGGTGGGGCCTATAGAGCACCTCCCCCTACCTATGCTGAAATTCTGACTGGATAGATCTTATGTAGGCAACACAGCTGCTGTGAGTTCACGAGTGAGATAGCTATCGTATGTCCAGAAGACAGCATCCTCCCCCCAGAGTCCAATTCTTAAAATTCTTTCTGCCTCCTCTCTGTGACTCCCTGTGCTCTGTCAAGTGGCGGGTTATAAAGATGTTCCATTTTGGGCTGAGCTGTCAGCCTCAGCACTTTGACCAACTCTTAGTCTGCATTGAGGGCTGCTACAGCAAAGAGATGCTTCTCTGACTAACACTGAGCAACCCCAGGACTATAAGTATAAACAAACATTTAAAAGGCAACATTGTTTAAACCGTGACTTGTCTCTGTCCCCCCTCTCTGACTTCAGGAAATGCTGAAGAACTCTGCTTCATCTTTCTTGTCTGTGGGATAGTTAAAAATTACTCCTCAGCCTCTTTCCCAGGGAACCAGTTCCCCTGTAGCCATGTGGGTTTGCTCACATTTTACAGTCGTTAGCCTTTTGGAGGCAGATTAAACTGTCAGCTGCTCTTCTGACCCTGTGTGAGAGAAGAATCCTGTAAGGCCCCCTCCTTAAAGACTGCCAGTGCCCCAGGTCAACGTGCAGCTTGACCAGGTTCTATGCAGAAGTATACAGTTTTCTTGGGGACTTCATTCCCGTATTCCTGTATCCAGGGACCTCTTTTATATCTTTGTGAATAAGTAAAGATCAGGATCATGGAGAGTTACCAACTCTTAAATCACCATTCCAAGTGGGTTTGTTGTTGTTGTTGTTGTTGTTGTTGTTCCGTCTACTTCTGAGTCCCAGAATTTCAGCCTTACAGATTACTGTTCACAGAGGCTGGGGAGATAGCTCTATCAGTAAAGTGCAGAACAAGCATGAGGAACCTAGTTTGAATCCTCAGCATCCACTTAAAGCTCGATGTGTCACACATCCCAGTGCTGGAAAAGTTGGATTCCGGAGCTGATTGACCAGCCAGCCTCCCTGAGTGGATAAGCTCAGTTCAGTGAGAGACCTTGCCTCAAAAGAAAGGAAGGAAAGAAGGAAGAAAGGGAGGGAGGGAGGGAGAGAGAGAAGGGAAAATGTGGTTGAACATAATGACAGAACACACTCAATGCTAATCTCTGTCTTCCATATGCACACACCTACATACACAAACCCTCACACAAACACATCCATACAATGTACACAAAAATTATTGTCCACTAGGTTACAAAAGAATTCATGCCTGAAGTTATAAAGTCTTTGTCCCGCCTGCTCCCTTCTGAGATGAGCTCTGGTCCTCGGGAGCTTTTTGTTAGTTTATTTGGATTGGCCTTTGTTCAAGAGGATCCCTCTGGCCAGTGGAGCACAAGCTAGACTGTAACCTTTCCGTGATGTTCTCCTGTATACCCCTGTGACCCCAGGGTCATGCTAACAGCAGGGCTGTAGCCTGGTGTATTTATTCTGGCTATGACAGGCTCTAAATTCAGCTTTTCAGTTTCCTTTGGGAAAAAAAGAAATAAACATACTTTATTGGGGTGTTTTCAGATTAAGAAGCTCAAAGGGCAGCTGGAGGGAAGACAGAAGAACAGCAAGCTGGAGCTTCTTCAAGCAGAGGATGGTATCTTGGAGAACGGGACAGACGTACATGTCATGGATCTGCAAAGTAAGTATTGACCCCTATGTGGAAATGCATGCTTTTGTGTGTGCCGATGGTAAACACTGTGGTAAAGGATACCCCATGCTCCCTCCTGTCCCCTGAAAGCTCCTATGAGTAAAGCAAAGTGGGGAGAAGGCAGCATGATCCATCTGTGGGATTGAACAGGTGTCCCAGAATGACAAGTGGGTGTGGATGGAAACACATCTGCTTTGCTTTATGTGATAGGCACAGTTTACATTAGTCAACTAAAACAGACTTAAAGGAGATGAGATTATGCTCAGCCCCTCTCCTTCATCTCCTTTGTCATATCTCTGGGGGTTCCTTCTTACCTTGGTCTTCTACATACACATAAGAGGTACGGACATGTTCCCAGCCAAGGCCCAGAGAGGGCATGTCTTGTCTGATTCTGTGGAGGCCGAGAGTAGATCGTGAAGACATGTGAGATGATGAATCCCAGGGACAGAATGTTCTAGAGCCTGAGAAACTTAACCGTGTTCCTTTCTTTGTCACCCTTTAGGAGATGCCAACAGACAGATCAGCGACCTCAAATTTAAACTTGCAAAATCTGAGCAAGAGATAACTGCCTTAGAACAAAATGTATGTTGACTCTGCGAAGTCCTGGGCAGTCTGGATGGATGGGTGGCTGAGCGGAGTCTCAATGGCCGAGAGCCAAAAGCAACAGCGCAGTGGTCCTCAATCTTCTAACACGGCGGCACCTCTGTGCAGCTTGTCATGTTGTAGTGACTCCCTAGCCATAAAATTATTTTCATTGCTTCATAACTGTAATTTTGCTACTTTCATGAATCTTAATGTAAATATCAGATATACAGGATATCTGATATGCCACCCCTGTGGTCCTTTAATACCCTAGAGGTCATGACCCACAGGTTGAGAGCCTCTTCAAGAGACTTTGAGGATCAAATGGGGTTCTAGGCGGGCAGGAGGTTGAGCCTGAGTTCAGATCCCCAGCTCCCGTCTGAAAAGTAAGGTATAGTACAGCATGTCTGTATTCCTTGCCTGGATGGTGAGCACAGAAGGATTCCCTAGGGTTTGCTGGCCATCCAGGCCACCAAATCCATGAAGTTCAGGCTCAGTGAGGGACCTTATCTCAAGTATAAGGTGGAGAGCAAAAGAGGAGGATGCCTGATGTCACCCTCTGGCCTTCGCACATATCCACAGGTCCTAAGGGTGTGGGTTAGGCAGCAAGTCTCTTAAGGCTTTTATTTACTTTACTCTTTTGTTGTTTTTGAGACGGGGTCTCAGTGTGGCCCAGGCTGGCCTCAAACTCACTATGTAGCCAAGGGTGACCTTGAACTCCTGATCCTCCTGCCTCTGCTTCCCAAGTGCTGAGATTATAAGAGTATCCCTGTGCCTGGCTTTCAAGACACTGCTTGCCGAGAGTTGGGAAGGAAAGTTCAGGACAAGTTGTTTATTAGACTCTAAGTTGTCACAGTGGTACTAATGTTTTATAAATGGTTGTAATAACAAAACAGCTCATGCCAATGTGGCTTGTAAATGTTCCAGATTGTATTGTTTATTTTATATGAGGGGTGTGGCTTGGTCTGTAAAGTGCTTGCAAGGTGGCCTGAATTAGATCCTTAGAACCCACATGAAAAACAGCACAATGGCAAGAGCTTACCATTCCTTGCTAGTGTTTGCTAGCCTGCCAGCGTAGCTGCAGGCCAGTGAGTACCTTGTCAAAGAAAACAGGGTGGATGGCTCGTGAAGAACAGCCCCCAGTGTTATGCGCCCACATATACATTAATACACATACACATAAAAATAATTAAAATAGTTGCTAATTCACCACATGTCTTAGTTAGGGTTTTACTGCTGTGAACAGACACCATGACCAAGGCAACTCTTATAAGGACAGCATTTAATTGTGGCTGGCTTACAGGTTCAGAGGTTCAGTCTATTATCATCAAGGGGGGAGCATGACAGCATCCAGGCAGGCATGGTGCAGGGGGAGCTGAGAGTTCTACATCTTCATCTGAAGGCTGCTGGCAGAAGACTGGCTTCCAGTCAGCTAGGATGAGGGTCTTAAAGCCAGCCCACTCTCACAGTGACACACCTATTCCAACAGGGCCACACCTTCTAAAATAGTGCCACTCCCTGGGCCGAGCATTTACAAACCATCATAACATCATGCTCAGACATCTTTTTCCTTGAGCTTCTAGCCTTTCTCCCCACAGCTAGATGATAAGACCCACCCACCTCTGCATCCTGGACCCTAGGGACAGCCTGTGGCCCATTCTAGGATGAGAAGGACAAAGGAGGCACTATCCCCTCAACTATGGATGTATGTGATGGAACTTTTCATAGAAACAAAGGGCAATGCTATATATTCATCCTGATCTTGAGTTTTGATCTTCCTGCCTCTGCATCCCAAATGCTGGGATATAGGCACATACTCTCATGTCCAGCTGTGGACACACACCCTCATGTCCAGCTGTGGACACACACCCTCACGTCCAGCTGTGGACACACACCCTCACGTCCAGCTGTGGACACATACCTCACATCCACATGAAGCCCCCCTCCTCTCTTATGCTGTTATTACTGATCTTCCACAGCAGCAACCGAGGAGATGAGCCGAGGTCCTGCCAACCTCATTCTGCCTTCCATTCTGCCTAGGCCAGTGAGCACAGGCCAGAGGGCAATCAATAACTTGCCCTCATGCCCAGCTTTTTATTTGAGTTCTGAGATTTGAACTCAGTTCTTTTTGCAAGCACTTTCAAGTCCCCCAAGGTGTTTATGAAAGCAAAGAGACATCCATGCTTTAGACTCTGCCATTTGCTGTCAGGATGGGGGGTCACTTAGAAATGCTACCAGACAACTTAGCGAGAGCTGAAGTAACATCCAAAATGCCACACTGTGACTCACAGCATATTTTCAGTTTCATTAAATTGCATCCTTTGATCATAAATATAATAATAAAGCAAACAACAAAAGGAAACAGTGAATGAGGTTGTGTCAGTGGCTTTCTTATTATTCCCTTTCAGGTAATAAGGTTAGAGAGCCAAGTAACGCGTTATAGATCAGCTGCTGAAAAGGCAGAGAAAATAGAAGATGAACTAAAGGCGGAGAAACGGAAGCTCCAAAGAGAGGTAAACTAGGCCCTGCTCCTGCTCCTTCGAAAACTAAATGTTTTACTTTCCTGAAGAGATCTGGCCAAGTTGCTCACTTGGAAAATACAGCATCTGCTCAGCATGTGGCTGCATGCGGCTGCATGCTGGAGTACAGTCACAGTTAATAAGCAAATCATTTTGATATATATTATAAACCTAGCTTTCTGTGTTCTGTCCCCTGACAGCTGACATGTTCAGTCTTTGATCATTGCTCTCCCCACTCACCATCATTACCATGGTTTCTCCCTGTACAAGTTGAGTGTTTTGTGAGATTGCTTGGGAGTCCGAGGAAGGAGGCAGGAGGTGGAATTGTGTGTCCTAGAACTCCAGCCACCTGCATGGGGGCTGGTGTGGAAAGCAGAGCCATGGGTCGGGCCCTATCAATTGACAGCTCCTTTAGAACTTTCTCCCTAGGGCCAGCCCTCTGCCTGCTGTCTGCTGACCTGGGAGCAACCTGCTCACATGGCTGCCTATATGATACCCAAGCCCTCTGACCCTGGCTCTAGGCTGGGACTGTTTGAGGCTCTACTAGTCAAGCTTTAATTTCCAGCTACAGAGACCTTGGTCCTGGCTCCCCCACACCAAAGTTACCTTCTCTAACTGGTCCAGGCTCTGCTCCATTTGTAGTTGCTGGCTCACTACATTCATCATTTCTGAGCCCATCAACACCCACAGGATAGTGCAGGTCTGTAGTCATTTCAGATGAGGAGCATCTCCTAGTTAAGAAGCCAGAACTGAAGTGAATCATGTTTTGTATTCAATTAAGAAACACACACGGTTCCCAAGTGGTCAATCTGGAGCCGCAACCCGTGAATCTCTCTTTGTCTCTAACCATGCCTACTAACCAGAGATGATCTAAGGCTGCTCCATCAACACTCCAGGCCCCTGCCTACCCACTTGCTATTGAAGAGGGGCCTTCAGGCTCTTTCCTATCATGCTGCCCTTGTGACTGGTTCTTTCCCCTCACCCTTGCTGCCCTTGTGACTGGTGTATAGTATTGTCTGTGAATGTTAATTCTGCCGTCCCTTCTACCCACTGCCAATCAACAATTATTTAAGGAGGAGGAGAAAAGAGAAGAAAACATAGGCTATGCTTATGTTATTTGGTTCATTCCTTTAGTTTAAACCATTCATAAAACTAATCAAAATACTCTTCTGGGAGTTTGTGATCCAGGTCAGTGGTAGAGTGCACACTGAGCATACATACATGGTCCTCCAATATGTTGGGAGGAATCAAGGTCCCCAAGCTCATTGCCTTCTCTCCTTCTTCCAGCTTCGCTCCGCACTGGACAAAACAGAAGAGCTTGAGGTGAGCAATGGCCATCTAGTAAAGCGACTGGAAAAGATGAAAGCCAACCGCAGCGCGCTCTTGTCCCAGCAATAAATACCAGCAGCAAGTGGGCACCTCTCTGGTGGCTTCATGAGCTTTTATCTGTACTGTTGGGAGCATTGCATCTTTCCCTGCCTCTGAGGAAAGAAATGCTTTCATGCAAGGGTCACCCAGGGAGCCCAGCAGCACCAGATGCCTCTGTCTGCAGACCCTTGCCCCAGCCAGGATGATACTCAGAGCCTGCAGGTTTCTTCAAAAGCACACTGGGTCTCATGAGAGCTCTGGACTTGACGCACGAGAGCCTCTCAATGCCACCAAAAAAGGGTGATTAAGGTCAAGGTTAAGGTGGGGCTTGATTTTTTTGTGTGTGTGTCTTGCTGAAGGTTAAGGGAAAACGTTTCAGTGTTGGGGACTATCCATGGCGGGACCTACAGTCCCAGTGACTCTAGTAGTGTCTCTTAGTCTCTGCTTCCCATACACAAAACACTGTGGAACCACAAGCCATTACCAAGCAAAGCTCCTCCGCTGGAGACGAGGCGATGGTCTAGATGTAAAGTGACCTTAAGAAGACTCTTTACAGGCAGCAAATGAAGCTTTTCTAAGGGACTTCTGCATCATCAGTTATAAGAATACTTTTCCCAGGGTCATTAGGCGGTAGCTTCACCGACAACAGCAGCTTTTTCATTTGCATTATTTAATCCTTATATTTGGAATTGAAGTTGTTAACTTCTTTTAAAGAATGTACTGCTAGGAAAAAAATTTTAAAAATGAAACGTTAAAGAGAACTGTGTAGATTGTTTTTAAAGTTTTACTTTTATGTGCGTGAGTGTTTGCCTGCATGTATGTATGTGCACCACCATGTGTGCAGTGCCAGGAGAGGCCAGAAGAGGGCATTGGATCCCAGGACTGGATTTACAGATGGTTGTGAGTCACCAGAATTGAACCCAGGTCCTGCAGCCTGTGCTCTGAACCACAGAGACCTCACTTCTATCCCTGAAGCCATGTGGTTTTAGTTTTCCCCACTGAGAAAGATCATTACTTGATGTCATATTTGTTGTTGTGTACAGTAGGAATCATCTTTTAATTTTGATTTTTTTTTTGTCTTCAATTAGTATGTGTGTGTGTATGTGTGTGAGAGAGAGAGAGACAGAGAAAGAGACGGTGTATTTGTGGAAGACAGAGGACAGCATGAAGGAGTCAGTTCTCTCTTTGACCCTGTGGATCATGGGCATTAAGATCCATCATCAGGCATTGGTGGCAATCACCTTTACATGCTGAGCCATCTCACTGGCCCCTTCTTTTCAAACATATCACATAAATTTGTTTTTTTTTTTTCTTTCCCTGTTTTTTTAAAGCAGATTCAGATCCATGAATTTTCCCTGTTTTTTAAAAGCAGATTCATGCACTGGAGAAATAAAGGACACTGAGGAGGTTGGAAAGGTAGACTTGTCTGGAGGATCTTAAGGGACAGACACAGAGCAAGTTGACGTCTTGCTGATTTTCAGTTTCCCTTTGTGTATGTCATGTTTCAAATAGGGCTGGTGCGGTAGTTCAGCCTCTGACTATGATTGCGAGTGTGAACTGAAAAAGAAGCATCAAGAGATTCTGGGCCAGGTGGGAAGTCAGGGAGTTGTGAAAACACTAGTCAAGATATTAAAGGTCATGAAGACCCATGCCCAGACCCGTGTAGACCCAGAGTAATCCTGTGCTCCCTTCCATATGCCATCCACTCATGGTGTTCAAGCACTAAGGAAGAATCTGTGGGTCAGGACAGGGGAGCAGAGTTTCCATGGGGGAGGGAATACTGGGTGACCTTCACTGCACACCCCACTCACTTCGAGGGAGGGAAGAGGGAAAGAAACTCGACAGTAGTGGAAGTGGTACAGCTTAGATGGAAGGGTATCCTGGCAGTTGGGAGCCAAGGAATGCCACAAAGTCACACCACACAACCAAACCTCAAACAAGGGATTCATCGGGAGAGAGAAACCCAGGAGGGTGGCTGCCTCTGCACTAGGTGAGAAGCAGCAGAGAACTGAACAGAAAACAGGGATTATACAGGGTTTCTTGGGTGGGGAGAGCTTTCCAGGGTGAGGATTGGTGGGATTTCTAGTCTGGTGCTTGGGTTTTTTACTCTGTAGGGTGGGGTCTGGATCTGGCCATTACACCTGGCAGTTGGAGGTCCTCAGGGGAGGGGCCTGGCCACCTATGCCTTGAGGGACTTATAAGTCTCCCTGGGAGCCTCTCCTGACCCTTCTGGGCCAGCCAGCCTACAGTAAAGCAATGTGTGTTTCACTGTCTTGTAGGTTCTCCCACAGGATCTTAATATAAGTGCATTTAGCCAGTAAAAGGACTGGATAATTTATAAAGTGCTGGTAATCACAAACCCTCCTGTAGCACCTGGACATGAAATCTAATGTTTTCCTTTATCTTTTCTCATTTAATTTCTATGATAACATTATACAGTGACTATTGTTGCAGAAACTCAAGAGTCTACATCACACCCAGAGGACCCTAGAAGACAATTTCAAAATTTATCCATAGGAAAGAAGCTCTTGGGGGGTTGGTGCTGGCTTTTTTCTTCCCTGAGACCCAGGCTTTCTCTGCCTTGGCTCTGTTTACAAGCTGGTGCATGCTTGGTCACTGAGGTAAATATCCCAGACACTACAGAATGTTGAGCTGTGTCCTGGGTATCTACCCTCGGATGCTACTGCCCGAAATCACTACTGTCATTGAGAACCAATGCTGTAAACCAAATTTTAAAAATCTAGAGCTATAGTTGAAATCTTCGGCCAGAACCACTGTTATTTTTAGCAAACTATATTGACTTTTAGAAATAAAATAGTTTTAGGTCAGAGCAGCCCATTCAAAAGCATAAGTAGGGCCAGGTATAGTGGTGTACGCCTTTCATCCCAGCACTCAGGAGACAGAGGCAAGTGGATCATTGTGAGTTTGAGACCAGCCTGGTCTACAAAGTGAGTCCAGGACAGCCAGGGCTACACAGAAGAACAACCTCAAAGCCCCACGATGCCTTCTTCCTTCTGGTTTGTCTTTAATTCTCTCCTCTAGCTCTGGATTCACTACCCCCCCTGGGGGGGGGGGGAGAGGTCATCAAACTCTGCCTTCCAAGAGTGCTCCTATGCCCAACCCTGATCTAAACAAGGCATGCCTGCCCAGGTCTGGTGTAATGGGTTCTGTCTGCTTCTCTCCTGTGTCCAGCTGCCAGCATGGTGAACCAGGGAGAGACCATCTCTGTTTTACTACTCCGACCTATTTGAATGGTGTGGAAGTTGGCAGCTTCTAAGAACACAGGCTCACCCACCACAGTTTTGCTAAATATTTTTGTAACATATTTCCATGTCTAAAACTTCATATCTCTCCCCCACGTTCTTTGGAAAACCTGGATCTAATTCATTCCAGTGCCATAAAAATGTATTGTTCCTTCTCAGACTGTTTGAGTAATGTGGGATGACTGTGACAAAAGAAACTAGCTTTGTATCCCCACATGTTAGAATAGCCTAGAAAGTCGACTCAAGAGTCAGCAGAGCTGGAATTTTGCAATGAAACATGGGACTGGGTACACACACGAGTCCTGATGGTAGGAACTCACTTTAAGTTATAGTTACGACAGGGAGGGTGAACAAGAACTAAGCAGGTATGGAGATCTGCAGTGAACAGATCTGCTGAGCACACTAAAGCTGATCTCAGAAAAGGGAGTGCTTCCTGGGGGACCACTGAGGATTCCCAG
>JADRCH010000116.1:2904251-2971352 GCA_019843965.1 Rhynchomys soricoides
TCAGGGAGGAGCATCCTGGGGGACCACTGAGGATGCCCATTCAGGGAGGAGGTCATTAGCAGAGCTGACTCCTGCAAGCAGCAGAGGTCTGTGTGTTTACTACAATGTGTGTAAAGGTGCCAGAGGACAACTTCATGTGTCATCCCTCAGGAATACTAACCACCTTTCCCTTCAGTCATGGTCCCTTACTGGCTTGAAGCTAACCATGTAGATTAGGCTGCTTGTTATTGAACCCAGGGATCTATCTGGTTCACACACACACACACACACACACACACACACACACACACACAGCACTGGAATTACAAACACATACCACTGAATCTGGGTTTTTTACATGGGTTCTGGGGATAAAACTCACACACTCATGCTTGCAAAGCAAGCACTTTACTGAGTTGGTGACCAGTCTACAACCCTTAACTATTATTTTTAAAAATACAGTCAATAAATACTACTATCAAGGACACAGACCTAAGGGTTCTCTTACACACTGCTGGTGGGAATATAGTCAGTCCCTATAAAAGCCAGTATGGAGGAGTCTCAAAACACTAACAACAGATCTTTCATATGATCCAGCTATAACCTTCCTGGGTATTTACCTGAAGGACTCTATATCAACACATCACAGAGACAAATAGACATCTGTTGGGGATTGGCCTAGGTATACTAACTGTGTTCAAATGCAGATTTCTGTGCCCCAAGATCTGGTTTCTATACCCAGACATCTGTCTACAGTCTGGATGTTGGCAAGGTCAAGCATCTCCAATCCCAATGTTATATAAAAATTGTTTTCTATCATCTCTAGCCAATAAATAGCTGATTCAGCCTTTGACTGGGCAGAGGAGATAGGAAGGCTGGACTTCTGATCCCAGTCAGGGTCCCAGGGAGAGAGAGGAGTAGAGAAGGACCATGAGTGAGGAGAGAAGGTGTGGAGACTATATAGTGGGAGCAGGAGAATTTGCCCTGCGGTCTTGATGAGAGAGTCACCATGACAACACACATGGAGCAGAGCAAGCCAGGGCAAGACTCATATTGAAGGTAAAGGACCACGTGGCTGAGAAATAGATGGAGGGTTAGAATAGCTCAGAACCTGCCCAGAAAAATAAAATATAAGGTCTCTGTGTCTGTATGCAAGAGCTAAAACAGGCTAAAAGGGTCATAGAAATGCCTTGAGGTTAATTAGGCACAAAAGGGGTTAATAACCCCCCCCCAAAGAATTATAGATACAGACATCACTGTTTACTGCATGAGAGTCATGCACCCAACCTAGCTGTTCAGCAGCAGAGGAGTAGTTGAGAAGTGGTATGCACACAATGGGATTCACATCATCTCCAAGATAATAGATACAAGTGAAGAGAAGTCAATCCAGTCAATCTTGGAAAGACAAATACTATGTTTTCTCTCACTGGTGGCTCCTGGAGTTTATATAGAAGCATAAAATTGTGTATGTATATATGACATCGAAGTAGAAGTCAAAATGCTTAGGGGAAGAGAGGAGGAGGAGAAGGAAGAAGAGGAGGAGGAGGAGAAAGAAGAGAGAGAGAGAGAGAGAGAGAGAGAGAGAGAAAACACCTTTTTGAATGGGGTGAGCATAAGGACAAGATGTAGCTACTAGTGTCGCAGGGTTTCAATGATGGATCCATCAGGATTCCCCTCCAGAGGATTTAGATTTATTAAGGCTAACAAGATTAGGTTTTATTTATTGCACCCAGAGATTGAGTTACCATTGTTTCTGAGCTAAGTTTCTGTGCTGTTTTCTCAAGGCAGCTCAACTGGGTTCAAGAGAGAAAGGTACAGCAGCAAAGCATGGGTTTGCCTGATGTGCACCCACTAAGGCTATGGGAGATTTGAAGCATGGGGCTGGCATGGTAGCGACCCGCCATTGGGAACCTAGTGAGCTGGGTGGATAGATCGTAGAGCTCTGAACTCCACAAGATATAAACAGGTCAGCCATTGCCAGCCAGTGCATGACCTGTGAGCCTGCCATGGCAGAGAAGGGGGGGGGAGGGGCAGTAGCGCAGGAACTTGCCAATATTTTAAAATATTTCCCAAAACAGGTGGCAAACTATAGCTGTCCAGCAGCCATGGATGAACTGGGTTACCTGAAAGGGGGGCTGGAAATAAAAAAGGATGGGTGTGAAGCCAAGACAAAGTTTCTGATCAAGGCCCAAAGTTTAATATTCAGCCCTACTGTTATACAGGAAAAGCCCACAGACCCCATCCTTTGTTTCAGCTGGATTGAGTTGCAAAGCAAGCTCAGCAGGCGTTCTACTCATATAAGAAATAGGAAATTGCAGGTGGCAAGGTAAGGAAGACTCCACCTGGGTCCAACTGTGACAAACACTTAAGGTCTATTTAGCCTGCTCCAGGCTGGGGGAAGGGCACAGCAAACCAACTTATTGTGCAAGAATCCACTAGAAATTTAAGATTATTAGCCTGGGAGTTAGAGTTTGTTGTTTGTTTGTTTGAAGTGAGTAGCTGAGTAGCCCTGAGAACCAATCAGGTGGACTCAAGCACAGGAATTGAAACAAAGGAGGAGGCTCTGAGGTCCCCGCTGTGGGGACTGCAGGCTGCTCTAAGTCAGAAGAAGGAGAATGGAAGTTGCCTACTTCTTGGGGCAGAGATTGATTGAACCGTGAATTTATAAAATTGGGATTATTTGCTTTTTAGGAAAGATTTATATACATATTTTGTCTGAATCACATGGGGAATTTCACCTGTGGTTCAGAACTAGGATAGGGAGAATTAGTCACTGACTCCAAGTAGAGAAGGCTGTGAACAAGTATTAATTAATAATGTCTGTAGCTCCAGGTAGAAAGCCAAACAGATAGATGGTATAACAAGATGGCTGCTCTAGGCAGAGAGCTGAACAGAAAGATGAGATAAAGATATATTTCTCTATTATGTCTTACAGGATACTCAATTTCTGTCTAACATGGGCTCCACGGGAATTCTGGGTTTAAATACTGCTTTTACTAGCTGCCTGCTTATAAGTGGGTATAGATAGAAGTGTGAATCAATTGTTTTAAAGATGGTATAAAGTTATATTGCTCTAATACACTTCATAGGATACTCAAATTCTGTCTAACGTGGGCTCCGTGGGATTCTTGGGTTATTATCCTGCTTGGCAAAATAGAAAAGGTCTAAGAATAGGCACATACAGTATTTCAGTTTACTTCATTTGTTTTGGATTGCTTTAACTTTCAAAGTGGGTGTGATTATGAGTTTTGTGGTTATTCCTCGGGTGAGAGGTCAATATAAAGGTTTTCTGGTTACTGGCTCAAGGATATGCTGATTTGGGAGGAAGGTTTTGTCTTTGCATTTTTAGAAAAACAGAATATACAGCCTTGGTGAGTCTCATCATCAGACATGCTGAATTGACCTGCTTGAACTCCTGATGTCTTGGACTTTCAGCCAGATCCAGTCAGAACACAGGCATCAGAGACTAAATCAATTGTTGGTGTGGCCTTCTTAAGGCTAACCAACTCCCCTATTTTCCATACCCTTCCTCCCCCCTTCAAAAATATCTCAATGCCCATATTCAGCTTGAAGAAGTTATGAAGAGTCGTTGTCCCAGTTCCCTGGGCTTTGGGATTGGAGGTGGTTATCATAGGTTGCCTTTCTAGGGAATTTAGAAATGGTCATAATTGGAACAGGGAGGAAATAGCTAGAATTGATTGTGTAGCCATAATCTCATTTGGTAGAAGTCTTTATAATTGTTACTAAGTTAAAGTCATGATTTCTTCTTTTGGTACAGAATTTATTTTGATGCAAAATCAAGGTTTTCATTGGTATAAATTTCTTCTATTGATACAAAAAATTTGAAAGTACAGGGCTTAGACCCAGTCCTTCTATAACTGTTATTATAAACTGATCTGAGATGATTAAGCCTGTGAGTTAAGGGCCAAATAGCAAATTCATGGCTTTGAGTTTATTGCTAGGGTCTTTTCAGTTTTAATTAGAAATGGCTGAGAGTAGTTAACGGAGAACAGTCCAGATTACTTTATATAGGTAGATTGGTTTTCAAAAACGTCAGAAATCCACAAAATGTGACATTTAATGTTATTTATTCACTTGTTGTTGAGACAAATCTCCTATTAGCGCCCCATTCATGGATTCAAAGAAGCAGCTGAGCATCTCTATCTCCAGGTGAGGCTGTACATTGTGGCTAGGTGGCCGCTGGACAGAATTGCCAATCTCTCCTGCAGACCTCTACTGTTCTTGAAAGGATACAATTTACAGGTTAGGACAGCTTAGTTCTGCCAAGACAGAATAGGCTAGTCCTAAATAATTCCTATTTTTCAAAGGTCTGTCAGATGATCCTGGGTCAGAAGGCTGAAGACTGATGCTCCAGCTTCCTGACTCACTGGGACTGTATGGGTAGGCATCTGTCTCTGCAGTTTGTCTCATTCCTGGAAGCTGTGTTGGGCTTCCTATATATTTTCAGTTAATGTTGGTCATTCTCGGATTTCTGATGGGATTGAAAGAATACGTATAGCCTCATAGCCAGCCCAGCCTATTTAACATCGAGAGAACAGATTTGAGAGGATGGTTTTCAGATGGCATACAATCTAAAGCCATGACATGAGTCAGGTGTAGAATTATGTCTTTTAAGTTAGGATAGATGACAGTGTTCTATTTTATTGACAAAAAAATGATGAACTGGGTGTTAGGTCTATCTTGTACTTTATAAATTATAAAATGGTAAAAAAAAATAAAAGAAGAAGAAGAAGCAGGAGAAGAAGAGGAAGAGGAAGAAGAACAAGAACAAGAAGAACAAGAATAAGAACTAGAAGAAAAAGAAGTCAAAATGACACTGGGGACCTGGGGAACAAGGGGACTAATGGAGGGGAGGGCACACACACAAATACACACAACTTACACAACTATTTGTGATCGGAAAAGTCAACATACATTGCCATATGAATTCTCATTGCCATTTAAATGGACCAGGTGTAAACTTAGCACTCCAAATCCAGTTCATTCATATATAATGTGACAGCAGAGAATGCTGTCGTTTTCGGTTTGGGCTTTAATTATCGAGTATTTGTCACGCATGCCATTGTTTGAAGGAAATGTTGACCTGAGCTAACCAACAGTAACCCTCAGTACAACGCTGGTAATCAATGATGAGTGTGAGCCCAGAGCGCATGCACAACTATTGCCTTCATTCTCTGTCTCAGCCATTTCATAACCAGATGACTCACAGCATCTCTGTGAGCTTTCTCAACAATTTAAACAACTGTGTCCATGGATCCTTCCCATGGAGACTTCTTCAGAAAGCCAAGCACAAATATTTACAATATATAGTGAAGGGACTCTGGCCAGCTAGAGCATGGCAAACATGGCTCTGGCAGGCCTTGCCCTTCATCTCTATTCCCCCTGCCTCACTAAAAACCATTAGATTGCATTCCGAATGCTAGCCACTAAGGTCTATTTCCTTATTTGCCTGCTTCTTCCTGCTGACACTGATTACCAAGGTCCACCTATCAAAGTATTTAAGCCCAGCAATTAAAAGACCCGTTTGGCTCACCTAATTAGCATGCCCAAATTAAAATTAAACACCTCATCCTAACACCGGGTTTCCCTTTTTGCTTTATAAATTGCCATTTGCCTATGGGCCATTCTTGTCTCCTCTCTATCCCTAGAACAAACACCCCTCCCCTTCTCCCCTGTTCCCTTCCTCTCTTCCCTTGTCCTCTGTCTCCACTCTTTGTTTCTTATTTATTTGTGCTGAGAACTTGGTCTTTGGAGTCCTGAGCCAATACCGATCCTTTCACATCATACGGTCAAATGAAGCAGTAAGGAAACATCAGTGTCTCCTTTTAGTGGGGGAGGAGTGTAGGGAAGACTCAAGACAGGTTCTTGTGTAGCCTTGGCTGCCCCCTAGAACTCACTCTATAGACCAGGCTGGTCTTTAACTCAAAGAAATTTGACTGCCTCTGCCTTCTGAGTGTTAGGATCAAAAATGTGTGCCACCACCACCTAGCTTTTTAATTTTTCTTTTGTAGTTTTTGTTGTTTTAATTCTCCGTATCTGGAGCCCCACATCATGACAGAAGTTAATGGTTTATATCTAGTTCTAGCTCTAGCTGAAATTAATTAACAGATATAATAGATTTATAGATAGTCATAGCTTGAGTATGTTCTTGTTAGGTTGAACGGATGCTTCTTTCTAAGTGTTTGAAAGTTTGAAAGCCCTTTGAAATAAAATGGATCTAAGCTATCTATTGGATTGTCTTTCTGTCAAATGACTCACTAAAACTAAAGAAAAGCAATTTTAATGAAAATGATTTCAGCCAACTGATCTTCCGTATGTTGAGACATTCAGTGAAACATCTTAGTCTTTCATAATTTTCTAACAAACATTCTCTACAGCTGAGTGATTTCTACTCTTTCCAGCTCAAGGGATTTTATGTTTGGCAACTTCCTGAGCTATTTTACTGCTCCTTAAAGTTGTAAAGTACAAGTCCTATAGAACATCACTTACGAGGCTGAGCCAGACCAGGTGGCACAGGCCTGTCATACAGCTACCTGAGAGGCTGAAGGAGGATGGAGAGTTCAGGTCCTCAGGGGTAAAGATGCTTTGCCACCAAGTCTGATGATCTGAGTTTATTCACTGGGACCCTGTCTTACGGTTTTGTTGCTGTGAAGAGACACCATCACCAAGGTAACTCTTAAATAAGGAAACATTGATTGGGGCTGGTTTATAGTTTCAGAGGTTCAGCCCTTTATCATCATGGTGGGAAGCATGGCAGCATCCAGGCATGGTGCTGTGTGGTGCTGGAGAAGACAAGAGTTCTACATATTGATCTGAAGGCAGCCAAGAAGAGACTCTTCCACGGGTATCCAGGAGGGGCTCTTATTCCAAATTGAGCAGAACTTGAGTATAGAGACCTTGAAGCTTACCCCAATAGTGACACATTTTCTAACAAGGCCACACCTCCCAACAATGCCACACCTCCTAATAATGCCACACCCAATGGCCAAGCTTCAAACACATGGATCTATGGGGGTAAACCTATTCAAATCACCATAGATCCACTCCTGGAAGTTGTCTTCTGACCTCCACAGGTGTTCTGTGGTACACACACACACATGTACACACACACACACACACACACACACACTTTTCAAAAAAAAAAATTGTAAGGTCTACCTGGGCAACTTCATGAGACCTTGTCTCATAATAAAAAAGTCAGTTGTTTTAAGAGGCACCATTAGTCCCTGTACTTTGGCAGCAGAAACAGGTAGATCTCTATGAGTCTGAGGCCAACCTGATCTACATAGGGAGTACCAGGAGCTCTGAGACAAGACAGAGAGAACCAACCTTAAAAACAAAATTTATCTGGCCGGTGGTAGTGGTGTAGGTGGTAGTGGTGTACACCTTTGATCCCAACACTGGGAAAGCAGAGATAGGTAGATCTCCAAGTTCTAGCCCAGACTGGTCTACAAAGCAAGTTAACCAGGATAGCCAAGGCTGAACAGAGAAATCCTATCTTGAAAAACCAGTCAAACAAACAAAAAACCAAAAACAAAGCCAGGCAGTTGTGGCGCACGCCTTTAATCCCAGTACTTGGGAGGCAGAGGCAGGTGGATTTCTGAGTTCAAGGCCAGCCTGGTCTACAGAGTGAGTTCCAGGACAGCCAGGGCTATACAGAGAAATCCTGTCTCGAAAAAGCAAATCAACCAACCAACCAAACAAACAAAAAAACAAAACTAATCAAAACCACAGAGGGCTGGGGACACAGCTCAGTGGGAAAGCACTGGTCTAGTATGTTTAGCTCCTACACTCTTTTTCTAGTATTGCCCCCTCAATTTTTTTTTTGCCAGACATTTAATTCTGAACTCCGGTAACTAAATTTTGTCTGTTCTGTTTGGACTACTGTGAGGAAATCTCTTAAGTTCACAGTGTGAGTTATTTATTGCTCAGTAACAAGTTAACCCAACACAACACACAACTTATGACACACAGCTTCTGTGGGGTCAGGAGTCTGAGGGTGACATAGCTGGATGGTTCTGGTTCAGGATCTCAAATTCCCAGGGAATCTTTTCCAAACTCACACACTTGCTGGTGCCCATCACTTACTGTTAGACCGTTGACTAGAGGTCTTGATGATTCAGTCTGGGTACTCCAGACTTGGCTTCTGGGCTTGCTTCTTCCAGAAAGATCTGGGATGGGGGGTGGGGTGGGGGAAAAAAGGGAGGGAGGGAGGGAGGGAGGGAGGGAGGGAGGGAGGAAGGAAGGAAGGAAGGAAGAATCTGGAAGCCATACCTGCCCTGGGTGATGATGTCTTTGTTCTCAATGAGAAGGAAAATAGCTCTGTTTCTTTGGTTTGGGTTTTGTTCGTTTTTAGTCTGTTTTATTTTGAGATAGGATCTAGCTACACTGGCCAGCCTTGCTATGTTGCCCAGCCTCACTGTTTATAAAGTTTGCCTGGTAACATATAGCAAGACTATGCACAGTGTGCCCTCTAGGGACACAACAGCCCATCTCCCCAGATCCCAGAGATCCTTCGCCCAGATGATCTGTTGTCTTCTATAGTCTAAAATGTAGACACATGAAAGATCTGACACTTTCTGTGTTATTTCTTTGGGTAGAAGGGGAAAGAGTAAGCATTTGACAGATTTCTGCCAGCGCCGGGAAGAAATTTCCAGAACATTTAACTGTGCGACAGCAGTCAGTGGAGGAAGAGCTCCTAGCCTGGTATAGAAAGTGGTCTGCAGTATCCTCAGGTGCCTTCCTCCCCATAAGCTTCCACAGCTACAGGGCATCCACCACTCAGAACTAGACACCTGCCCTGAAATTATCTGCCCAGACAAGGTATAGTGTCCAGCCTAATGTGAATCTCATCTGAACCAACTTGTAGAACAGGCACCAGACTTAATTACCTCGGTATCATAATTACCTCGGTATCATCTCTGAATGAAATGGTGATTTCAAAAATTAAAATCAAATTTACTGTAGGTAAGAGGAAACTCGCATGAGCAATTTAATTACTGCAAGGTGAGACTGTGAAGGCCCACAAACTTGTTCACAGTCTCCAGTTCACCACTGTATAGCATCCAGCTGCTGGTATGTCAATATGAGTTTGGTGAATCAATTTATTAATGATAGAATAAATGAGGTGCAAGTGAGAGGTCTCTGTCTCTGATGGATCAGTTTTGAGGTAGGTCCAGGTTTAAAGTCATTCTTTCCTCATTGAAAGGGACTCCATTACTCTTTGGTAATTAAATGTTCAGTCAAGTAAAGTCATCTAAAATGCTACAGAGTTGTTGGTCCTCCTGGATCGTCTAATTTTGTGCAAGCTTAAATTATCTACCATGTCTGTACTGAGTACAGAAACAAAATATGTATGTGAGAAGGGCTACAGAGATGGCTCAGTGGTTAAGACACAGTGGTTACATACAGTTCACATAGAGGACTCCAGTTGGGATCCCAGGACCAAGGTCAGGGTTCACAAAGTCCTGTAATTCCAACTTCAGGGAATTCCATGCCCTTTTGTGTCCCCTAAAGACACTGCACTCAACGTGTACCTACCCACAGAGAAACACACACGTATATGTGTAATGACAAATAAAAAATCTTTTTAAAAAAATATGTATAAAAGGAAAGTTAAAAACCTCAGCAATCAAATAATCTTTTAATGCAATCATGTAAAGATCAAAATTAATACAAAAAGAATCCATGATACCAAACTAAATAAAAACAAGATCAGAAACAATGTTCTCCATGGAGTCATCTACAGCCTGACCAAAAAGGAAGAGAGGAAGAAAAAAAAAGGATACTGGTTTGGATAATTTTCTCATTTTGAGTCTTTTTCTGTTTTTTTGTTTTTTTTTTTTTAAATGAGTGTACTGAAATATTCTCTTGCTTTCTGAATTTTGTTGTACGCCCATACATTTTGCCCCAGAGGCAAGTAAGTGCCCCACTCCACACCCCCTCATCCTGCAAAGGGGAACTCAGAATGCAGCTAAGCACAAGCCACACAGTTCCATGTCTGGGCGCACACGCACACGCACACGCACAGGCACGCACGCGGCTCTACAAATCACGAAACTCAGCATAGCACCTTCCAAGTCTCGCGAGAAGATACTCCCAGTGTGTCCAATCCAAGCTCCGCGCGGCTCCTTCCCGCGCTTTCAAGCCCTACCAAGCCAATCATGGTACCAACCTGTTTGCACAGACCAATAGGAGCTCTCCTCGAGCAGGGGGCGGGCCACCGTTAGCCGTTACCCGACAAGCCCCGGGCCACTACTCGTTGGAAAGCAGAGGAGGCTGCGAGAGCAACCTGGAGGAGAGGTTCGATGGCAGGGGCGCAGGCGACGTTTATGGTGAGCCCGGGATGCAGGCAAGACACCCCAGCCTCACCCTCACCCTCACCCTCACCCTCACCCGGGGGGGGGGGGGGGGGGGGGGTGGAGAGAAGGGGATTGGGAGTCTGTTCCGGCCTGTGCTGCTCTGCAGCAAAGCGCCGGTTCAGTAGTATTTGCGATCCACCACCACCACGGTAGTAGTTTGCTATTGTGCGTGTTCTTGTAGCCGTTTCCTTGTTTTTAAGACAAAGGCTTAGGTAGCCCTGGCTGGCCTGGAAGTCACCTTATGTGTCGACACACCTATTGGTGCGATGCTGAGAATGGAACCCAGGGCTCCTGCGTGCTAGGCAAGGGCTCTGCCACTAAGCCAGGCTCGCCCCAAGTATTGTGAATGGGACTGGAGAGACAGTGGACACTAATTTCCCACACGTATTGTGTTGTCACTGAGGTCATATGTTCTGGAAATCAACAAAGGTTGGTCTCTGGCTTCTGCACACACATGGTGCACATACAGACATGTAGGCACACATCTGTACACTTAAGTATCTGATTTTAAAAAAAAAAAAAGATTATGCTAGTTCTGGTAAAAAAAAAAAAAAAAAACATGCTGATAAATCTTCCCTTTTCCCTCACATCATAAGATTGAATTCTGGGTTTATTTCTGTTGATTGTAAGAATCCATCAGCACAATCCACACCTGTTATTTTCTTTGAGAGGAAGTTTTTAAATACAGATTTAATTTCCTTAGGAGCTAAGAGGCCATTGAAGTGTTGTCAGATTCGTTAGAGAAACTGTTACTGTCCTCTATTATTGCTTTAATATTGCCAATAGGTTAGTGGTTTATGTTTTCTTAGATTAAGTTTTGTAAAGAGTATCAATTCCATTTGTTTTTTAAGAAACAGCTTTTGGCTTTATGTCTATTCATCTAATTCTGTCTTGTTTCGTTTTATACTTTCTATCTTATGTTATTCTTTGGACTTAATTTATGCTGCTCTTTCTAGATTTTAAGGTATTTTTATTTGGGCTGTGTATGCCTGCATACTACATGCGTGTGATTACCTGCAGAGAACAGAAGAAGCCATCAATACTGGAGCTAGGATTTGGTTGAGTTACCCACTATGGGTGCTGGGAATCAACACTTGCACCCACATAGAGCAGTAAGTGCCCCTAACCACTGAGCCATCTCTCCAGTACATGCCTTCTCTAGTGTCTTCAGACCCTTCAGGCATTTCTTGTAAATCTTTTGTAATGAAAGGATTTAATACTTTTTTCTATTGATGATGTATGTGCTGGTTCTTGAACCCAGGTTCGATGCATGAGACGTTAGGCAAGTAGTCAGTCTACCACTGACTTACATCGCCCAATCCCTAAAGCTGTAAAATTTTCTAAGCACTATTTTAGCCTTGTACTACATACTACATTTCAAAATATTTTCTGATTTCTGTTGTGATTTATTTCACCCAGGGACTTTTATGAATGTGTTGCTTCATTTCCAAATTTTAAGGAAGTAACATCTTTTATTGTTTTGGTTTTTGTTGTTTATTTTGGGTGGACAGGGTCTTAGGATGTTGCTCTGACTGACCTGGAATTCACTCTTGAGATTCAGGCTGGCCCCAGATTCATCAAGATCTGCCTCCCAAGTGTAGATACTGAAGGCATTCACTACATATCCAAGAACATAAATATATTAAGGTTTATTGCCTTGCCATAAAAAATCTAGGTAAATTGTGTGAAAAAATGCTTTATAATACAATACAATGGACAATTTAGGACTGTGGTTTCTGAGGAAAGGAAATGTCTTAAACCCGTGACAGCCAGTCTTCCTTCTTAGAAGCATGTTGTAGACCATGAAGCAAGGATAGAGATTTTGAATAGAAAGATCTTTGAAATGCAGTGGAGCTTGGACTTTAGAAAGACCGAGTAGCTAGAAGTTTCAGGGCTGTAGGTATGTATTGCCGAACTGGGAGTTGACCCTATGGTCTGATGCAGTCTAGGCAAGTGCTGTGATAGTGAGCTGTATCCCAGCTCCCTATACTGAAACAGAAATTGTCTGTCTCCTCTTAAGTAGTTGCGGCAACACATTCAGATGCACGTGGATTGCTGGATTCCTAACACTACTGCTGGAGCATTCTTGGGACTTTTACGAGTTCCAAGTCCATTGTAGTCAGTGAAAATGGCAGTGCAGGTACCATCTGTTCTACAGTGTGTCTGCTGACAGCATCAGCATAGATAAAGTCAGCTCCCGGGTCACCTGCACAGTGACCACTTGAAGGTCTGCACATCACTTCCCAGCATCCACCTGGTATCACCCACTTAGGTCCCCTGCAATGGCTTTCCTAGATGCTCTTGGGAAAGGCAGGGGTGGAGGTTCCTTCTTTGGAACAATAGTGGTCACACAGTCAGTAAGACAACTTGGGAGGAAGCAACAGCTTGCTCAACTGTTTCTCCTCCCTCGTGAGCAACCAGGAACTATCAGAGCCAAACTCGAGACTCCATGGAAACCATATCCTTCCAAAAAAGTACAGCTAATAGCCAATAGAAAGTACCAAGTCCAGGGCTCTGCTCTGCCCATTCCCCTACGGTGCTCTGTGTGTCTGCCTTCTTGAGCCGCCATCCCATAAAGAGTCATGAATCAGGGAGTGCAGTTTGTTCAGCCAGGTAGACAGTTTGTAAAAAACTCTATTGGACTTGTTAAAAGATGCACCAACCCAGATGGAAAAGAATCCTAGCAGATAGCCATGGTCACAGCAATAGGATTCACTATAATGGTATTCATTGGCTTCCTTGTGAAATTGATCCATATCCCTATAAATAACATTATTGTGGGTAGCCAAATACTTTCTCCTCATGAAGAAAAAAAGCTAGTATCCTTAGTGTTTTTCTTTCTTTTCTAAGATGTTTTCTATTTCTAAATTAAAATGATTTTTAAGAAGCGTCAGGTTCAAGTCTCAGGTTGGGAGCAAGACTGAGTATTGCAAGAGCAGCCATACTAGGCAGAAGTTGTCCTAGACTCCCCTTTGTCTAAGCACAGCTCATCTTTGTCAAAAATTCCATTTGTGGCCCCCCCCAGCCATTGTACTGGCCAGTTGTATGTCAGCTTGGCATAAGCTAGAGTCACTGGAGAGGAGGGAACCACGATAGAGAAAATGGCTCCATAAGATTGGTTTATAGGCAGGCCTGTAGGTAGTTTTCTTAGTGATTGATGTGGAAGGGCCGAGCCCATTGTGGAGCCATCCCTGGGCGGTGGTCCTGGGTTCTCTGAGAAAGCAGGCTGAGGAAGCCAGTAAGCAGTATCCCTCCTTGGTCTCTACATGAGCTCCTGTCTCCAGATTCCTGCTGTATTTGAGTTCCTGTCCTGACTTTCATGATGAACACCAATATGGAAATGTAAGCCAAATAAACTCTTTCCTCTCTGAATTGCTTTGGTTATGGTGAGACACGTTGCTGGTTCATGGCCAGCATTAGCGTGGATTGGGTTGGTTTTTTTTTTTCCTTCCGAGACAGGGTTTCTCTGTGTATCCCTGGCTGTCCTGGAACTCACTCTGTAGACCAGGCTGGCCTCGAACTCAAATCCACCTGTCTCTGCCTCCCAAGTGCTGGGATTAAAGGCGTGTGCCACGACTGCCGGGCCTAGCGTGGATTGTTTTTTTTAATAATTACAGACTACAATGGTGTTTCATCACAGCTGTAGTAACTCTAAGACAACTAGGTCCCCAGGCTCGGTACACCACAGGCTGATCAACATTGCTGTACACAGTGTGGGGAGAACTTGTCCTCCAATGCCCCCTGAATCACAAGCAGACACATGCTAAAGAGAAACTGTTTTGTAACAAACAGGTGAAAGCTTTTAGTCTATAGAAAACTCAGGGCCACTAGTAACTGCTTCCAACGAGAGAAAATTAGCCATAGAGAATTCAGTGGCTCTGTTGAGTACTGATGAAAGGAGCCTCCAAGGTGTTTTCAAGGAAATCCTGCCGGTTTCAGTAAGCATAGAACCTGCAGTACACCAAAATGCCACAGCAGAGTGGCCATGAAGGCCATGAAATCTCAGTGATCCAGAGCTATGGCATTTCCCAACTTCGGGGTCATTCGGGCCACTCCATGGTGAAGCAGACCTCTCTCCAAAGTGGACGACAGCTCACAGTCAGTATCAGTGGCAACTTGGACTGACATTGTTGCCAGTTCCTATACTGTCTGAAAGAGGATTGTGGAAGGAGAGATGTAATTAGTGTGAGAGCTCTAGAATCGGGTGGGTGCGTGCGTGCGTATAAGAGAGACCAACAAAGAGGGACACTGTCTTAGTCTGGGTTTCTATTCCTGCACAAACATCATGACTAAGATGCAAGTTGGGGGAGGAAAGGGTTTATTGAGCTTACACTTCCATGCTGCTGTTCATCATGAAAGGAGGTCAGGACTGGAACTCAAGCAGGTCAAGGAGCAGAAGCTGATGACCTTCTGATGGAGGGATATCTTTTACTGGCTTGCTTCTCCTGGCTTGCTCAGCCTGCTTTCTTATAGAACCCAAGACTACCAGCCCACAGATGATACCACTCATAAGGGGCCCTCCCCCCTTGATCACTAATTGAGAAAATGGCTTACAGCTGGATCTCATGGAGGCATCTTCTCAACAAACTCCTTTCTCTGTGATAACTCCAGCTTGTGTCAAGTTGACACACAAAACCAGCCAGTACAGACAAAAAGTGTACAAATATATTACAGCATGTGTGAGGGTCAGAAGACAACTTTTTGGAGTTGGTTCTCACTTTTACGTTAGTGCTATAAAGATCTGTGGCTCTAACTCAGGCTGTCAGACTTGCATGGCTAGAACATTAGTAGCTGAGCCATTCTACTTTCCCTGGGGGGTCGGGGGGGGGTTGGTTGGTTTGGTTTTTTTGTTATTGTTGTTGTTTGGTTTTTGAGACAACGGTTATTCTTTGTAACCCTGGCTGTCCTTGAACTCACTCTGTAGACCAGGCTAGTCTCAAACTCAGATCTGCCTGCCTCTGTCTCCCAAGTGCTGGGATTAAAGGTGTGCACTGCTGTCACTGCCCAGCTACTTTTTAGTTTTTTAGACCCATCTCCCTCTCCTCCTGTTGTCGTTTTTCTTCACTATATGCAAATGAAGTTTGCAGTAGCCCGCAACCTTAGGCAGGCCTACAGTTACCTCAATAAACATCCTACCTGTGCCGCTTTGGGTTAAACAAACAAAAAACAATTAAACATATCAAACAGGACAGAACTTTTTTTTTTTAATTTTGGAAAGAAGGGGATCTTGGAAATTAGCTTTGTCACTTGCAGCAAACTATATAAAGGAACTTTGTACAGTCTGAAGTGGCCGGGGATGCTCGTGGGTGCTGGGGATCTGAATGTAGATCCTCAGGCTTGCTGTATGCATGTTTCTCTCCTCAGCTCCGGCTTGGGTCTTTATAGCTCTACAGATTGCTAAGGAAACATTTTCTGTGCATATTTGGCAACAGACTCAGGTTAGTCTTCACCAACATCTTGATGATCTTACTGTGGTGGTTGACTAAGAATGACCCTCTTGGACTTGTTTGATCCTTAGTCACCAGGGGGTAGAGCTCTGGTAGGATTAAGAAAGGTGTGGCCTCCCAGATGTAGTCACTCAGGGTAGGCTTTGAAGTTTCAAATTTCCATGCCAGACCCAGACTTTTTCTCTTCCTGCTGCCTGTGGACTCTCAGTTGCTTCTCCAGCACCATGTCTGCCTGCATGCTGCCATGCTTCCTGCCATGATGATAATGGTCTAAGCCTCTGAAACTGTAAGCCAGCCCCGATTACATGTTTTCTTTTATAAGGGTCGCCTTGGTCATGGTGTCACTTCATAGCAATAGAGCAGTGACTAAGGTACCTGACCTTATATTTCATGTACTGTAGAAATTTGCAAGAATGTCTTATGTCTTGCTTACGTTTTTTATGTAGCTATAAATTCATACTTTTAAATCAGTTATTTAAAAAGGCTAGAGATGTAGTTTAGTTAATAGTGTTTGTACCACACCCTGGATTTAATCCACAATACCCTATTAGTCAGATATGCCTATAGTTTCAGTACTTGACAGTTAGGAGACAGTGGGTCAAAGAATCAAGGTCATCCTTAGCTACATAGTGAACTTGAGGCCAGTTTGGGATACATAAGACTGTCCAAAAAAAAAAAAAAAAGAAAGAAAAATTAAAAAAATAAAGATTACTTGACGTTTTAATGTTTACTGGCTCTCTGATACTCAGATCTTTAATTGTAACTGCTGCCTTGCTTGTTTCTAAGTTTTATAACTCCATGCCAAGTATACTAATAGCTCAATATTATACCTTTCCTAGAACATACATCTTTGAACTATGCAGGCCACTGCAGCGGTAGAAACAGATTCTGATAAAAACTACCACAGAAATGGAGGACACTTCCAAAATGGTAAGGATGCACTTCATAAACAAAGGTTTCCTTCAGGATGGCTCTTTTAAAGCTGCAAGCAGCAAGCTGGGACAGTTCAGCACATTTTTAACTTTGCCAATTCCCTCATGAGTTTTTGGTAGTTGTGAGCAAATTGCTTTTATTATGTAGTGGGAAGGGCAAAAGACACAAACCTTATAAGTCTGTGGAAGACCAATCTGTTTAATCTTAAAATTGTAATATGATAAGATAGTATAAAAAGTTTAAAATAAGCAAAACATTAACTCACATCATAAGCAAAACAAATACTAGTGTCCCTGATGTGTGACTGCAACTCCTGTGTAATCTGTATTTATTGCAGCTTGCTGAGCATTTACATGTAGAATTTTTTATCCTAACTTCAGATTCCCTTTGCCTGCCCTGAACTCTAGCTCCCCCACCTGTCTTACTTTCGTCTTCCTACTTTGAACCTGTTCTTCATGGCACTCCCTCTTTTTAGTGATAGATATTCCAGTTCAGATGCAGTGCCCACTGAATCTTAGAGTGGTACTTAAGCAGGTAGTGGCCAATCAGTGGGTCACGAAATAAAGTGAGCTAAGTGTGCTTTTTAGTAAAATGAAATAGAAAATTCCAGAATTTATTAGAACAAGAGTAGTTACTATCCTTTAAGAGTTTTGTGTCACTTCTGCACACAAAGTGTCTGTTCTTCAGTACCCTCTCTAGCCTTATCTCTGCCCTCTTGGTCTACCTGCCATCACTTCCCATGCTTCTTGCTCACAAGTAGTCTCTAAAACTCAATCTCAGTCACATGACCACTATCCTTTGAAGGGATTTGCCCTGGTTTTCCCTTCCCTTAGGATAAGAGCCAGACGTCTTAGCACCTTATAAAAGGCCTTACCAGTTCTATAGACTCCACTCAGACAGCTCTTCTACTCCTTGCAGGCTGGATTATTAGTTCCTGCAAGGGCCGATGCATTCACACAGCCAGCTGCACTTGCTGAAGTTTTCCCCAAACTCTGCCCCTCCTTTCTCCTCAAATTTACCTGTTCCATGACCACAATGGTCAAATGCTTGTCTTTTAACTGCGGTTGGTTTTTTGTGTGTGCTTATGGCCTCAGGAAAGCCGTAAGTTGCAAGTCTAGCAACAGTGTCCTCTTGCCTTCATTTACACACTGTGTACAGCTGACAACAGTAGAGAGCCCGTAATTTATTCAATAATGCTATTTTTTAAAGCTTATTAGGAATATCCACAAGTAAAGTGGCTACCCTGTAAAGAAAAAAACCTCTCACCATTGAAAGAGTTCAGGAAGAGTCTTTATACTGTGTCATCTTAGATAGTTGTAACAAAACACCATCAATTAAGTGGCTTAAACAACTGCAGATTATTTTCTCATAGTTCTGGGGCTGGAAGTGTGAGGTTCAGACACCAAGATGGTCAGATCCTCCTGAGGAATCACTTTTTAGCTGGTAAATAATGTGTCTTAATATGGTATGGGACTTAACAGCAAAAGAGAAGCACTCTGTTGCCTTTTGAGGACTAATCCTATCCTGGGGGGCTGCCCTCATGGCCTCATCTAATCTAAGTATCTGTAATGGCCCCACCTTTAATAACTCACTGGGGGTAGGGCTGTAGTGGGCTTGCTTGGAGATGGGTTTTAATCTGTTTAGTTGTTACAAGCCATGTTTGTGTTTGTCGTTGATGATGTAGAAGTAGTCTAGAACTTGGAGGAGCTAGGACCAGATTGTCTAGTCTTTCCCAGTGTTCAGTGTCAGCAACATTGTTAACATACTCTCTGGTTTACTGTTTTGAACAGATAAACTTTATAATCCTAAGAAAGAAAATATGTTATTTTCCAATGATTGCAACGAAGTCAAGTTGACCTTTCCTAATGGTGAAGGGGACTCCTTGGCAACAGAAGAAAGAGCTAGTGACAACGAGAACGGCAGTGTTGACCAAAGAGATTTATCAGAGCTCTCCTTTTCAGAAAATCAAGATTCCTACGTAGAGAATATTTTCTCCCAGTCAAGTGAGTTTGAAGACAGTATTGACTATGATTTTTTGAATGAGACCTATTCTATCCATTATTCAGAATCAAAGCTCAAGGATGAAAATCTTTTGCATTTATATTCAGAATTACATCCTGAAGTACACAAAAGAGTAGGGATGTTTTTTGACACTTTAGGACCTCAAGATAATAATAGTATTGGATCTGGAAGGAGCCACGAGGCTTCAGGGGCTGACATGGATGAAGACTCGCAACAGGAGTACCACAGCGCAGAGCTGGAGTGCATAAGTACACACTTAGTGGCCGACCCAGCAAAGACAGTAAGCAGGTCCAATCTGGATGTTAGTGAGCTGAAAACATCAAGCTATGACTTTAAATGTGGTAGCCATTTTGAAGATAATCATGGTAAATTAGGCAGTGGCCCTAGCCCCTGTTTGGAGTCACTTAATGGTTTTGCAAGAGAACGTTCGCCCCAAGTCTCTACATCTCAGAGTTCTGATATGTTAAAAGAATATCATGAGCCAAAATGTGAAAATTGTAAGGAACAAGTGGTTGGTTTAACATATCATAAAGCATTTGATGACATTTTACAGAGAAGCAGTTCTCCCTTGAACCATCAGAAAGTACCTGAAACTCAAGTGTATACTAAAGAAGTGAAGTCTCAAACAATTGAAAGTAAAGACTTTTATGGAAATAGAATTTTCCAGAAGAAAGCATCACAGCACCCTGAGAATGCTAGCATGTTTCCCCAAGACCAAGCCCTTCAGACACACTTGAAAGCTAATGATGCTCACAAGCCTTCTGGGCCTTGTGTTCTAGATGACTCAGTCATTTCTCTCCGTGTCTCTTTACAATACAAAGGCCTCCCTGAGCCGGGCTTTTTCTCTCCTGTGCTACCAAAGGTGGTAGTCACAGATAATCAGGCAAAAGTAGAGGGCAGCTGCCTACACCATGTACAAGGCAGTGCCACAAATAAAACAGGTGTAGCTGCAGTTGAGCAGACACTGGAAGTGAACAGCAGAGTAAATGCAAGCGCTTCTGTAGTGTCTGCATCAACCAACACAGAGACAAAGATGGTGAGGCAGAGTCAACCTGTGGAGTGGCAAAGTGACAAGCAAAGTGTGGCCTGTAACACTGACTGGTCATGTGGGCAGCAGTGCAAAGATGCACAGACAGCTACCCCAGGAAGTGACTCAGGAAGGCTACTCTCAACTGGCTGCTTAAAGTCTGGTGGGAACTCCCTGAATGAGGTAAAATCCATAGTATCAAACTTTTAATTTACTCTATATAGATTTTAGAAGTTATTCAAATATGTATTGGGGTCTCAGGGAGAGATGCTAGCTCAAGGGGGTGGATGATAGGTGCTACAGCTCTATCTTCTGCTGGCAGACATTGTCACAAAATTGTTTTGAAGATTTTACATTTTGGAACTCCATGTATGGCATTCATTTTTTGTTATATATTTGTAATTTTATATTGTTTTCAGAATTCCTTGGAATTAAGAAAACCATTTGATACTACAGACAGACAGAAACATCCTGAGAGGTTGGTCAGTTGTACACGTTCACACATGTATACGGGAAAGAAAAGCTCAAGATTGCTTTATTTTCTGTGGAACATATTTAAACATGTAGAATTAAAGGGACTTTAAGAAATTTTACATTTTGGCCACTCCTAGCAGATAGATACTGAGCAACATAGAATGTCAGCACTCACTGTGAAGAGCCTGCAGTCCCTCCCTCCCCTCCTTCAGACCTCATCTGGGCAATACTTCCCTTCTTTCTTTTGAATAAATTAAACATAGATTATATAAACTTAACACCTTCAGGAAAACGCCATATATTTGAAGAGATAAATAGCTACACAGTGAAGTATTTTTAAACCATCATCATTGGTTTTATTTTGCATTTATTAATAATCCAAAAGACAATTGGAGCCATAAAGTGAGAGTGGAAGAAGAGAAAGCCATACTCTGAAATCATGGGCCTTTTTTAAACTTCATCTTTCTAATGACTAATCTGGAATCCCAAAACTGTAGAATTAAATGTAAAAATTAAACTTCCAAAACAACGGTAGATAGGAACTGGTAGTTGAGGGAGGGAACCTCCAGAAACTCTTAACTCAAAAACTCTAGTGACTTGAACATTAAAAAAAAAAAGTCTAAATTACATTTCTTTCTGTGGAAATGCAGGGGCATGTGAAGGTCAGAGCACAAGCAGGAGTTGGGTCTCTTTCCATGGTATGGGTCTCAGGGATTGAACTCAGGTTGTCTAGCATTTTCACCCACTGAGCCCTCTCACTGCGCTGGCTTGGGGCTTCTTGTAATACGGCAAAGTACATGCTTTTATGAATGACTCTTAATAACTAAGAAAAATGTGCATCATGTCCATTTTCTATTAAATAACCTTTAACAACAGTTTTGGTGTTAAATGCCTATGGCTATAAAAAGCTTGGCCAGACTTGGACTGAGACTGAAAACATCCATCACCTCGAGATGAGCTGAGTCCTCACTGGGGATGGACCCTGCTTATGAGAGAAGAGCAGTTTGCTGAGGTAGTTTCTAGCTCTGAGAATATATACAGCTGTTAGGCTCTGATCCTGATGAGGTGTTCCTGTCATGTCCCCTTTTTAATAGGAAGTGAATTAAACCTGCAGGGAAATGTAAGAAATTTAAAAGCTAGCTGGGTAGTGGTGATACATGTCTTTGATCCTGGTGCCGAGGAGGCAGAGGCAGGCACATCTCTGAATTTAAGGCCAGCCTGGTCTACAGACCAAGTTCCAGGGCAGTCAGGGCTACACAGAGAAGCTCTGTCTTGAAAAACCAAAAGGAAAAAAAAAAAAAGGAATTTAAATTCTGTTTATAGAAAGAAGCCTATCACTACTGTAGAAACTGTTGAGAATCTGACCTAATACTGTTCTTTACTTTAAAGGGCATTTCAACTTTGTGAAGAGATGGCTCTGCCATCAAAGTGCTGCGAGAAGATTACTGAGAGGGCCGTGAAGGCGGAGATGCACCTTCTGGATGTTTGCTACCAGATGTGCCATCGCCACTGTCACCACATTTACAAACTTGTAATGGAAAGTAGAGCGGGACTCAATAGGTGTTCATCAATTTTAAATCTAGATTTTCTTAAAATTTATCACTGACTTTATTCTAGAAATTTCAATTTTTGACAGACAAAACATAGGCTATATCTGAATTTATCAGCTTCCTTAAAAGTAATAACTTTCAAAAAACTTATTTTGTTGGGTGTGCTTATAATTCTAGTAGTTGAGAGGCAGAGGCGGGGGTAGGACTAAGTTGGAGGCTAGCCTAGGCTACTTAGTGAATAACAGGCCAGCCAGGGCTACGTTTTAAAATCTTTTTCAGAAATCAAAAATAAAATACTGTCTTAGTTAGGGTTTTACTGCGGTAAGCAGACACCACGACCAAGGCAACTCTTATAAGGACAGCATTTAACTGGAGCTGGCTGACAGGTTCAGAGGTTCAGTCTATTATCATCAGGTGGGAGCATGGCAGCATCCAGGCAGGCATGGTGCAGGAGGAGCTGAGAGGTCGACATCTTCATCTGAAGACTTCTAGCAGAGAGCTGGCTTCCAGGCAGCTAGGAGGAGGGTCCACACCCTCAGTGACACACCTACTCCAACAGAGTCACACCTTCTAATAGTGCCACTCCCTGGGTGGGACATATACAAACCACAAATACAAATGTCACAGTGAACTGTGGTTGAGGTAATTAATCCAGTAAAATAAATGTGCTTACTACTTGAGTAAGGATAAAGTCAGTTGGGGTTTTTTCATAGGCTTCTGTCACATTGTTTCTGGCTCACCTGTTGGGGTTGCTGATACTGACCCTAGAAAGTGTACTGGGCTTCACTTACTTCCCAGGTAAAATCTAGGACCTGGTAGAGCTAGAACTGAATGTATGATACCATGTTAGTGTTAGGTGAATGACTTGAGCCTAAGTAATGTAGTTCTGTGAACTTCACTTTGAACAGGAATTTATCAACTGATTCTGCTAAGAAGGAATTGGGCTCAGCACTGCTGTCTGTTCTAGGAGACTTGAAAGTTAGGTACATGAACTTGAAAGAAAAAGTCCACAAGGGCATGCCACTGGAAGAGCTGCCTCCACTGTCGGTGGAGTCCAAACTGTTAGCCGCCTTCTCTGATTTCGCTTCCGGGGTACGTATGTGTTCAGCAATAAAACTGTTACTTCCTTCTGACAGAAAATATACTAAATCTGTTTTTCCCTTGTTTTCAGCTAATGAAAGAAGAAGCATGCAGGTGATTATAATTTTATCTTAAGTAGAACTTACCTACTCTTAAAAACTGCTTAAGCCGTATATCTAAATTCTCTTTTCTTTTTTACACCATGGATAAATTCTTTAAGGATGTTTATTTATTCAGCCTTTCAGGAACAAATTCTGAGCTGGATAATCAAAGTCTACCTGATGTTGATATTTCTCCGAGCCTACTAAAGACATTGTCCCAGGTAAGAATGGAGAGGGAGACCTGCATGTTTGTGTGTGCAGGTGTGCATGCATGTGTGGTACATGCATGTAGAGGGCAGAATTCAACCTTGGGGGTTATTCTTCAGGAGCCACACACACACGTGTGCATTTGTGGAGGCAGGATGAGAGGACACTTGTCGAAGCAGACCTGTTTTAGAGTGGGTATGCAGATGTCAGAAGACAACCTCTGGTGTCAGTCCTCAACCTCCCTCTTGAGACTGGGTCTCTGGCTCCTATGCGTTCTGTCAGCTTAGTTGGCCTGCAGACTTCCAGGCAGTTCTCTGATCCCCACCTTCTGTTTTGCAGTAGGAGATCTGGGATAACAGACCTACACTGTCTTGCCTGGCTTTTACATGCTTTTGGTCATCCGCAGATCTCCTCAGTGCGGGACTACAACTGGGCCACATGCCCAGCTTTTACATAAGTAAAAGCACAGTCACACTCAGGCCTCATGATTATATAGCAAGCAGTCTGCCCAGCTAAGCTCTGGTCCCATAATCTCACCTTTTTAAATCTTATTTTGATAGCCCCTGAGTACAGGGACTATCAGAAACCCTCACACCCACCCTCCTTCCCATTCCACTGACTCACTCTTTGGACTCCATTTGAGGAATGTGACTGAGTAGAAGGAGTGAGTGGTATACTTAGGGCCAGCCTTGGCCAAGCAGTTGTCATCAATGTGGTAAGGAAGGTAACATGTAATTCACCATAAACTGGGAGACCAAAGGTGAAAGGAATAGTAACTTATAACTCACCAGTGCATACACCCAGACTGTCCAGGCAAGCCATGATGTCGTGCTAACATCATTGTGAACCAGAGGGTCACACTGCTGGGTTTTGTGAGGTAAAGTAGTAGTTCTTTTATTTTGGGCAAAGAAAATGTTCATTCTTCCCTTATGAGATATGTCTTGGGCTATTTTAGTCTGTCTCATACCCCAGGGAAATATTTGTCATTTGACAAATAAGAAAGTGGTTTAATTATTATGAGCACATTTCAGGCCAGGCATGGTGGCGCATGCCCATAATCTCAGCACTCGGGAGATGGTGGCAGTAAGATTGTAAATTCAAAGTCAGTGTAGTCATGCTCCATGGTGAGACACTGACTGAATAATCAAGAAATGAACAGTGAA
Source organism: Rhynchomys soricoides (assembly GCA_019843965.1). Lineage (NCBI taxonomy): Eukaryota > Metazoa > Chordata > Mammalia > Rodentia > Muridae > Rhynchomys > Rhynchomys soricoides. Next base: position 2,928,617 of record JADRCH010000116.1, read on the forward strand.
GACCATACTGAAAATTGTGGAGGTGCACAGAAACCTAAGTTTCTCTTACCCAGTAAGCCAACAGCCAGTCCCCCTTCTCTGACCGAAGTTTGGAATGAAAAGTAAAATACTTCAAATAGTTGCTTCCTGCTAAGAGAGTATGCAAGCAAATGATACTGAGAGAGCATCCCACTGGACAACTCTTCTTTAAAAGAAATAACAGAGTCAAAGCTAAATTTTATATGCTTGGATTTATTGTGTATTTTTAAAATAATGTAGCTGTTTAGCAGTCTGTGCTGTTTTCCCGATGGCCGTGTATCTGTAGAGCAACCTGCTGCTGATTCAGGGGGAAAGTGTAAATAAAATGCACGGAGAGTTGCTGGGGATGCAGTTCTTGTAGAGCTCTGTCTCGCATGCATAAGGCTCCATCCCTAGTACTGCAAAAATAATTCTTTTAAGTAGTAAGTGTAAGATGCAGTATAATCCAGTTTTATAGTCTTTAGTTTTGACTATAAAGCAATATAGTTCCTTTTCCATTTTGTACTTAATGTGTATGTAGGTGTGTGTGTATGGCACAGGGCACGTGTGAAGGTCAGAGGACACATCTAGGAGTCAGTCATTTCCTCCTCCCACCCTGTGAGTCCTGGAGATCAAACTCAGGTTGTCACACTTAATGGCCAGCACCCTGACCCCATGAGCCAGCTCGTCAGCCCTGAAATTCTATGATGCCTGTAAGATTGTTTTTAAACAATCTTAAATTGTTAGATGGCGTGCTGTTCAGGTACTATCTTCACAGTTTAGCACAGTTACATGTTCCTTCCATGTGACCGTGATTTTCTTCATATAGCTTTGGGTTTTTGGTTGTGTGTGGCAGGGGTTGGGTCTGGATTGGGTTTTTGGTTTTAGGGCTTTTTGTTTTGTTTTGTGGTATTAGAATCAGACACAGTCCCTCACACATTCTAGGTGCATCCTACCCTTGAAGCCCATCCTCGCTTGTAAGTGTTCTGTTCAGGGAAATTTAAATGTAGAGAACAGCTCAGGTCTACATACAGGGTTTTTATTTCCCATATATTCTGAAATGTTTAAAAGTTACTATCTCAGAAATCACAAATAACAGTAGTACTCATGCCATCGCTGTAAACATGTAAACCAGCAGCATGCTATTCTGAGTATTTCTACGACAAAGTCAGAGGACAATGATTTTTTTGTCATAGCCTTCATTATTCGAAGGGCAAAATAATATAAGGAAAAAACGCCTGCCTCAAGTAGAATGCAGTGATTGTTAGTCATTATCTTTGTCTCTGTTTTTATTTCATCTTCAGATGTCTTTTATATCTGACAATAGCCATCCTAAGCAAGATAAATCACCCATGGACAATATTTTTAAAAATTGTGATATAAACATAGATTTTAATCACCTGAAGCTCAATGACAAAGGTAAGGATCTAAATATATTTTCATACATTATTGTTTGTGTAGTATGTCTATATCCATATATCTATATATTGATAGAGATATAGATATTGTTTGTGTGGCTTCCCGAAAACAATGTGTCCAGCATTTTGAGGCACACCTTTAATCCCTGCACTCAGGATGCAGAGGTGGGCACTCTGGGTTCAAGGCCAGTGAGTTCCAGGACAACTAGAGCTACACAGTGAGACTCCGTTTCCAAATGCCAAAAAATAAAATAAAATAAAATAAATAAAAATAAAAACAGGAAACAAGTAATGCAGCGTGTTTACTGGGTTTGTTATGTCAAAATATTTCATCCATAAAGTGTAACTCCCAAAAGTGAGAAAAGTTTTTGATATTCTGGACATCAGTATTCAGTTAAGGAAATTGGGGACCAGAAGCCTTAGACTGAAAGAGCTTTGTGCTCAGTGCCTGGGACAAGACCAAGCCAGAGACCTGGCTCATGTCCATCCCATGAAAGGTCACCCTTGTCTTAACAGACGTGTTTATACCTGTGTTCTAAGAGGTGGACACAGTTTACGGTTCCTTGTGCTCATGCCTTAGAGTGTAAAACCATCCACGAAGCAAGTGAAGACTGGTTTGATGCGACAGAGAGGCTGACTGGAGCAGACTCCTCAGTAACTCAAGAAAACACAACCGAGTACGAGGAATGGGATCCAAAGAATCCATTAGGTTTGTTCTTAAGACTGTACAAAAAATAAAACCCAGCTTACCTGGAAATGGTGCTTGCTTTTCCTATGCTCTTTGGGCTATAAAAGGATTTTGTTCCTCTTTGTACCTGTTCTTTATTTTTAAAACATGAGAAAATTGGCCAGTTGGAGTGAAATTTTAAAGAACAGGTAGTTATTAAATTCTCATTTCTTTGCTCAGCCCACAGGATTGAGCAGTTTTATCGGACTGGTGAAAGGAGAGGGGATGGGTAGGGGCTACTTCTGAGTCTCAGCAGTGCACTGCTCTTTTCTACTGTAGCACTTGACTGCAGTGCCAGCATCTAAAGTGTGAAGAAAGAGCTTCGTCGGTCTCTCTCCATTACTATCCAGATAGATAAACAGATTAGTAACAGATTAGCCTGGCTCCAACACTACCTCTTAATTGATGAGTGTCTGGAACCTGCCACAGACCTTTGTACAGTGTTCTCCTCTAAGACAGAACTAACATTCAGAGCCCCTTTAATTTTCATAGCAGTCTCAAGAGGCTAAGCTACTTTTACTACTGAGGATAACTGGGATTCATAGGTCTTCCATTATTGCATAAGAATTAGAAAAGGTAGAAACTAAGAAGTCTTTAGACAAGTATGTGTGCACTGTCTGTGTCCTGATCGAGGACTTGTAGGGAACCTGCACTCTATGGATGGGAACTTACTTCACATCCAGACTTCTCACAGTAGAGACCAGGAAAATAGAGCGTATAAATTTTGCATACTTTTGTCAAATAGGAGGAAACTAAATCCTACCTTAATGATAACTAATATCAAGTTATTTGTGCCTCATTTTCTTGTTATCTGTCCTTCCATAATAACAAGGTCCGTACCTGCCATTGCTTATATCTAATACAAAGGTTTTCTTGGTGTTCCGTTTCTCAATAAGTAGTGTGCTTAGAGAGAGTTTCCAGACCATACTCTGGCCAGTATGACACCTCTTTATTTTAAGGTGCCATGAATAAGATGCAGAAATCTTAAGACTCTTGACTTCAATCTCTGATTCTTTTTCTATTTGGGAATTTGTTTTCATTTTTAAAAGAAAAGGTTACAGTATGTAGTCCAGGCTAGCCTTGAACTTATGATCCTCATGCCACTTTTTCCAATGCTGGGATTACAGGTTTGTACCAACATGATTAGTTTAATGCTGATATCTTCTAACTTCATGATTTTTTTCTTTTTTTATTGGATAGTTTCTTTACTTACATTTCAAATGTTTTCCCCTTTCCAGATCTCCCATTTTGAAACCCCCTATCCCATTCCCCCTCCCCCTGCCTCTATGAGGGTGCTCTCACACCCACCCTCTCCCGTCTTCCCTCCCTGCCATTCCCTTACACTGGAGCATCAAACCCCCTCAGGCCCAAGGGCCACTCCTCCCACTGATGTCCAACAAGGCCATCTTCTGCCACATATGAAGCCAGAGCCATGGGTCCCTCCATGTGTATTCTTTGGTTGGTAATCGAGTCCCTGGAAGCTCCCAGGAGTCAGGCCAGTTGATACTGTTGCTCCTCCCATGGGGCTGCAAACCCCTATGCTCTTTCAGTCCCTTTGTCTGGGACCCTGCACTCAGGCCAATGGTTGGCTGCAAGCATCTGCCTCTGTATTTGTCAGGCTCTGGCAGAGCCTCTCAGGAGACAGCCCTACAAGGCTCCTGTCAGCAAGCACTTCCTGGCATCCACAATAGCTTCCTGGTTTGGTGACTGTATATAGGATGGATCCCCAGGTGGGGCAGTCTCTGGATGGCCTTCCTTCAGTCTCTGCTCCACCCTTTGTCTCCATATTTCTACTTGTGGGTATTTTATTCCCCCTTTTAAGAAGCACTGAAGCACCCACACTTTGGTCTTCTTTCTTCTTGGGCTTCATATGGCCTGTAAATTGGAGCTTGGGTATTCCGAACATTTGGGCTAATAATATTCACTTACTAGTGAGTGCATACGGTGCTTGTTCTTTTGTGACTGCATTACCTCTCTCAGGATGGTATTTTCAAGTTCCATCCTTTTGCCTGAGAATTTCATGAAGTCATTGTTTTTAATAACTGAGTAGTATTCCATTGTGTAAATGTACCACATTTTTCTGTATCCATTCCTCTGTTTAGGGACATCTGGGTTGTTTCCAGCTTCTGGCTATTATAAAAATGGCTGCTATGAACATAGTGGAGCATGTGTTCTTACTACATGTTGAGCATCTTCTGAGTATATGCCCAGGAGTGGTATAGCTGGGTCCTCAGGTAGTACTATGTCCAATTTTCTGAGGATTTCCAGAGTGGTTGTACCAGCTTGCAATCCCACCAGCAACAGAGGAATGTTCCTCTTTCTCCACATCCTCGCCAACTTCTGCTGTCACCTGAGTTTTTGATCTTAGCCATTCTGACTGGTGTGAGGTGGAATCTCAGGGTTGTTTTGTTCTGCATTTCCCTGATGACTAAGGATGTTGAACATTTCTTTAGGTGCTTCTCAGCCATTCGAGTTTCCTCAGTTGAGAATTCTCTGTTTAGCTCACTTCCCCATTTTTTGATAGGGTTATTTGGATCTCTGGAGTCTAGCTTCTTGAGTTCTTTGTATACATTGGATGTAGGATTGGTAAAGATCTTTTCCCAATCTGTTGGTTGCCGTTTTGTCCTATTGACAGTGTCATTTGCCTTACAGAAGCTTTGTAATTTTATGAGGTCCATCTGTTGATTGTTGATCTTAGAACACAAGCCATTGGCGTTCTGTACAGGAACTTTTCCCCTGTGCCCATGTGTTTGAGACTTTTCCCCACTTTCTCTTCTAATAGATTCAGTGTATCTGGTTTTATGTGGAGGTCCTTGATCCACTTGGACTTGAGCTTCGTACAGGAAGATAGGAATGGATCAATTTGCATTCTTCTACGTGTTGACCACCAGTTGAACCAGCACCATTTGTTGAAAATGCTGTCCTTTTCCCACTGGATGGTTTTAGTTCCTTTGTCAAAGATCAAGTGACCATAGGTGTGCTGGTTTATTTCTGGGTCTTTGATTCTATTCCATTGATCTACCTGCCTGTCACAGCACCAATACCATGCAGTTTTTATCACTATTGCTCTGTAGTACAGTTTGAAGTCAGGGAGCCTGATTCCCCCAGAAGTTCTTTTATTGTTGAGAATAGTTTCCGCTATCCTCATATCATCTGCAAATAGTGCTATTTTGATTTCTTCCTTTCCCATTTGTATCCCTTTGACCTCCTTTTGTTGTCTGATTGCTTTAGCTAGAACTTCAAGTGCTATATTGAATAGATAGGGGGATAGAGGGCAGCCTTATCTAGTACCTGATTTTAGTAGGATTGCTTCAAGTTTCTCTCCATTTAGTTTGATGTTGGCTACCGGTTTGCTGTATATTGCTTTTACTATGTTTAGGTATGGGCCTTGAATTCCTGATCTTTCCAAGACTTTTATCATAAAGGGATGTTGAATTTTGTCAAATGCTTTTTCAACATCTAATGAAGTGACCATGTGTTTTTTTCTTTGAGTTTGTTTATATAATGGATTACATTGATGGATTTCCATATATTGAACCATCCCTGCATCCCTGTGATAAAGCCTACTTGATGGTGATGAATGGTCATTTTTTATGTGTTCTTGTATTCGGTTTGCAAGAATTTTATTGAATATTTTTGCATTGATATTCATAAGGGATATTGGTCTGAAGTTCTCTTTCTTTGTTGGGTCTCTGTGTGGTTTTGGTACCAGTGTAACTGTGGCTTCTTCTAAGAACGAATTGGGTAGTGTTCTTCTGTTTCTATTTTGTGGAATACTTTGAAGAATATTGGTATTAGGTCTTCTTTGAAGGTCTGAAAGAATTCTGCACTAAATCCATCGGTCCTGGACTTTTTTGGTTGGGAGACTTTTAATTCTAATGACTGCTTTTATTTCTTTAGGGGTTATGGACTGTTTAGATGGTTTCACTGATTCTGATTTAACTTTGGTATTTGGTATCCGTCTAGAAAATTATCCATTTCATCCAGATTTTCCAATTTTGTTGAATATAGGCTTTTGTAGTAGGATCTGATTTTTTTAATTTCCTAAGAATCTGTTGTTATGTCTCCCTTTTCATTTCTGATTTTGTTAATTTGGATACTGTCTCTGTGCCCTCTGGTTAGTCTGGCTAAGGGTTTATCTATCTTGTTGATTTTCTCAAAGAACCAGCTCCTGTTTTGTTGATTCTTTGTATAGTTCTTTTTGTTTCTACTTGGTTGATTTCAGCCCTTAATTTGATTATTTCCTGCCTTCTCCTCCTCTTGGGTGTATTAGCTTCTTTTTGTTCTAGAACTTTCAGGTGTGCTCTTAAACTGCTAGTGTATGCTCTCTCCAGTTTCTTTTTGGAGGCATTCAGAGCTATGAGTTTTCCTCTTAGCACTGCTTTCATTGTGTCCCATAAGTTTGGGTATGTTGTGCCTTCATTCTCATTAAATTCTAAAATGTCTTTAATTTCTTTATTTCTTACTTGACCAAGTTATCATTGAGTAGGGCGTTGTTCAGCTTCTGTGTGTGTGGGCTTTCTGTTGGTTTTGTTGCTATTCGAGACCAGTCTTAGTGATCTGATAGGATGCATGGAATTATTTCACTCTTCTTATATCTGTTGAGGTTTGTTTTGTGACCGATTATATGGTCAGTTTTGGATAAGGTACCATGAGGTGCTGAGAAGAAGGTATATTCTTTTGTTTTAGGATGAAATTTTCTATAGATAATCTGTTAAATGCATTTGGTCCATAACTTCTGTTAGTTTCACTGTGTTTCTGTTTAGTTTCTGTTTCCATGATCTACCCATTGATGAGAGTGGGGTGTTGAAGTCTCCCACTATTATTGTGTGAGGTGCAATGTGTGCTTTGAGCTTTAGTAAGGTTTCTTTTATGAATCTGGGTGCCCTTGCATTTGGAGCATAGATGTTCAGAATTGAGATCTTCTTGGTAGATTTTTCCTTTGATACATATGAAGTGTCCTTCCTTATCCTTTTTGATAACTTTTGGTTGAAAGTTGATTTTATTCGATATTAGAATGGTTACTCCAGCTTGTTTCTTGGAACTATTTGCTTGGAAAATTATTTTCCAGCCCTTTACCCTGAGGTAGTGTTTTTCTTTGACACTGAGGTGCATCTCCTATATGCAGCAAAATGCTGGGTCCTGTTTACATATCCAGTTTCTTAGTCTATGTCGTTTATTGGGGAATTGAGTCCATTGATGTTAAGAGATATTAAGGAAAAGTGATTGTTGCTTCCTGTTATTTTCTATGTTGTTTTTATGTTTGTGTGACTATCTTCTTTTGGGTTTTTGAAAGAAGATTACTTTCTTCTTTCAAAAAACTACACCCTTTTTCTAGGGTGTAGTTTCCCTCCTTGAGTTGGTGTTTTCCATCTGTTATCCTTTGTAGGGCTGGGTTTGTGGAAAGATATTGTGTAAATTTGGTTTTGTCATAGAATATCTTGGTTTCACCATCTATGATTATTGAGAGTTTTGCTGGGTATAGCAGCCTGGGCTGGCATTTGTGTTCTCTTAGGGTCTATATGAGATCTGCCCAGGATCTTCTAGCTTTCATAGTCTCTGATGAGAAGTCTGGTATAATTCTGATAAGTCTGCACTTATATGTTACTTGACCTTTTTCCCTTACTGCTTTTAATATTCTTTCGTTGTTTTGTGCATTTGGTGTTTTGACTATTATGTAACAGGAAAAATTTCTTTTCTGGTACAATCTATTTGGAGTTCTTCTGTAGGCTTCTTGTATGTTCGTGGGCATCTCTTTCCTTAGGTTAAGGAAGTTTTCTTCCATGATTTTGTTGAAGATATTTACTGGCCCTTTAAGTTGGAAATCTTCACTCTCTTCTATGCCTGTTATCCTTAGATTTAGTCTTCTCATTGTGTTCTGAATTTCCTGGATATTTTGTGTTAGGAGCTTTTTCCATTTTGCATTTTCTTTGACTGTTGTGTCAATGTTACTTATGGTATCTTCTGCCCCTGAGATTCTCTCTTCTATGTCTTGTATTCTGTTGGTGATGCTTGCATCTCTGACTCCTGATCTCTTTCCTAGGGTTTCTAACTCCAGGGCTGTCTCCCTCTGTGATTTCTTTATTTCTATTTTCAGTTTTAGCTCCTGGGTGGTTTTGCTCAATTTCTTCACCTGTTTGATTGTGTTTCCCTGTAATTCTTGGAGGGACTTTTGTGTTTCCTCTTTAAGGGCTTCTACCTGTTTACCTGTGTTCTCCTGTATTTCTTTAAGAAAGTTATTTATGTCCTCCTTAAAGTCCTCTAGCATCATCATGAGATGTGATGTTAAATAAGAGTCTTGCTTTTCCTGGTGTGTTGGGGTATCCAGGGCTCACTGTGGTGGACGAACTGGGTTGGCTTCTGTTGCTTATGTTCTTGCCCTTGCCTCGCCATCTGTTTAACTCTGGTGTTAGCTGGTCTTGCTGACTCTGACTGTAGCTTGTCCCTGCTGTAAGTCTGTGTGTCAGTACTCCTGGGAGACCAGTTTTCTCCACGAGGGATTTGGGTTTGTGCAGATGGAAACCAGAAGTATTAACTTCATGCTTTTTAATTTGTTTATTTCGTGGGCATGTGTGTGATGTATGCGCATGCCATGGCATGCTTATGGTGGTCAGAGGACAGCTTGACAGAGTCCATTTTCTTCTTCAACTATTTGAGTCCTAAAGATTGGACTCAAGTTGGCAGCCAGTGCATTTACCCGCCATCAAGACTAATAATGACTTGAGTTTAATTCCCATAATCTATCTGTTAGGCGAAGGGGAGTGGATCCTATGGGTTGTCCATTGACTTCTGCACATATGGCCCATACACACACACACACACACACACACACACACACACAAATCAATAAGCTTTGTAATTGAAAACAAAATGAAAAATGTAACATTGTTGCCATTTTTCTTTAAGCTTGACTTCACTATGGGCATTTCTGTGATTTTTTTTTTTTTTTCTTTAATCAGAATTGAAGAATACTGAACTGCTTCGAAGAGGTAAAGGCTTTTTGGTACATGTTGGTGGTCTTTGCCCTTCTGTGTCCGAGGTATGCCCAGAATTTCTTTGGGATGCTTCACTTTCAAATTTGTAAATTATTGTGATTTTTTTTCAACCTTTCATGAATTCTATTTTTTTTTTCTTAATTTAGGCTGATTTAAAGTCTCATTTCCAAAAATACCAAGTTTCTGAAATTTCAATTTATGATTCTCCTACTAATTACAGGTATGTTACCCAAATTCAGTGGGTGTGCATTACTCTATATCTGCTGTGCAACAGATAAAGTAAGCAGGAGCCACTCTACCTGGGGGTGGGGTGGGGTGTGCCTAGACTAAACAGATAGCTGGGGGACCTCTCCAGAGTTCTTACCAGATCTTTCTCTCCAGTGGACCTCTCTTCTGAGATTTGGTTATGCCATGTAATTCATACTGCTGATCCTGTTTTCAGAATCCTGGGTACTGAGATTACAGTATGTAGTGTCACACATGTCCTCCATGGTGTATAGGAGAGTTAGCTGATCTTTGTATGTTTATCTGACTACATGGCATTTCATAGCAGAAGCAGAACAGAAGATGCACTCTAGAAATGGTACTGGTTCAACCCCAGCTCCTTCAGTGACTAGAATTAATCTGAATGCATTCCTGACCTCCTAGTCTTAGCTTCTCTGTAAAATGAGGATAAGGATAATAGCCATTGTTGTCACACCAGCAGTAAAGACAGAGGTGGCTCAGAAAATACCACTTAATTAGTTCTGAGGTTAGTTACTTTTGCATTTTGTACTTCTGTTTTATAGTTTTAGGTAGGTGGCTGCATCGCCTGTCTATGGTGTCAGGGGGAGGGGAGAGTTGCTGCTTTGATATTTGTAGATTATTCAGAGTCCAGTCACAGTGATAATTACTCCATGGAGGCATATGCTGTTCTGTCATAAAAATGATAGCTGTTGATTTCAGAGGTCAAGACATTAATTACGAGGGAATTGCTTGGGGTTGGGGTTTTAAATTTGTAAAAATTAGGCAATAATTTTTGTAGTTGTGGTTACCTAGATTGTGTATGACACATCGATAGGATGCTGGTGTATCTCCTCAGGTTAAACTTGGGTTGAGTCCCTCAGAAGTGTTGTCCTTCATGTCTTCTGGTTTTTGTTTTTTTAAATATCTTACCTGAACCCTTAAAAATGTGATGGTTTTTTTTTTCTTTAAAATATTTTTTCTGTGCATAAATTTAAGAAAATGCACTTAAATACAAAAATCTAACGATATTTTAAGTTTGAATCCATAGACCCATCCTTTGAAACACTTTGCTTACGACTTGGTGTACATACTTTTATTAACACAATTTAGAGCTGTTGGCTTAACAGGGATTGCTCTGGCCCAGCTTTTCAATTATCTTAACTTTTATCTACAGATTTTCTCATTACTGACTATAAATGTGTTTTCATGTATTCTGCTAAATATTTTCAATTTTTTCTTTAACATTGAAGCCTTTGAGCCTCCTAGAGTTTATATTTGTGCATAAAAATTTACTTTAACTTTTAGAATGTATAGCAACTTGGCCCTGGGCCTCAGAACTCTCTCTCTCTCTCTCTCTCTCTCTCTCTCTCTCTCTCTCTTTCTCTCTCTGTGTGTGTATGTGTGTGTGTGTGTGTGTGTGTGTGAATTTTAAAGTAGTAATTCATTATCATAGGCTATCCTATTCTCCCTTTGATTTGTTCTGTATTCAGTTATTCTGAATGGACACTTACTTATTTGTTGGTGCACACCTTTAAATACCAGCCCTTTAGAGGCAGGGGCCGGTGAATCTCTGAGTTCAAAACCAACCTGGTCTACCTAGCAAGCTCAAAGAACTAAAGAGACCCTGTCTCAAAAAAAATCAAAAACAACAACAAACAACACCTACTTTTCCCAAGCAAGTTTAAGAACCTTTTGAAGAGCAGCTAGCTATTCTTGTGAAAGCCGTCTTAGTGTTTAAAGACGAGTAAGCTGAAGTCTCTCATTAACAAAGAACCCGGTCTTTGCTCTCATGTGTTAGATACGCATCTCTTGCTTTTGCGAAAAACAGTAATGCAAAGATAGCTGTGAAGGAAATGAATGGAGTAGAGATCAATGGAAAGTCTGTGAACGTGCGGCTTGTGAAAATCCCTGGAGAGCACACACCACCACCTCTGTCCACCGGGACACTGTCAACCGGGAATAGCACTAGTATGAATCATTTGGAGAAAAATACCAACAAAGATGCCACTTCTGCCTCTTCCACTTGTAGACTTCCCAGAGCTAGATCAAGGCAGCTGGAGTCTGAGCAAGAGAGTGAGTTTCCTCCCTTGGACCAGGTTAGTGTTTCTCATGGGTGAGCAGTGGTCGCGTGTGAGCCACACTGCTGGAATGCCACTGTAACGAGCAGTCTTTATGCTGGCACAAAGGTCAGGAAGGCTGTTCTTGCTGGGTTTCCTGCCATCGCCCACAGTTCTTGTCTCTTTCTAGAAGTCATTCATCCATCATTGTGTGTATGTGTGTATGTAGAATGTATGTATGTATGTGTATATATATATGTGTGTGTATATATATACATTTTCTTTTTTTGTTATTGTTTGTTTGTTTGTTTGAGACATGGTTTTCTTGTATAGCCTTGGCTGCCCTGGAACTCACTCTGTAGACTTGGCTGGCCTCAAATCAGCCTGCCTCTGCCTCCCAAGTGCTGGGAGTAAAGGCATGCACCACCACCACCCTGCTTTATTTATTTATGGATAGATAGATAGGTAGGTAGGTAGGTATTTTACAGTAGCCTTACCTCATACTTCTCAAAACTATAAGGCATGGTTATTCATTTTCATAGCCCTCATCTTCTTCCCACTGCAGTTCTACATACATCCTCGTATTTGACAGTTTCACTCAACAAAATGTCTGCTGTCCAGTAGGCATTCCATTATTTTTTTTTTATACCCAATAAAATTCACTCTTGGTGTTCATGACTAGACACATGCACTTGAGTAGGTACCCACCACTAAAGTCAGAGAACAGTTCCAAACCACTATCTTGTGTGAAGCTTGCATGTGTGCCCACTGTCTTCCATCCAGCCCTCCAGAATCAGATGAGTCTATCAGCTGATGCCTGCTAGATGCTGTTGCTGACTGAGTTTCCATTTAGACCTTTCTTTGCTAGTAGGCACCTTAGCCCTTCCTAACCTCACAGGACTTCATTTGCATTCCTGTGTTTTCATTACCAAGCTTCTCAGTGAAGTGCTTATATTCATTGTCTTCATTGATTGTCCTGTGATCTAACTTCATTCTCTAAAATGTTGCTTTAACTGTTGTATCCATTGTCAACATGGCATCGCTGTTGGTCATTTCTCATCTGCTGCCCTTGAGCACAGTCCTTCAGAACCTTCCCTTCACTCACTGACACTTCCTATTTAGGGTTGTCTTGGGGCACAGTAAGAAGGGAGGAAATGGAATATATAGGGAGCCGAGCTGACTGTTTGGGAACCATGATCCTCACGCTACAGTACACGTGGACTTTGCTGCTGCGTTTGGCACTCCCCCTCTCTCTTCATGTGGGTTTTCTGTGCTCAGTTTTGCATTCCTGCACTTCACATGACTCTAGCTGAAGCATTTTCAGACAGGTTCGGTGATTATTTGACTGAATTTTTTATTCTTATGTTCTAGTTTCATAGGCAGGAAACTGACTTGGCTCCGCCTGTGAGCCCACTGCTCATTAGTAATCTGGTCCTGTCAGCTGTGGGCACTGGGGTTGGCAGAGGGCGGTTTAAAGAGAATAAGCAGCAGGCTCTGGGTCCAAGTGCGGATACAGAAGCTCCGGTTACCTCCTTGGGTGTGCGTGACTGTTTAGTTCTACCTCTCAAGAAGGTTCTCACATACTTCTTTGGCTCATACTTTCAAAGTTTATCTCATTTGTTTAGGGTGTCAAGAAAAATTGTAACCAGATCAAATCTGGTCCCTTCTTACCTGAGACACCTTTTCAGTTCTTACCTCCAAATACATTGAACCTTCGTAGCTTCGCCAAGATCATGGAGAGACTGACTGAACTGCATCCAGATATCAGCAGGTACTAATGAAAGTTGGAATTTAATTATATACTTATATATAAAAATGTAGTGTTCAGAACTTCTGACACATGATGGTTTTAGAAGCAGAATTGCTTATGTCTGTTTCTCTTGGATAGAGACCACATTATAGAGGCTCTTCAGGAAGTGAGGATAAATCACAAAGGGTTTCTGAATGGTTTGTCCATCAATACCATTGTAAAAATGACTTCGTCTTTTCTGAGAAACTCTGCTTCCCGTTTGAAATAAATGAAGCAATACAGAGGTAATGTAATCATATGCTTTTATACTTAAATATTAAAGATTTTAGTGTCTTATATAAAACAGTTGATCTTAAGTTGAAATGGTAATACAATAATAAAATACTCCAATTTAAAACAAGTATGCCATGTTAACTGTTCATTTAAAGCCAGTGTCTGTAAGGGGGAGGATTGCTTCCGCTTCTGTTTTCTGCAAGTATAGTCCATCATTGTGGAGATGACATGGCAGAAAGGCTCCATGGTGACAGGTGTGTGGAAATGAGCTCCTTGCATGACAGCCAGACAGTGAAGCAGAGAAGTGAACACCAAGACCCAGCCTGCAGCCTTCAAAGGCCTATCCCTGCCCCCAGTTACCCATTCTAGCTAGCCAGCAGCTAGGAATTTAGAGACCCTTCTAGACAGCACTGCTCGCAGGCACATGAGGTCTTATGAATGCAACAAGGATATTTTCAAATGAGTGCAAAGTGTACAAGAGAAACACGGACTAGAAAGTTCCTGGTGGGCTGTGCTCACTTCCCTGCTGAGGACCTCACAGTGATGCAGACTAGCATCTGGCTCCCCAGATTCTACTCAGACTGCAGCAACTTCACTGCTATGGTGGCCTGTTTCTGCTACTGACTTAGTAATGCAGTTAGTGATAGGATTTATCAGTGAGTAAATTTTAGATGAATGATACGCTGGGCAATAGTGGTGCCACGCCTTCCATCCCAGCACTCAGGAGGTGAAGGCAGGCAGATCTCTGTGAGTTTGAGGCCAGACTCATCTACAGAGTGAGTTCTAGGACAACCAGTGCTAAATAATGAGATCCTGTCCTGGAAAAAAAGGAATATATATGTAATGTACCATGTGAGTTATGAAATGATTCATAAGAAGAAGACTGCTAGCTAGCTTTTTCTGGACTATGGTATTTGGCACAATCACATTGTTTTTCTCTTGTTGTTGATCCTATAGAAAATCTCTGGAAAGTGTGAGTCCCCTTCATCAGAGATAGTTCTACCACAATTAGGAAAGGCTGCGGTGATGAGTCAGACAGCTCTATAAGGACCTGACACTTCAAGTATCCTGTCTGACAGTCCTCCTTTAAACCTGGTGACTACAGAGAGATGAGTTGTATTAAAATCTGTATGTATGTTTTATGTTTATAAACTTCATTTCAAAATTATTACTCAAGACTTATATATGCTGTGTATTTTGAATCAGAAAAAAATGTGGTCATGTCCATTTATAAGTCATTCACATTAATAAGCCCATTTGAAAAATACTGTCCAGAAAAAAAGTTTCTTGCTACTGTTTCAAAATTCGTTACACATGTAAAAATTATATGACATTTTTACACAATTCATATGTGAACTGGAATTGTTATGGAGCTAGTTTCAGCTTTTCAGACTCAGATTGGAGCACAGGTTCAGATAAGCTGAGTTCAGTAAGCACAGAGATAAGCAGGCTGTGACACGTTAGTGTTCTTTGACAGCAGAGTAAGGTATTCAGGTCTGTTTTCCCAGGTACTGAGTGTAAACAGTCACCATGTTCTGGCCTGTGTTTTACTCCGTTCTGTTGTACTGGACTATAAATTGAATGTGCTGCTCTATCTCACAGCAATACAGAATGGAAGCTTAACCCACATTCCCTTTCTACTATTAACTAACACACTGGCTAAAACTGCGTTTGTACTGATAATGACCTTAACATTTAGTACTTTTCAAATGTTTAAATTGTTTCTATCCAATGCTTCATTGTTGTTGCTTGATTAAAAATTAGCCATTAAGCATTTCTATTCGATACCCTTGTGTTTAATAAAGGTGGTTAGCTCCTCTCTGACTCCAGTGCTTTCTATAAATGGGCATTACCAAGTGTGAGCCAGTCTTTATATGAATACGTAAAAATGATAACTACTGGCTATCTGCCAAGGGCTAGATTTCTCAGTGTATGTATACCTAAACTCAAAAGTAATTGGTTTGGTCTATACATCAAATTGGTAAAATTATAAAATCCCGGGGGTTTTCCCTACATATAAAATCATTTAACATTTCATTGAAAGGCCACATTGACAATTGGCCCTGAATAGCCTTGTGATACAAACTAGACATTACCTTTAATATAGTTGGAGAAATTAGCACACCTGTTTGTTTCTCAATAACCAAATATCTGATATATATGCCTTTACATATAGACAAAATTACTGATTTTTATTTTGGGAAAAATATAGCAAGGCCATTTCAAATAATGTTCAGGAGTTCTGAATTAATTAGCAAGTCCTTTCTAATATCTAAATGTTAAGATCTGGCGACTTCTGTGTTCCAAAGGCCTCTGAGGGGTACCCAGTAACTGAGTCTCTTCACAGGTTAGATTAGAAACTCAAGGGCTGGAGAGGTGGTTGTCCGGTGGTTAAGCACTTGCTGCTATTCCAGAGAACCTGGGCTTCGCTCGCAGCACCTGCATGGGGTTCACAATCATCCCTAACTCCAGTTCCATGGGATCAGCTATCCCTTCTGACCTCTGCACACACTGTGCTTACATGTGGTGCATACATACATGTAAGCAAAACACATGAAGTAAAATGAACACATCTAGTAAATTTTTAAAATCTTAATTTTTAAAAACTTTCAAATAATTATGAATCTTTTGGAATCTCAAGTGAAAAATCAACTTTTACTTATGTTCGAAAGTATCTAATATGTAATTATACTTGTTGAATTTTTAAAGGCTGACCAAGAAGAAAAGAAAAAAAAAAACTGAGCAAATGTTTCCAAATAGAATCAAAGGCAAAATTCCTCGTAATTTTTGTGTAAATCAGTGTTGTTCAAATTGGCTTTCTTTGATAGTATCAGAATAACAAAGAACACCTAGTAATTTCAACTAGCGTAGTTTCCTGACTGTGGTCCAAAAGGACTAAAACTCCCATGTTGAGCATGCCTGGGACTGGCCCTGGTTCTGGTTGTAGGACAGGATTATAATAAAAGACCTTCGCTGCCAGTACTCTCTTAAGTGCCGCGTTTTCCTGTCAAAAATGGTGGCTCCTGTCAAAATGGCAGCACCAAAATGACAGCTCCACAGCCTGCAGCTCTCACAGGAGCTGCCCACATGTCTTTCCCCATCTCAGCAGGAGTTGCTCCTCAAGAGCGGTCCATGGTGGTGACACCTTTCCTGCCTCAGCCTTGGTCAAACAGCACTGCGGGAGCTGTTCATAGTGGCAGCACCTCCTCTCCAGGCTCCCAGAGCACCCACAGACCTGGTACCTTGGCAGAAGCCAGCTGCAGCCAGGAAAGACTTCCCACCCTAACCCATGGGCCTGATGCAGGGAATAGAGGGTGAAAAAAAGGACCACCAATCCCTGAACAGGAAAACCCACCAATCCCTGAGCTCCCCATGCTCAGGACTTGAAATCTCTCCAATCCTCAATCCAGAAAAGCTCCACCCCCTCAGAAATCCTATATAAGCCCTGCCCTCTGTCCAATTCCCTTCTATCTGCTCCAGGGGGCAGAAGGCAGCCATCCCTGGATTTACCCCTCCACATCCTGGACCCTCCAATAAATCTCATTTAATGAGATTTCCTGTCTGCTGTGATTCTGTAGTCACAAGAAGACAAGAAGCCATGAAGAGAAAAAGGAAAGAGAAGCATCGGGGCTGAGGCTCCTGAGCTCCTGAGCTCAGCTGGGGATCCCCTCCCCTGGGAACTGCAACACCTCTGCTGAGGAGGCTTCTTAGAGGTGTGTGATTCCTGAGCTCCCATGTCTCAGGATGTCCTACCCGTGGGACATTGTCCCACCTCAGAGCTGAAAGGCTCCTGAGCGCCTGTGTCTCAGGATGACCTTCCACTGGGATGCATTCTCCCCTCAGAGCTGTGTGGTTTCTGGGCTTCTGAGTACCAGGATGCCCTTCCATCTGAGCAGAAACACACCATCATGGTGGGAAGTTGAAGCAGCAGGCCATATGACCTCTGCAGTCAGGAGAGCTGTGAACACTGCGCTTAGCTTACTCTCTCCATTTTACACACTCCAGGATGTTGGCCCAGGGAGCCACACACACGCAAAAGTCAGATGGGTTTTTTCCTATCCTCCCACCAACTCGATGCATTCCCCCACGTTTGCTTAAGGCCCACTTTCCAGGTGGTTTCACATCCACCTGTCCCCTTCACAGTTGGCACGAACCATCAAAATAAGATTGTTCTGTGTAACTTTGCCTCCATTTTGAGTCTTGCAGGAAGTTGCAGGAAGTTACATGAATGCTGTCTTGAGTTAGGTAAACTCTCAGGCTGCTAATAGACATAAAACTCAGATGCTGATAACATGGTGACAAAGCAAAGAAAATTCTTATTTATGTTGTAGATTTGACTATTACAAATGGCTTTAGTTTGTCATCCTTAGGGCTTATCTTTAGTCACGTGCTGATGTAAGCTCTGAGCATTGGACTCTGGTTTCCTGCTTCAGCTTTGTTACCTGTGAGCATCCATGAAGAGAGGGGTGCCGAAAAGGGCCTATTTCCCAGTGCACAGCATAGCATAGTGAGCTGTGAGCTCTTTCTAAAATGCTTCCTGTACTATTGTGGGTCAGGGTTGAAGGATTCCCTACCCCCAGGAGAAGTGTTCTCTAAGAACTACTGTGAAGGGACTGAAGGGATGGCTCAGTAATTAGAGCACTGGCTGCCCTTACAGAGGACCCACCTGGGTTTGATCTTCAGCATCCACGTGGTGGCTCACAACCATCTGTAATTAATTCCAGGGGGATCTCACGCCCTCTTCTTGCTTGTGCAGGCACCAGGCGTACAATGTTACACAGATACATAAGCAGCCAAACAGCCTCTACACATAAAGTGATGGGGGAAAAAGGAAGAACCACTGGGATATTGACACACAAGGTAGTAGATAACTTTCTCAGCAAGAGTTTTAGAAGAAACCTGCTTCTAAAGTAAACTTCCATCGCCACAGTTTGATAATTAGAAATGAAGACATTAACTTCGTTGTGCATAAACAACCTCGTTTGGTATTGTCTGTTTTCTCCTTGGTCTGTCTTGCTCCACTATGAAGTCCTTCAGTCACGTTACATTTGGTTGGGTTTTTTTTTCTTTTTCTTTAACTTTATATTTAAATGTGTGGGTGTTTTGACTGTGTGTATATCTGTGTACCACTTGTGGCCATGGTGCCTGTAGAGGCCAGAAGAGGGTGTTGGATCTAGGACTGGAGTTACAGCTGGTTGTGACCTGCCGTCTGGATGCCAGAATCAATCCAGAGTCCTCTCATCTGGTTATGCACTGGTGACTATACTCAGAAGCCTGTCTCCTCAGCCCAGCACATCTGGGGTATGTGCCCCACTCCACAGATGTTATCCTTCCCACTCAGCTGTAAGAACTGCTGTCAGAAGCTGTTGTCTTTTGTAGCAGAGGGTGTTCTTTGACACTTTACAAGAATCTAAAATTTCTTCTCACCGGGTCCAGTACCTATTGCTGCATTTTGCTGGCTCCATGACTTGTCTGTCATTGAGTGGCTCACTGGTGCACTTACAGGACACTCACTACTGTTGGATGTCTGAGGCTCTCTTAAGCCACAGCTGAGAACTGAGTGTCTGCTGGGCCATGTGCCCTCTATTTGTTCCACAGTTGAAACCGGTGTTGGTGTCATGTATGCTTTGCATGTCTGTCCTTTCTGTAAACTTGACTAATAGTTGCCATTTATCTGTCCAATCCTCAACTGTACACAAGACCATTGTGGCCTCCAAACCATTGTCTCGGGAGAAACATGTAAATAGGCATACAGTATTTGAAAACACTTTCATTGTTAGCCTTTCAAAACATAGAAGAGTTTCTAAACGGACATAGATTAGTGTCTGCTGTTCTCTAGTATAATTATGCATTAATATATTTATCATTGTCAAGCATTTGCTTGGTTTGTTTGAGGATTTGTTTTTCTTTGTAGGAAACAAGGTCTCACTAGCCTGGAACTTACTATGTGTGAAACAGACTGGCCTTGACCTGGGAAAGATCCACCAGCTTCTGTCTCTGGAGCTCTGGGGTTAAAGGCACAAGCTGCCACATATGCGGTTGTTTGTTTGTTTGTTCTGGTTTCTGTTTTGGTTTTTTTTTTTGTTTTGTTTTTCAAGACAAGTTTTCTCTGTGTAGCTTTGGCTGTCCTAGAACTCACTCTGTAGACCATTTGGCCTCAAACTCACAGAGATCCACCTGCCTCCACCTCCCAAGCACTGGCAGGAAAGGTGTGCGTGTCCCTGTAGTGTGATTTATCTTGTGTGCCTGGCCCTTTAAAGGAGCCCCGGTTGCTAGTAAACTGGCCTTTTCAAAATTCTTAGCTGTTTGAACTACTTGACCCCATGACCTTCAGTGTTGGTTGCCTGTTGGATTTCTAGGAAGGATATAAAAAAGCCAACTGAAGCTGAGAAAAAGCACTGGGCTAGCTGAGTGAGAAGAGAAGACAGGTGAGCCAGAGAAGACACTGTTAGGAGACAGCCGAACCAGAAGAAGCTGAGCTGAGCAGATAGGCTACAACAGTTATGGCTTGGAGCTACCATTATTGGGAAAACTGGGAGAAGGGACTGTTTAAGCAGACTGTTGGGGAACTGAGGGAGGAACAAAGGACTGGGGAAAATGTTTGAAGGGGCTGGGCTGGAAACTGGAAGGAGGGCTGGCTGGGAGTTAAGAGAACTCCTTACCGTTGGTAGGAAAAGGAAACACTAAAAGAAAAGATTTTAGAAATAAATAAAAAACACATTTCAGATGTGCCACCACTGCCCGGCCCACATACGCATTTGTAATAGTATGTGTGTCTCTCTGTGTGTGCTTTCATGCTCGTGTGCACATGCGTGTGTGTGTGTGTGCGCGCTCGTGTGTGTGTGTGTGTGTGTGTGTGTGTGTGTGTGTAGGATCCCTTCCATCCCATGTGTGAAACTTCACTTTGTCATTTGTGATAGGTCTAGGTAGAGCTGACTTTTCTCTTGTTCAGCTCCATGGTTGGAGGCTGTTGTTTTGTCTTCATTTCTAGATCATTGAGATGTTAACTCTCTGGTTCTATTTCCATATCTCCCATAAGCCAGCCTCTTGTCTCCTGTCTCTCTGTCTGTCCCTGTTCTCTGCCAAGTATTTAGCTGGTTTAGGGTGGGCAGGACCGGGAACAGCCAGAGCTTGTGATTTTTCCTTTCAGTGGATTCCTTTGTAGCTCTTGAGTTGTCCCAGTGATGCAGAGGATCATCTTCTGTTAAATGGACAGTTCACTTCTTGAGGGTTTTTTGTGTGCTTTTCCCTTGGGTGCATTTGAGGGAGTGAGGTTCTCAGCTGCTCGAAAGCTCCTGAGTATTTGGGTTTTAAAAGCAGCTCCCTTGAGAAGCTTGACAAACTGATACTTAAAGGCAAGCATTCCCAAGGTGCCTTCTGTCATTCCTTAACTAACAGCTGTGCTTTAGAACTACTGGCCCATGGTGACAGTGGCCGGAGCCTAGCCTCCTGCTGTCCAGTGGAGAACGGCAAACTAAAAATAGTCGGTGCTCTTGCCAGCTGCACGTGAAGATGGCCCCCTGTCTGCCTGTGCCCCTTTCCTCTGGCTACTGGTGAGTTACCTCTGTGACTGGTGTTAGACAATTGTATGTGCTGTACCTTACTACATTCTCCTAATCCGTCTGTTATCTGGGAGTTGATATTCTCGGGTGTGTAGCCCTGTGGGTGTCTTTCACACTTCGTCTGGGACTACAGTCGCATTAGTTAGGCCCCTCGAAGTGGGGTCACCGTCCTCAGATGCTTTGTTCTTTTGTTTTTCTAGCCCTGTGTGGCTGTGGTGGTCTCGCTTCTTGCTGCCCCAACTCCCTCAGGTTGCACTGGGGCAGGCGGTTTCCCTGATGCCTGAGGCTAGGCTTGCTTCCTCTCAGCCGCCCTGCACACTGTTTCCCTCTATGGTGGTGGGAAATGGGCTGTTCCAGACTGTGTGTGCTCTGCTGCTGGGCACCTCAGGTAGTGTCCTAACATACAGTGTGAAGCCTGCCCTGTGCATCTCTCAGTCGTGTTCTCACAGCGGTCTCCTCTCTGTTTCTTAGATTGGTTCTCGGGACTCTGGCTTCCCTCATCCTGCTGAGGTCTGGAAACTTAGTAGGTAGCCCCAGGCTGCCCTGATTTCCTATTCTCAGGGCTCTCTGAACTGTCCACTGTGGCCGTTGCTAAGGTATGGTTACTTCTCAGTGTACCAATGAAAACTATATCCACTGAGGGTGTAGTACTGACCTGTAGACTATCTGACTTCTACCTTGATGCCTCTCTCCCTCGGACAGCCCTTTAACCCACTGTCAGCACATGGACCTCCGTGAGGAAGGGGATCCGATGTTGCTGATGACCAGTTAGAAGTGAGTAAACTTCACAGACTGAAGAGGCCAGCCTGTGGTTCCAGGGCAGCCTCACTAGGGCCAGGTCCTTTCTGTGTGGATTGGGAGAAACGCACGGCAATTACTGGGGAACCTCAGAGCCTAGATTCTCAGCTGCAGACATGAAAGGAAGGACTGAACAAGGCAGGGTCAGCTGTTTTCCAGCCATGACTTGCCCTTACTCCCATGTCTGTTGATGAAAGGAGACTGGCCTCCTGGTAGGTCTTTTTTTGTTTTGTTTTGTTTTGTTTTTGGAGACAGGGTTTCTCTGTGTAGCCCTGACTGTCCTGGAACTTACTCTGTAGACCAGGCTGGCCTCGAACTCAGAAATTCACCTGCCTCTGCCTCCCAAGTTGCTGGGATTAAGGTGTGCGCCACCGCCCTGCCTGGTAGGTCTTTATAAGGTTCAAAACGAAGGGTTAGCCAAACCAGAAGAATTTGTTCCCTTTTCCATGTGCCCTTGACTTCAGGACATTTGGGGCCCCAAGACATAGGTCTACAGATCCCAAAAGTCAGCTTGGCCTGTGTTCAGGGTGAATATCGGATCGTTGTTAAGGGTCCTGAGCGCTTGGCCAGAAGGTGGCAGCAGTCTCTAGCCTTGTTCCCTTTGCTCTGAGGAATGCTACTCCCTCAGCAGTATTG
The DNA here is from genome assembly GCA_019843965.1 of Rhynchomys soricoides. NCBI lineage: Eukaryota > Metazoa > Chordata > Mammalia > Rodentia > Muridae > Rhynchomys > Rhynchomys soricoides. The sequence continues at coordinate 2,951,055 of JADRCH010000116.1, forward strand.
TAAACCGGCCCAGCCTGAGTAAAGCCTCTGCCACTGTATCGGGCCAGTGATAATCTGCTCACCTGCAGCATGCCGAGTGCAGACCTGCTCAGTTAGTCTGAGCTGCTGCATCCGTGACTCTCCAGGTCAGGCCTACCCTGTACTTTGGGCATCTGCCCCAGGTTTCCCAGCTTATCAGTGTTATGCGGCCTTTCTTGTTTATATTAACACACCCAAGACTCCCTTACCACTCTGGTCCATCCTGTGTACAGTCATGGCCAGTAGCCAACCCCAACGGAAGTCTCACCTTTTTACCTAGCGATTCCTTTTGTCTCTAAGTTCGGTATTTATGGACTCTGCTGCCCTACGCTGGCTTGTGACCATCTGCTGATAAGCGCATCTTTCTCCCTCCAAAGAGCCTTGTTCCCACTAGCTATCCTTCCTGGGGCTCCACTTCTTTGTCCTTCAGACGTTGGCAGAGCTGGCTTTGTCCCCACCATTCCAGCACCCCATGGGAAAAGGATGATGGGACCACGGGCTATTTGCAGAGCAGACCACAGGATAGCTGCGGAACCCAGCAGTCAGAGCGAGGTGCTGGGTTTGGAGACCTGGAGACCCTCCAAGCTCCTTCGGCCCTGGAGACATTCTGGGAGGCTCCCCTCTAGTCCCAGCTGCGCTCCAGCCTCAGGTGCCGCCCGCCAGCTTCCGCCCTCGACTGCCGTGGGCGTGGGAGCCGCAGTGGGCCGGGCGCGGTCTCTCCCTAGCTCCCGCCCCCGGCGCGTCTCCAGCGGGCGCAGAGCTCGGCAAGTCGCTGGGACGGCGGGTCTCTGCTTGCCATGGCCCCGGACCTGCGGGGCCTCCCGCGGCGCGGCCTCTGGCTGCTTCTGGGTGAGTAGCCCGGGATGCAGCGGTGGTGGTGACCTGGGACCGGGAGGGCAGCACCTGAACGCACCTTACTCAGGGCTTGGGCTCCGGCAGGACAGCAGAGTAGCGATAGAGGGGGGCTGCACCACTTTACGCTGCCACGGAGACAAGGTGGCTTGGGCACATCACTCAGCTGGCCATCCGAAGGCACCAGCAACTTTTGATCATACAATGGGCAGCTTGCTTTCTGGAAGGGATGGGGACGCAGGGATACCCTGCCCGCACTTCAGTTCTCCAAACTGATGCCCTGAGCCAGAAGCAGCTTATAGATGTGCAGTCTTCAGAGAGCCACAGCTTAGGGCTCTCGACACTAACTACAACTGGAAACCTGACTGTCACCTACAGCAGTTGCTCATAGAGACCATTACTTCCACGGGAGTTTTGTGGTTGGCTTGTTAACTTGGCACTTGTGGCTAATAAATACTAGAGGTGGCAGACTTGCTGAGGTTTTTGTTTTAGTTTGATCAGAAACTGTAGCCCAGGGGTGACCAACAAGAAACTGCCCATTGCCGGGCAGTGGTGGCTCACGCCTTTAATCCCAGCACTCGGGAGGCAGAGGCAGGTGGATTTCTGAGTTCGAGGCCAGCCTGGTCTACAGAGTGAGTTCCAGGACAGCCAGGGCTACACAGAGAAACCCTGTCTCCAAAAACAAAACAAGAAAAGAAACTGGCCGTCTCAGTTCCTTTGTCTGCAATGTGCTCAAACTTCGGCCAGGACCCTGGGCTGCCATAGCTGTTGGACATAATTCAGGTGCACAGCTCCATTTTAACAAAAGCAAACAGAGTTGTTCCAGTGTCCCTGGAAGGGCCTGTGGCTTAATGGTTCTTATGGTCTTTTCCCATACCCATGGTGTTGGTCAGAGGCACCTGTTGCACAGGCTCTGGTGCTGGCCAACGCTGGCCACTGGTGCTGTTTATAGCCAAGGAAGCAGCTTGGGGCAGTGTGGCCTGTCCATGGTGACTGGGCAGGAGAAGCACTGGAGACCTTTCTTTGGCTGAGCAGATTTCCCCCATTTGTAGTCCTTGCCAAGGAGTGCCAGGTCTACATTAAAAAAGTCTGTTTCTGTGTAATAGAATTAGAAGGTGGATCTTGCCCCTTACATGTGTTGACTAAACTCACATGAAAATCAAAACCTTATAATAATGTTGATGTCTTTGATGTCTTTGGCTATGTTCAGATCCTTTTGGCTTAATGTGGAATTTTAGCTTCCGTTTCCTAAGAGATGAACATTTCTGTATTTGTAATGCAGGCAGCTGGTTGAGCCCTTTTTTTTTTTTTTTTTTTAAATAAGCAAATAAATTAAGGTTCTTTACTAGTGCATCAGAGCCTGTACCCTGGAAGGCTTGTGTAAATAGAACACTGTGTTTGACCACATGTAAGAACTGCCTGTGTTTACCAAGAAAAGGGCTCTGCTCACAGTCCAGTGTCCTGTGCTCTCGACATAGCCCTGAGCGGTCTGGCTGATGCTATGTCTTGGAAGAACAAACACAACTTTATGAGGTTATCAGTGAATTAATGACTTCGGAGCCCAGCTGTGATGAGCGGAATCACTGAGCTCACACTGTTCTTCAGGAGCCCTGCTACTGGCCAGGTCTCCTGGGTGATAGACTTTGATATCTTGCATGGCTATGTGGGAGGGTTTCTGTTTTTCCTAAAAGTATGTTAATCTGCAGGACTTAAGATCTTGATCCGGGACAGTTTTATAAACAAGCTGGTTTTTCTCTTAGTCAACCTGCTGGCTTTATTAATAGTTATCAAAATCCCGGCAGATACGTCTCTTTCTTTTCCCTCTGACTCCCCTCTGTGTGCTGTTGTGTTTACAAAGCATCTCCTGAGAGACCATGTGCATTTTGTAAAAAATTTCATGCATAACCATCAAAAGGCTCTGCAGCAGTCAGAAAAGATGAGCTGTGAGCTGTGCATATGAGGCAGGCCAGCCTGGACAACTTTGGTGACTGCTTTGCAAGCTCCTGTTTTTGCAAACTTCACTTGGGCATGCCAGTGGATCAGCTCCTGGATCTTCTGTACAGGGGAACGCACGCTTTCCTTGTCTGTCATGCTGGGGACCTAGAAAGGGGGATTTGAGACTCCAGACTATTTGTTGAACTATAAAAACTACAAGTGAAACGGACATCCCAGGAAGTCGGTGTGTGGCTGTGTTGCTGTTTTTATCTGGACGTGGTTCTTGTCGTGAAGTCCAGATCCAAGGACTCCAGCTTGCTAATTGAATCACTGTGTTTACTTGCTATCAGTGTGAGGAATTCTTTGGTGTTTGTCCTTCTTCCCTGCACATATGCTGGGTCTATGTTCAGAGTGTCAGTCCAGCCCAGGGCTATAGATCAGTGTTTCCATCCATGCTTTTGCAGTTACACAGGGAAACATTTTAGACGCAATCCTTACTTGGGGTAAATAACTCACTGGAAAAGTCTCCTGTGATTTCCCCACACTTATCCCTGAATGAACCAATTTGATAGTTTCTGTTCAAACCCAAACTGCCATCTGGGAGAGTGTGTGACAGGGGCACCACATATGGTATGAATCCCAGTGAAAGTGCTGAGCCAGGGAGTGGCTCCCTAAAGGCTCACCCTGCCGCACCCCTTCCTTGGGCCTGCAGCCCCTCCGTGTGTCCTGCTAGGCTGTACCTCACCAGAACTCTGGCCAAAGCCTGGCCCCTGGGATGCTCGAAGGCTGCACAGTCAGTTTTCTCCTGGAGCCCCAGAAAAGGTGGGTCAGTTTTCAGGGTAATCTGAGTGCCAGTCGCGAGTGTGCTGCCTGCAGGCCACAGGCTTCCCGTCCTGTGAGAGATGAGTGAGAGAAACAGATGCGTTCCTCATAACTCTTGAGCCCCAGTTGGAATCCACCTCAGGAACCCATCAAGTTTAAGCCAAGTATCTAACCTTCTATGTGTTCCATATCTCAGAGGTCAAACAGTGTCAACACAAAAGACAGCTAGAAGCTTGAATGATGCTAAATACCTCTCCTTAGCTGTGCCATACAGCATAGGACATGCCTCACTTCTGTGACAGAGCAATATGTCCCCAAATGCCCATGGTGCCAAGGTGGAGAAATGCCCCATTTTAACCAGGTAGTTGCCCCCGTGCCTATGGTCAGAGTGCTCTTAACCTCGGCATGGTGGCTCACACATATAATCTCAACAGTCAGAAGACTGAGATAGAAGGATTCTAAAGCAGACAGCTTGGACTACATAGTTCTTAGGGAGACCTTGTCTCAAAAAAAAAAAAAATGTTATCAACAACAACAATGGCAGAATTGGGGAGAGAGCTCAGTGGGTAAAGTGCAACCACACTAGAGGACTGAGCTTGGATTCCCAGAACCCACGTGGAATCCAGACACACAGCTCAAAGGTTTGTCACACCAGTGCTCCTAAGGGCAGATGCTAAGAGAGACAAGGGAGTCTGGAAGCTCTCAGGCATGTTCATCTGGTGGATGCAGCTGAAAAGCAGCAAAGAGACCCTGTCTCAATGCAGGGAGTTGGTACATGCTACTACCTGTGGTTGTCCTCTGACCTCACACACGTGTGATCTTACAAGTGCATATGCACACCTGCCACTGCAGCTAAAGTGCAGATAGAAACATGTAGTCTAACAACTGCTCCCATGCATTTAGATTGCAATCGTGCATTCTAAGCCACTTCAAGATTATTAAGACGGTAGATGGCCAGGTTTATGGTTTGTATGTAAACATCACCTCGTTCTCCATGAGAAGCTTGTGCATCTGTGAAGCAGAGTGTCAGCAAGGCCCTAAAAACAATATCTGTGGATCCCAGGGAGGTGTGTGTGTGTGTGTGAGAGAGAGAGAGAGAGACAGAGAGAGAGGGCATGGGGGAGAGAGACTGGGTGCAATGTGGGATAGCATGCTATGAAGAGGAGACCCTGGTGAGCACAGCTGGGCTACTGAGAGAACTCTGAGGAACTTGAGCACAGGAGGGTTGTGTTCGCACAATTGTTTAGCTATTTTATTGGGTTCTTATATCTCTACCTCCTTCCCATGCTAACCCCTCCCAACCCCCCAACATTAGATAGGAGAGAAAGAAGGTTAGAAGGGATCCGGAGTATAGACCTCTATAGACTACTTCCTGCTGATTAGGAATGCCCTGTTTCTTGGGGCAAGTCCAATCTTCGTCGTCAGGGTATTTCCAATTTCTTGTCAAACCACAACAGCAGCAAGCGAGAGCAGCAGCCTCCTCAGAGTGCCTCTAGCCCCTCTCAGGGCTCTGGCATTTATAGCCCCCTCCCCAGCAAAACTGTTGGCAGCTGGCAAAAATCATGCCCCTCCTAGAGTACTAGACAATCATAGTTAATGGCTGTGGACAAGCCAAGGCAGCTCCATATCCCACACCTGGGATTAAAACAAAAACATATTCAATTAACGGACCAGGGTTTTTAAAGGAGCTAAAATTCTCACTACAGGGTTGTGCAAAGAACCCGGTCCCAGAAGCCATATTGACAGAAGTAGAGTTAGAGCCTGTTGAGCTGAAGCTATCCTTCAGAAAGTCCAGATCCCATGGCACTGAGAGGACCATGGGAGCTTGAAGGAAATGTATGCTGACTGAGCCTGGCCTTAGAAAAACTCTGGGCTCGGGGCAGTGCACACTTAATCGCAGCACTTGGGAGACAGAAGCAGGCAGGAACTCTTTGAGTTCCAGGCTAGCTTGGTCTACAGAGTGAGTTCCAGGACAGCCAGGGCTACACAGAGAAACCCTGTCTCGAAAAACAAAACAAAACAAAAACAAACACACAAAACAAGCCCTGAGCTACATCCCAGCCTGGACTGGTGGCCTACAGGTGCTGGAGCTGGACAGATTTGGGTGGGGAAGGACCCTGGGGAGCCCTAAGGTAAAGATGTAGGACAGGGGCCTTGGGAAAACTGGACTTTCAGACCACAGTTTCAGTATAAGCATTTGCTGAATGATAATTTATCCATGCAGCCTAGGGGCGGGTGCCCTTTGACAGCAGGGCCATTGCTGGTAGACAGGGATCCATGTCAATCAAGGATTCACAAGAAAGAGGCATGGCTAGGAAGATACTTAGGACAGTAGCCTTGTCCGGATCAGTGCCAAAACCTCAGGCAGAGGAGACAGCTGCAGAGAGCAGTTTGAGATAGACCCTGGCTTTTGTACATCTGGGGAAGGGGAGGCCAAGTTCACTGAGCCAAGTGAAGGCCTGGAGAACTGAGTGTCCACAGGTTCTACTTCTGTCCCAGCAGCCATGCAAGGATAGATGGAGGCAACCCCGGGTTCCACTGGAGCACCTTGACAAGTCAGGAGGGATCAAAACAGGTAACTGGGAAAGAGGTGCACATGGAAAGAGATGATGCCCGGGGGTGCTCCATGATGCCCAGTGGTGCTCCCACTACCATTTCCTGTGTAAACCTTTACCCATAATTCTTTAGTGATGTCCTCAGTTGCTAGACCTTTGGGGGGATGGCAATTCAGTGGGAATCCACTAAACTTAAAGCCACTGAATGTAGACATCAGCAAAGGCTGGGGTTAAGACCCTCTGCTCAAGAAACCACACCTCCATTGCATCTTCAGCCAAGGTAGCATGGAATGACTCCTCTCTGAGGGTTGCCCCTTTGGGGTCCTGTAGCTTTGTCTGCTGCTACAAATGGAACGCAGTCCCTCAACTCATTCCTAACTGACTGAGCCTAAGCTAAAACCACACTTTAAAAAAAAAAGTATTCATTTGTATGCATATAGGCAAGTATGTCACGGTTCACAAATGGAAGTAGAGGGTACTTGCAGGAAGGAGTTGGTGCTCCCTCTCTGCCATGTAGGTCCTGAGAATGAGCTCAGATCCTCAGGCTTACCGAGAAGCACCTTTGCCTACTGAGCCATGTCCTAAGGCCCAGCAGACCTGTGTGTGTCCTAGGGGCATCTCTCTTCTCTTTGTGTTTCTTGTTTGGTATTTGAGCTCCTTTCCCTAGCTTTCCAAACAGGTCACTATGCCAGTTCCAGCTAGGAACGGCCTCTTGGCTTTATGGTTTTTCTTATGTTCTCACACTGGAGCAGGGGACTGGCCACAGCAGCCTTCCTCTGCTCTAGGCTGTGGCAGTAACTCTGCAAACCATCTGCCTTTCTCTTGGGGTATGGAGACTTTTCATCTCATTGTCTTATAGAGATGAGCCTGGGATGGAAGGATGGAGGATGCTCAGTCTCTCCGCAGATGAGATGTTTTGTCACATTAAGGAAGAAACAGTACAGAGCAGCTTGCCCTGCTGGCCTGCTGACAGTGGTAATAGAGGCAGCCACCAGGTGCCTTCTCCCTTCCTGGATGAACTAAGCAAGGGGCTCCAGTTTGTCCTGCCCAAACTGCTGAAAGGGGCCTTTGTTGCTCTCCACTTTCCCCCGTGGCTTTCCCTAGGACAGAGGTTCACTTCCACACAAACCACCATAGCAACATCACCTCTGACCCTGACTACCAAGGCAGGGTGACACAATTCCTGCAGGATCTGAGAGTAGTCATTTCTTCCTTGAGGCCAGGACTGTGGTTGACTACCTTGGAGGGGTTCTCCATGTCTGTCTTGCTGCTTGGGATTTTCTATCTTCTTTATAGTGACATCTGTTGATTTCCTAGGAACGTGTCCATTTCCTCCCATCATATTTTGCCGGGAGTTCGTGCCATACCGTAGTTTGTCTTAAGATTCTCCCCATGGCTCTTTTCGGGGGGGGGGGGAAATACCCCCGCTGAGTAGAAACCATACTTCAGATTTTGAATTTGGACCCGTTGCCAAATTAGCAATAAGTGGTCCAGTCTCTCAGACAGCAAGCACCGTCCCCAATCAGCTCTCAATCTCAGAGGAACAACCAACACTGTAAAGAGTAGCCTGTGATAAATACTATGACCAACACAACATGGAGAGGAATGGGTGTGCTTCATCTTACAGCCTGTAGTTCAGTCTATCATCCAGGGAACTCAAGGCAGGAACCTGGAGGCAGGAGCTGGCTCAGGAGACAGGGAGGAGTGCTGCTTTGCTGACTTGCTCTCCAGGGCTTGCTCTGCCTGTGTTCTTGTGCTCTTAGGACCACCAGCTCAGGGATGGTCTTACCCACAATAAGCTGGCACTTCTACATCAATCAGGAAATCAGGGCAATGCCCCACAGGCTTGCCCACAGATGAGTCTGCTGAAGCATTTTCTCATGTGAGGCTCCCTCTTCCCCAGTGACCCTAACTTGTGTCAAGTTGACATCAAACTAGCCAACAGAGTGGACGGTTCATCCCTGGGATAAATCACTTGACAAAGCCTAGTGAACAGAGTAGGGGTTTATTCTGGCTTGGGTTCTTAGAGGTTCCAGTCTGAGGTACAGTGAGGATGGCTGCAGAAACATGTGACTAAACATAGCTTCCCAGCTCACGGCAGAAAGGAGGCCAAGGGGGGTGAGGAAGAAAGAAGTCAGGGACAGAATCTAGCCCCTAAGGATCTGCTCCCTTCAAAGTTACAATTACCTCCCAAGAGTCTATTAAAATAGAACCCCAAGAGCCAAAAGCCACACCTCGGTACTGTTGTGCTTGGCCCTCAGCACCCATCATCAGGACAGTCTGTGTCCAAACTCCAGCACAGAGATTAAGGGAGCACCTTTGTTCTCCAGTCTGCAACCTTTCAGGGTAGCATGCCCTCCATCTGTAAAGCTGCAAGTCCATTGCAGGTCTAAGAATTCCATAGTACGTCTCTAACTCCTGCCATATGTGTGGGGATCTTCTTGGTCCAGTCTCATGAACTGGCGTTTTTATGTTTCAGGACCAGGACGAACATTGCCTGGGGATCTTCGTGCCTTTCCCTCTGAAGAGCCAGTGCTGGAGAGCACCTGATATCAATTCTCTTTGAATGCCTTAGCCACTTGTGTGAGTGAGCATGCTCAGTCCTCTGCTTGGCTGAATTCTGTGAGGTTTTGTCTGAACTGTGCCTGCCGTTGATAGCTTTAGACTTTTCTGTTTGTGGTTTTTAGTTCCTCTTTGACACAGAAAGCATTTGGTAAATAGATTTTAAAACTCTCATTGGTCAGGTTTTGGGGATCCCAGACAGTCACTACTGCTTTTATTACACCATGGTTAGGACAACAGATCTGTGTCTGCCATGGCCCCCCACTTAGAATGACCTTGAGGTGACTCCTGAGCCCGACACGTTGACTTTTGTGAGTGGCCATGGCCCACTCAGTCCACAAGACAGTTTTCTGTTGATTGCAACCATTTGACTAAAACTCCCAACCACTGGCATCTAAAAAAAAAAAAAAAAAAATGTTTTTCCAAATGCTTTCTATGTCAAGAGGAAATAGGAAACCACAAACAGAAAAATTCTGAAGATACCAACATCAGACACAAGACAGAAAAAAAAACTTAACAAAATTCAGCCAATCGGGGGACTGACGGAGTCTCACACGAGTGGATAAAGTATTCCTCGTGTTGACTAAAAAGCTTAGTCCTTGTTCACTTCACTTGTCCAGCTCTGTGAGCTTTAGAGACCTCACACTTGGGAGCGATCCATTCTTCCTCTTCATAAGCCTTGTGGGCAGGTGACAGATAAGCCCTGCCAGTCACTGCTGCAGCAAACTCAGCGTACCACCCCCTCTTCCCACACGTTGCTTTTGACATTTTATTTTTAATTGTGCTTGTCTTAGTCACAGCTCTCTAGAGGAGCAGAACAGATAGAATGAATACATACCGTGAAAGGGGACTTGCTAGATTGATGTGCTCCACGTGGGGTGGGTAGTGCAGCAACAGCTGACTCCATACCGAAAAGGCCGAGAACCCGATAGATACTTAGTTCACAAGGCTGGGTGTCTCAACAGTCCCAATCTGGTACTGAAGGCCTAGGCAATCCCTGGAGAGCCCCTGGTCTTCAGCCCACAATAGAAAGCCAAAGAAACCAAGATGGTGATGAGAGAGGAGGCGGCGGCAGCACAGTAGATGCAAAAAGGGATGGCAGGTGGGCAAGAAGAGGCTTTCCCTAGGATCTCTTTACATCTGAGTCACAGCGTGACGGCATTGCTCGCTCTGAGGGAAGGCTTTTCTCTTCTCCAATTTATCCCTTTCAGAAAAAAATGTCCCCAAACAGACCTGCCTAGAAAACATGCCTCTTAGTTGATTTCACATCCAGTCAAGTTATTAACCAAGTTCCCTAAAGTACATCTGGAGTTCACTTTCAAGTGTACAGTTAAGGATATTCATGGAGTCTTCAGCCCAGAAACATCTAGAATGCCCAAAACTCTGTTCCCATTAAACACTGATGCCTTCTTCCTTCATCTCCCAGCCACTGGCAGCCACCGCTCTATCTAGATTTTAGCCTCAGTGGTAACTTATGGAATAGAATCGTGTGGAATTTATCTTCAGTGTGTGTTTTCAAGATTCATTCTAATTACAGTGTGAGTCAAGCTTTTCTTCTTGTGGAAGGTCAAACAGACCTCCGCTGTATGGACATACCACATCCAGATTATTTCTCCATCCAGGGAGATGTGGGTTGGTTTCTTGGGTCCCGCTGGTCATGTAGTGTGCAAACGCCCCTTTGAGTCCTCACCTCTTTCAGTTCCCTTTGACGTTCACTCCGAAGGGTCGCCACTGCGTGCTGCATCACATGGTGATTTTATCTTTGATTCTTTTAGGATCCACCGTGCTGTTTTCCACCACAACCTTGCTACCCCACACTCATGCCTACAGCACACGAACCTCCTCCTCACAGCAGGGGTCCTGAAAGCACCATCTATTACTCTGTGGGTGGAACCTTACTTTGTCAGAGACCACGTTGTGATTTATCACTTTTAAGTCTTACATTGCTGGAACGTTCCACTGATCATCTTTGGGACATTCTGGAGTCCCTTGGTGGTGGCTCTTTTTTGAATCTCTTTAAAGGCTTTTTCACATTTTTAATTAAAATAGAATTATATCTCTTTGCCCCTTCCCTTTCCTCCCTCCAGCCCCTCCCAGGTCTCCTCCCTCTAGCCCGTTCCATGCCCTCCCCATCTCAAATTGATACATTTTTTTCTTTATTACTGTTACGTGTGTGTGTGTAGTTTATGTACATGTGTGCACAATTACGTAAGTACAACCTACTGAGTTTGATTTTGTGTTTATGTGTGTATATGGTTTTCTAGGAGGATCACTTTGTAGTGGATAACCAGGAAAAGGCTCATTCCTCTCCCTACCCTGGCAGCATTGAGGCCTAGGTAGCATCTGACATTTCTAAGGACTGGGAGGACACATTGCATTTGCTTGCCTGGGTTGTGTGACTTTGGACTGGCTACTTCCTATCATCTAGGCTCCTCACCAGAATGAAGGTAGTACAGGATCACAAACCTTGGAACAGTTGTGAGGATGCTGCCCCCATGCAGGGCCCGGGGAGACCTGAGACACTGTGAGCAGTCTCTGGAGATTCTTACCTTTTCTGGTTTTAAGACTGTGCTTGGGAGCTGGGCATGGTGGCACACTTGGTGTGCACACAGCACTCAGAAGGCAGGAGTAGGTGGATCTCAGTGAGTTCAAGGCCAGCTTGGTCTACAGAGTGAGTTTCAGGACAGCCAGGGCTACACAGAGAAACCCCATCTCAGAAAAACAAACAACCAAACAAACAGAAGAACTGTGCTTGGGGTTTTGTTTTCTGTTTCCCATTGTTTGTTCCTTGTAGAAAACAACCTGTCCATCTGTCCTTCCTTTCTTCCTTCTTGTTTTTCGAATTTTGGCCCTTTTTGTTTGGTTTTGGTTTATATGTCTTCCTTTCTTTTTTTTTCTTTTCTTTTCTTTTTTTTTTTTTTTTTTTTGGACACAGGGATAGGATTTTGATTGTTGGTATATACAGAGGCTCCTGACTTTTGTGTTGCTTTTGCTTCCTGGTGCTTTGCTGAAATTATGAGTAAGATCCAGGAGTTTTCTGGGATCCCTGGGATTCCTCAGGGTCTTTAAGAATAGGTTTGTGTCAGCTGCAATTAGGGATGCTTAGACTTCTCCTTTTCCTATTTCTATCTTGTTTCTTTCTCTTACCGCTCTCTCCAAGAGTTTAAGTGCTATAGTGAACAGGAGCAGCAGGAAGAGCCCTCTCAGAGGCATTTGTGTTGTATACAGGGTTTGATCTCCGGAGCCCACAAGCTAGCTGGAAAGAAATTATCCCAAGCATTCTCCTTTGACCTCCACACACAGCCATTGCATGCATGGATACATCTGTGTGTGTGCGTGTGTGTGCTCGTGTGTGCACACATATGTGCATATGTGTATAGTGTGTACATTTTTGTGTGTGTGCATGTGCACATGTGTATGCTTGTGTGTGTGGGGGGCATGGTTTGAACACAAGCATCTTCACATGCCATGTGTATATACCCAGAGACAGATACAGAAAAAAAGAAGAATGAACCTACCTGCCTTATTCTGACATTGGAAGAAATGCTTCCACTTTCCTGTCTATAGTTTTCTGCATACTGCCTTTTTCACATTACTCCTGTTCTTGGTTCCCGCATGAACTTTCTCAAAGGCCTTTTCTGCACCTACGGATGCGATCAAATAATTTCTGCCCTACAGTGTGTTTCCTTTCTTTTTTTTTTTTTTTAAGTATTTTTGTTTGCTTGTTTGTTTGTTTAATATGGGTACACTGCAACTGTCTTCAGACACACCAGAAGAGAACATGGATCCCACATTACAGATGGTTGCAAGCCACCATGTGGTTGCTGGGAATTGAACTTGCTGAGCTATCTCTCTTGCACCCCTGAAGAGTGTTTCTATGTTGTGTTGCATTCATTGGTTCTCCTAGGCTGAAGCAGCCTTGCAGCCCGGTTACCCCGGTCACGGCGCGCAGTCATCTTGGTGTGTCCTTGCATTGTACAGACAGGTATTTGGTTGAGCATTTTCATGTCTATGCTCACCAGGGAGACTGGACCATAGCTTTATTTTTTATTTTCAACATGCCTTACTATGGTAGCCCTTGTTGCCTGGAACTCACAGAAATCCTCCTGCCTTTACCTCCTCGAGTAACTGGACTAGAGGTTGAACGTATCAGCAGGTCTACAGGACAGGGACATAAAAGTGTGTTTTTCAGTTCAAATAACTGTGTGGTTTCTGTGATCGATTTTGTCACTTATTTTTAGTTTTATTGCACTGTGATCCGATAAGACACTAGAAAGTTCCCGATTCTTTTACATCTGTTAAGGGCTTTGTGGCCTAGAAGGTGGTCTAATCTTGAGACAGTCCCTTGGGCTGCCAAGATGTACATTTTACATCCTCTACTAGGTAAAAGGTTCCAGATAGACCTCTTCAAAAGACTGAGGTACCAACATGAGTGTGGAACAATGAACACCCTGTTCTCCTGGGGCTGTGTAGGATGAGCTATAGGAATGTCAGAGCCACCCACACAGATGAAAGATACCCTGAAGACCTGGTGTGGGGGGAGAGATGGTGGGGAGGATTGTTCTCAGCTTGCCCTCATGTTCTCGGGATGTCCTTGCTCTCTTCACCTCCAGTTCCTTTGTGGGAGCCATCTGTCACTGAGAGTAGTGGCATGCAAATGCTGCTCCCAGGTGCCTGGTTACTGCTGGGTATCACTGTGATGTGGCAGGGACTGTCATCTCTTAGGACTGTCCTAGAGTCTTAAAACCTCTGAGGACAGAGGTTCCTATAACCCTGGGGGATTACTGCTATCTGAGAAGTCCTGAGCCGATATCTCCAGAGCTTCTGAGGCACACACACAGGATGATGGCCAGCCCTCTGATGTCATCCACTCATGATGGCTTCTATCTCTGTGTGATGCTGTTTGTGCTCACTTGGGGCATTTTCCAGTAGTAGAGAGGAGTAGAGGAGCAAAGCTGAATTCTTATGCTATGCACAGCCTAGGGGCGAGCCTGTCCTGACAGGCAGCTGAGGGGAGCAGTATTGCCTCCATCTGGGTTTCAGAAAACAACAGTCCCCAGTGGTTACATTTGCCAACACACAGAGTAGGCCTTTTGGCTCCAAAGGGTAAGCTTAAAGTTTGGGGCAGTTTTACTGTTTGCTATTGCTTGTTCTTTATGAGAGATTAGGGTGCTCTTCCGATTACAAAATGAAGCTACTCTCTGCCTGCAGAGCTGCCTGTGGCCCCAATCCAGATGTGGGCTCTGCACTCTCCAAGGCAGGGAAGGATGAATCTAACAGAAGGTTGATGGGTCTGGGCATAGAGATCCCCTCTTGGAAGGTGGAGGGGCGATCTGAGAAAAATGGGAGGTACAAGGACCAGGTCAGGTCAGATAGGGTCAGGTCTGCAGCCAGACCAGGGAGGCCTGAAAACTAGCAGGGAAATCTTTGTCTTGAAGGCAGAGCCCTGGGGAGCAGGGAGAGAGCATTCCCCTGGGAGTGTGGAGGGGTCATGGTTGGTCCTTCTGGTCCCCCAGCCTCTTAGAGACCTTTTCAGTTGGGGACCATCTCTTCACAGAGACACCACAGTCTCTCCTGTGTACTGGCTCTGCAGGACAGGTGTGCATCTCCTGATTCCCTCCCTGGCCTCTTCATGGGGGACTTGGAGACACCAGGTCTCTTTAGCTGATCCCATGTTGCCAACATCAGCACACATTGGGTTCTAATGCATGGTACCCAGAACCTTCCCTGAAGCACCCTCTTCTCTGCCCTAAAACTGACTCTTCCAGAACAGGAAGGAAGGCCACTCTTGATCCTCCCCATTGCCTGGCCAGTCCCTTGCACCAGTGATGGTCCCAAGTACCCTGGCTTCCTAGCGGTGTTTCCTGTGTGGGTATCTCAGGCATTTGATGAAAATTTATGTGCCGCTCTGCTGGGTGCCGGGGACAAGTGCCCCTGTGTGAGTCAGAAAGGAGTGGGAGGTGAAAGCAGGACAAGTGTTTTAAAAAAGAAAAAACCAAAAAGAACCTTTGCCCCCTCATCCTGAGCACCCCAGATGTGGCTGTGCCTGTGGCTGTGGAGGGTGTGCTGGCTTCCTGCAGCTTTGGGCAGCTGGAGGAGGAGAGCTTGGGGCATGGTGTTCATGACAGGAGGGATCATATGAGGTTCAAGGCAGGACTGGGTGCCAGGAGCCATAAGTATAGAGGTCGAATGGAGCGAGGACCCTTGACACTCACACGAGGTCTCATCTCAGCTTCAGGAGCTTGCTGTAGACTTGAGGCTTCCTGTCTACCACAAGAAGGCTTCCACAGGGGAACCTGGTAGGGCAGGGGTGGTAAGTTACCCCTTCCCCTGTCTCCACTGTTGCTGACATAATCATCAAGTATGCACAGCTGGCTCCAGGTGCACTCACGGTACTCACGTGGCCTGAGCATCCATATATTGGGCTGCTTCTTGAGTTCAAGTAGAGTTCAAGTACAGAGACTTGCTGGGGAGTGGGGGTGGTGCCTTGCTGTCTTCTGCATTTCCTGGGGCTCTAGGTTCGGCCCAGAAAACTTCCAGCAGCCCCTCCATGGCCCCTCAAGAGTGGAGGTCTCTCACTGAAGGCTGTGAGCTAAATCCTCTCTGCAGTGCCTCTCAAGAGTGATTTCCCTCTGTCAGTCTATCCTTTGGACATGTCTCCACCCATGGCTACTTCTAAGCTTTTCCTAAAAGTCCTCAGGTCTCAGCTTTGTTCTCAGGACTCTGGTGTGTACCAGCACCTAGCTCCCTTCCTCACCAGCCCCAGCTCAGAGTTGTGACTCTCTCTGGGCCAAGACCACCCACCATTCAGACACAATGTCCTTCAACCTCTTCCTGAGCAGCTGGCCTCCCAGGGTATCCTGCCCTACCCAGTCTAGACCTATTGGTTAGTGATGCCTGTGGAGAGTCTCAGGCCAGCAGGCACTAGCCTGGTGGCATGTCCACCTGCAGTGAGAGAAAGCCCAGGTTTGCAGAGTTCTGTCACCAGGCCTCACATGGCTCCACATGCTGCTGGGGACAGGGCTCTGGTGTGCTATTTGGCTTTTTGTTTTTAATTAAACATAGGGCTTCAGTTTCATTGCTTTGGCCTCACTGTCAAGATACATAGTCCAAAGCCTGTGATTGCCATAGGAGGATGTCCACATGCCCAGTTCACTTCCCAGGGAATTCACTATGTGCCAATTTGGTGAAGTTTTGCTCTGTGCCATACTGCCCCAGCTTCAGAAACACTGGCTCTTACCATGCTGGGCACCCTGTCCAGACTCAGGCATTCCTATGCCAGCCCTTTGCCCTAGACCACGATGGGACAAGCACATGAATGTAGAGATCATTTTCTAGGGGATGCTCTAGTTTCTGCTGCATAGCTGGGTTCCAGTGCCCATAGATGTCTCCTCTTCCCTGGGGTCCATTTGTCCCTATCAGGCAACTGATGCCTCTATTCCTGTGATCAAGACTCTTTCTCCTCCTGTTCTCCTCCCAGCTTGAAACCTGTGGCTCTCTGTGAGCTACTCAGTGCCTCTGCTGTGTCCATGGCCTCAGTATCTGGGTGTAGGCTGGCAGATGCCAGGTCTGCATCTTTCCAATGGTCTACCCAGTAATGTCCCCCTCCTGGCAGCACTGTGGGTGGCACCCTTCAGTCCTTTTGTTCTCCACCCTCTCTGTGCTCCTCAGCTCTTCTTTACCTGCCCCATCATGGACAACCTCAGACACCCTTTGACTTCACTCCAAGCTTCTCTGGGGTCTCATCTCAAGCCAGGCAGCATCAGAGCCACATCTTGGGCTGTGAGAGCCAGGACCAAATTCAGCTCTGGTCTGTACCACTGCTGGCGCCGAGACTTCAACTCTTTTCTGATGTGAAGCCTCTGTTTTCTCATCAGTAAATAGGTAGTCATGATAGGACCGCCCTTCAATAGAACATGGGGGAGCCAACAATTCTGAAGAGCCCATCTCAGGCTCCTCTGTGCTGTCTGGAGCCTACAGGCCCTGAATCTTCAACCTCTCCAGTCCATGTTCCTGAGCCTGGGATCTGGGCTCAGTCTTTGGGTCACTCTGCCCATTGCTGCAGTGGGCTCCCTGGTCCCCAGAGCAGTGAGGAAGAACTTGATATTCTCCTAAGATGGGATGTTAAACAAGACCAGGCTTTCCCCCATCCCACATCTCTCTTCTAGGACCAGCAAGAATCCCACGGTGCCCTATACAGTGCTGGATCCCTATTCTAAGCCCCTTCTAGCAATAAGGACTAGGCTGGTGAAAGGAGCTGGACCCCATCAGGAGAAGCTGTCCAGCATGGTCTGGGAGAGGGAGAGATAGGGGGCTAAGCAGCCAGACTCTGAGCAAAGGATGTGATGACTACATTCTCAGTTTCCCCTCACAGAGGTGAGAATGGACTTTCCACCCAAAGAGATCAGGCAGATATGAGGACAGGAACCAGAGAAAGAAGCCCTCTCCACCAGCCCACATCAACCACAGCTAGTATTGAGCTCTGGGGAAATAGGTCACCTTTGAGTTTGTGCAATGTGGAGCTTCAGGGATTATTTCTGATCTCGTATTTTCATCAGACAAAAGAGGAAAGATACAGTTCATACTGCAATTTGCCAGCTTGGTTTAGGGTTGCTAAACACCCAGGCACAGGTAATATGCCCAGGGCTGGGTAGTGAGGTGCACCTCCAGGTGCTAAATTAACAAGGTGGACCAGGACCCTCTCCTGCAATCCACACTGGAGCCTCAGTGGTTCCTCCTGTCCTGTTTAAATCACTACGTGACTAAGGTAGTTTGGAAGTTGGCAGGCCTAGGCTCAATCCCAGCAAGCTGTGCCTGCTGCCTTTCCAAAACTATGCAGGTGTTAGGAAGACTATGCCAGGGGATGAAGCAGTGTGAGACCAATGCTTGGTGCCAATGCCCATAGAAAGCTTGGGGAAAATGGAGGTCATTACCAGCAGCAGAAAGCACAACCAGGGGCCTCATGGCTTCCACTGTTCACAGGCAGGGCCTTCACAAATACATAAACTGACTAAGGAAAGAGTCCATTAGGAGCCTTGGACACAGTGGTAGTTAGTTTTGGTTATCAACCTGACATGACATATAATTATCTGAGAAGGGGATCTCTTCTGCATTGGGTTGACCTGTGGGCATGTCTGTGAGTGGTTGTCTTAGCTCCACTATGGGCAGCACCATTCCCTAGGCAGAGGTTCCTCAACTGTGTCATAATGGAGAAACTGAGAGGAGCACAAGCAAATGAACATGTATGCATTCACCTTTCCCTTCTCTTGTCTGTGGATGCAATGTGACCACGTGTGTTAAGTTCCTTCCTCCCTGAGTTGATTTTATTGCAACAAAATGAAACTCAGACAGGTGCTATCTCCTGATCACATAAACACACATTTCTGGTATTTGTGACCCTGGGGTGAGCTGGCGATAGGTGGGGAGGCAATGGGAGAGAAAGCCAGTTAAGCAACAGCCCCTGTCTGGTTTTTTTCAGCTCACCATCTCTTCATGGTCACTGCCTGCCGGGACCCTGACTATGGAACACTCATCCAGGAGCTGTGCCTCAGCCGCTTCAAAGAGGACATGGATACCATCGGGAAGACTCTGTGGTGTGACTGGGGAAAGACCATAAGGTGAGTCCTGTCAGGAGAGGAGGAGGCTGGGAGACATGCCCTCTCTTTCATATTGGGGCATCAGGCCACTAGTTCTAGAGGAAAGCCAGAGTCTAAAGGGTCAGGATTGAGGGGAAAGGGAGTGCCAATCATGTGCAGATGGGTAGGAGGAGCTCTGTCCTCGATGGCTGTCCAGGTATCCATGGGTGCCAGGGGAACAGGAGATGAAGGTTCAGATTAGATACCCATATAGCAACCAAGTGCAGGCACCTGGGGCCGGTTGTAGCCCATTCAGTGACTGTCTTCTGATAGAAGCCAGGCCACCAGGGATCTCCCTGCTGGCTCCTTCCATCCTGCTGTCAATCCAGAGCTTCCCTCTCCATCTCTCTGCCCAGCCCACCCTGTTCAGGCTTCAGAACTGCATGGGCAGGCTGTCACTGAAGGGATGGCCCACAGCCCCACCAAGGGTAGCACCCACTAGACCTTTCTCACATGAGACCGGGTCTGTCAACCCAAAGGCCCTTCCTTCTTCCTACCAATGTTTGCTCACTGTCTCTCAGGCCCCAGGAACCCACAACAGGCTTGAAAGTTCTCCCTGGCAGGGCCCTTCCACCAGCAGGAGCAATGATCAAAGCTTGGCCTATCCAAGACAAATTTTCTAGGCTTCATTTCTACTACATTGTGAAGGGTTAGGAGCATCATGGAGCTACAGTGAGTGGGTGGGTGAGTATGTATATGCATGTATGTGCATGTGTGCATATGAGTGTGTGTGTGTGTGCATGCTTGTGTATGTGTGCATGTGTGTATGAATGTGTGTGTGTGCATGTCTGCATATGTGTGCGTGTGTTTGTATGAATATGTATGTGTGTGCTGCCAGCTCCATTTGGAGTTACAGTGTTACAGATCCCAGGTCTAGAAGCTCAGCTCTCAGACAAAAAGAGTTCAAGAGAAGAGCATTAGAGATGAAGAGAGCCTTTGACTCATGGCCATAGAACAGAAAAAAAAGAGTCAGTTTCTCAGCCCAGGGAGTCAAGGAAGGAATGTCAACAAAGAGAGAGTCTGATATGATAAGGGGTGGGGATGCTCATGTTTTTTCTGGGAACCATTGAGCTGTTCTAGAAACTCAGATACCCTGCTGCTGCTGCTGCTGCTGCTGCTGCTGCTGCTGCTGCTGCTGCTGCTGCTGCCACTACCTCCTCCTCCTCCTCCTCCTCCTCCTCCTCCTCTTCCTCCTCTTCTTCCTCTTCCTCCTCTTCTTTCTCCTCTTCTGCCTCCTCCTTCTCCTCTTTCTTCTCTTCCTCTTCTTTCCTAGTTTTTAGTCAGAGTAGCTGGTAGATGTCTTTAGCCTCAAAAGGACAGTCAACAACCAGACAAATCTCAGTTAAGTTCACGCCTAGACAAAATGCTTCTCAAATGATCTGCATACTGTCTATGTGTAGAGTGAAGAGGAATTTGACCCAAAGTTTGAGGCAGCAAAGGAGACAGATGCAATATGAAGGCAGAGAAGCCAAGCCTCCTTCCCAGACCCAGACCCTTGACATCTACAGGTCATGGGAAGTCAGTGTTGTCATCAGAAGCCCCTCATGTCCCTGGGAAGTCACCTGGGCAGCAGTTACCACCACAAAACAGAGCAGCCACCTTCAGCTGAGCTCAGGGGAATTGCATGGTCTCCAAACTGTACAATCTAGCCATATAGAAGCCAATGAAACTCGGAGGTCTGTCTAGACTTTTCTCTGGTAGCACATGGAAGAGATTCATAGTGAATGGACTGTGACCCAGCTATGACAGACTGCCTGGTGTCTGAATGGATTTTGAGAGTGACTGAGGATATTTTACAGAACATGGTTTTCCTTCATCACCATGCATAGCATATAGTAGGTGTGCAGACTTGATGCCCTATGACAACAGGCACTTTCTTCCAGTGCCAGAGAGGAAAGAGAGGAAGTCCTGGGGACCCA